>OX381717.1:8118162-8629694 GCA_947462335.1 Harmothoe impar | reverse complement strand
GGTAGGGCCATTTGGCACGGGTCGTGTTTTGCCGCCGTTTTTCGTTTTTTCCCGCCCAAACGGCAACTTGGAAACTGTGAGCCGTACGAGCCACCAGGTGGTGAACGGACCGGTCGCGGTTCCTCAGGGACCTCCCAAGGCCGCCTGGGACGAGCGACTCGTGCCGAGACGGCGCGGGAAGGGAGCTGCGGGAGCTAGACCGAGCGGGAGGGTGCCCTGTGCCTTCACTATGGAAAGTCCCATAGGCTTTCTTTCCGTTTGGAGAAGCGCACTGATCGGCAACATTTTATACCTGGTCCAAATGGCATCTGTCATGTTGAGCGCCCGACTCGGGCCTTTCAAAAAATTTGTACTACAAGCCCAAACTCCAACTGGTCATCCAGCGAAAAATCAACAAACATATATTTTTGTATCAACAGCCCTGAGACAACCGGTCTGAATTCTGCTCTGAAATTCATACTGAGCATAGCTGTTGACAATGCGCTCAGTTTGATGTCATTAACGCGAAGTCCCATTGATAAGTTCATTTTCTATGCATTTTATAGTGAAAAAACGACTCTCGTGTTTAACGTTCGGCGATTACGGACTCTCGCCAACCGTTTACAAAAAGGCTAGGGTGGGATTGGACATCACAGGGGGGTTCAGTGCTTCACTGGCTACGCGTGGATAGTCAAATTTTGCAATTCGGCCAAGAATTAAGGAAGCTGCGGCCATTACGCTACGGCTGATGTAAAGTTATAATTAAATACATTCCCATTTACTCTTAATCCGGTTGGGTGGCTATCTGTTTGTTTAATACAAACTCAAAGGGACAATAAAGAATGGGTGAAAAAGACCATGCTGATTTAACCCTGTCTGGGCGACATGGTGCTCTAATCCTGTAAGGGCCACATGGCACCTTTACCCTGTAAGGGCAGCAGGGTGCTTTAACCCTGTATGGGTCACATGCTGCCTTGACCCTGTAAGGCCAGCATGGTGGTCCAACCTATGAGGTCTGCACAGTGCTTTAACCCTGTATGGGTCACATGCTGCTTTAACCCTGTAAGGGCAGCATTCTGCTTTAACCCTGTAAGGGCCGCATGCTGCTTTAACCCTGTGTGGATAGCATGCTGCTTTAACCCTGCAGTTACAGAGTACATAGAGTACATATAGGGTGACTAATTTCTATTTTGGAGTTGGTGCTCTCCCAGCAGATTCCTGGTTCCAATCGGCTCGGGAACGGGTGTCCCCTGGGTGGGGTGGTAGGCTAGTGGGTGTAATGAGTGGCGGGGGGGGAGCAACATTTTTTTCGACCCCTTGACTCGGGGGGGGGGGGCTGTAAAAAATTTCAAAATCCCAAAAAAGTGAAATTTCCCTAAAAACCGCCAATTTGGCGAGAAAAAAGTTCAAAATCGAAATAAAGTGAAATCTTCTTGAAAACTGGCAATTTGGCGAGAAGAAAATTCCAAATCGCCAAAAAAAAGTGAAGTTTTCCTGTAATATGGCAATTTGGCGAGAAAAAATTTCAGAATCGCAAAAAAGTGAGATTTCCTTAAAAACTGCCAATTTGGCGAGAAAACAGTTCAAAAATGGCAAAAAAAATGTTCAATCGTCCTTAAAACGGGGGCGGGGATTGTTTTTTGGACAATGTTTCTCCATGGTAATTTAGCAATAGGTCTTCTGTACTAGCATGTAAAAGGGCTTAGAGATTAAGCGGATATTAATAGGTTTTCAGAACTTGAATTCAAAGGGGTGCGAGGTCACCGAAATTTGACACTTTTTTAGTACATGACAAAATTCATGCTACTAGTATAACACATATAGTGCATTTTTTTGACAATGTCTCTCCATGGTAATTTAGCAATAGGTCTTCTGTACTAGCATGTAAAAGGGCTTAGAGATTTAGCGGATATTAATAGGTTTTCAGAACTTGAATTCATAGGGGGGCGAGGTCACCGAAATGTGACACTCGGTCATATTGACCAACCGACTGAGTTTGAAAAGGAATTCTAGATTAATTTCACATTTGGGACTTACTACTTCTTTGAAATGAACCATATTTTCAGAATTGATTAAATTTTTGGAATCGACTATGTGTTTTTGAGTGACTTTGCATTCGGGAGTGACTATGTCCATGGCATTAACCTTATAAAGAGCATTGACCAAATGGCTGAGATTGAAAAGGAATGTTGGATCAACCTCACATTCGGGACTAACCTCTTCTTTGAAATCAACCCTATATTCAAGGTTTACTAAATTTTTGGGATTGACTATGTGTTTTTGAGTGACTTTGTATTCGGGAGTGACTATGTCCATGGCATTGACCTTACAAAATGAGTATTGACCAAATGGCTTAGATTGAAAAGAAATTTTGGATCAACCTCACATTTGGAACTAACTTCTTCTTTGAAATCAACCCTATTTCAAGATTGAGTAAATTTTTGGAATTGATTATGTGTTTTCGAGTGACTTTGCATTCGGGAGTGACTATGTCCATGGCATTGACCTTATAAAGAGCATTGACCAAATGGCTGAGATTGAAAGGAATTTTGGATCAACCTCACATTTGGGACTAACTTCTTCTTTGAAATTAACCCTTTTTTCAAGATTGACTAAATTTTTGGGATTGACTATGTGTTTTTGAGTGACTTTGCATTCGGGAGTGACTATGTCCATGGCATTGACCTAACAACAAGCATTGACCAAATGGCTGAGATTGAAAAGGAATGTTGGATCAACCTCACATTCGGGACTAACTTCTTCTTTGAAATCAACACTATTTTCAAGATTGACTAAATTTTTGTGATTGACTATGTGTTTTTGAGTGACTTTGCATTCGCGAGTGACTATATCCATGGCATTGACCTTACAAGGAGTATTGACCAAATGGCTGAGATTGAAAAGAAATTTTGGATCAACCTTACATTTGGGACTAACTTCTTCTTTGAAATCAACCCTATTTCAATATTGAGTAAATTTTTGGAATTGATTATGTGTTTTTGAGTGACTTTGCATTCGGGAGTGACTATGTCCGTGGCATTGACCTTACAACGAGCATTGACCAAATGGCTGAGATTGAAAAGGAATTTTGGATCAACCTCACATTTGGGACTAACTTCTTCTTTGAAATCAACCCTTTTTTCAAGATTGACTAAATTTTTGGAATTGACTATGTTTTTTTGAGTGACTTTGTATTCGGGAGTGACTATGTCCATGGCATTGACCTTACAACGAGCATTGACCAAATGGCTGAGATTGAAAAGGAATTTTGGATCAACCTCACATTTGGGACTAACTTCTTCTTTGAAATCGACCCTTTTTTCAAGATTGACTAAATTTTTGGAATTGACTATGTTTTTTTGAGTGACTTTGCATTTGGGAGTGACTATGTCCATGGCAATGACTTTACAATGAGCATTGGCCAAATGGCTGAGATTGAAAAGGAATTTTGGATTAACCTCACATTTGGGACTAACTTCTTCTTTGAAATCAACCCTTTTTTCAAGATTGACTAAATTTTTGGAATTGACTATGTTTTTTTTAGTGACTTTGCATTCCGGAGTGACTCTGTCCATGGCATTGACCGTACAACGAGCATTGACCAAATGGCTGAGATTGAAAAGGAATTTTGGATCAACCTCACATTTGGGACTAATTTCTTCTTTAAAATCGACCCTTTTTTCAAGATTGACTAAATTTTTGGAATTGACTATGTGTTTTTGAGTGACTTTGTATTCGGGAGTGACTATGTCCATGGCATTGACCTTACAACAAGCATTGACCAAATGGCTGAGATTGAAAAGGAGTTTTGGATCAACCTCACATTTGGGACTAACTTCTTCTTAGAAATCAACCCTTTTTTCAAGATTGACTAAATTTTTTGGATTGACTATGTGTTTTTGAGTGACTTTGCATTCGGGAGTGACTATGTCCATGGCATTGACCTTACAACGAGCATTGTCCAAATGGCTGAGATTGAAAAGGAATTTTGGATCAACCTCACATTCGGGACTAACTTCTTCCTTGAAATCAACCCTTTTTTCAAGATTGACTAAATTTTTGGAATTGACTATGTGTTTTTGAGTGACTTTGCATTCGGGAGTGACTATGTCCATGGCATTGACCTTACAACGAGCATTGTCCAAATGGCTGAGATTGAAAAGGAATTTTGGATTAACCTCATATTTGGGACTAACTTCTTCTTTGAAATCAACCCTTTTTTCAAGATTGACTAAATTTTTGGAATTGACTATGTGTTTTTGAGTGACTTTGCATTCGGGAGTGACTATGTCCATGGCATTGACCTTACAAGGAGTATTGACCAAATGGCTGAGATTGAAAAGGAATTTTGGATTAACCTCACATTTGGGACTAACTTCTTCTTTGAAATTAACCCTTTTTTCAAGATTGACTAAATTTTGGGAATTGACTATGTTTTTTTGAGTGACTTTGCATTCCGGAGTGACTATGTCCATGGCATTGACCTTACAACAAGCATTGACCAAATGGCTGAGATTGAAAAGGAATTTTTTCATCAACTTCACATTTGGGACTTACTTCTTCTTTGAAATCAACTCTATTTTCAAGATTGACCAAATTTTTGGGATTGACTATGTGTTTTTGAGTGACTTTGCATTCGGGAGTGACTATGTCCATGGCATTGACCTTACAACGAGCATCGACCAAATGGCTGAGATTGAAAAGGAATTTTGAATCAACCTCACATTTGGGACTAACTTCTTCTTTAAAATCAACCCTTTTTTCAAGATTGGCTAAATTTTTGGGATTGATTACGTGTTTTTGATTGACTTTGCATTCGGGAGTGACTATGTCCATGGCATTGACCTAACAACGAGCATTGACCAAATGGCTGAGATTGAAAAGGAATTTTGGATCAACCTCACATTCGGGACTAACTTCTTCTTTGAAATCAACCCTTTTTTCAAGATTGACTAAATTTTTGGGATTGACTATGTGTTTTTGAGTGACTTTGCATTCCGGAGTGACTATGTCCATGGCATTGACCTTACAACGAGCATTGACCAAATGGCTGAGATTGAAAAGGAATTTTGAATCAACCTCACATTTGGGACTAACTTCTTCTTTGAAATCAACCCTTTTTTCAAGATTGACTAAATTTTTCGGATTGACTACGTGTTTTTGATTGATTTTGCATTCGGGAGTGACTATGTCCATGGCATTGACCTAACAACAAGCATTGACCAAATGGCTGAGATTAAAAAGGAATTTTGGATCAACCTCACATTCGGGACTAACTTCTTCTTTGAAATCAACCCTATTTTCAAGATTGACTAAATTTTTGGGATTGACTATGTGTTTTTGAGTGACTTTGCATTCGGGAGTGACTATGTCCATGGCATTGACCTAACAACGAGCATTGACCAAATGGCTGAGATTGAAAAGGAATTTTGAATCAACTTCACATTTGGGACTAACTTCTTCTTTGAAATCAACCCTTTTTTCAAGATTGACTAAATTTTTGGGATTGAGTACGTGTTTTTGATTGACTTTGCATTTGGGAGTGACTATGTCCATGGCCTTGACCTAACAACGAGCATTGACCAAATGGCTGAGATTGAAAAGGAATTTTGGATCAATCTCACATTCGGGACTAACTTCTTCTTTAAAATCAAACCTATTTTCAAGATTGACTAAATTTTTGGTATTGATTATGTGTTTTTGAGTGACTTTGCATTCGGGAGTGACTATGTCCATGGCATTGACCTAACAAGGAGTATTGACCAAATGGCTGAGATTGAAAAGGAATTTTGAATCAACTTCACATTTGGGACTAACTTCTTCTTTGAAATCAACCCTTTTTTCAAGATTGACTAAATTTTTGGGATTGAGTACGTGTTTTTGATTGACTTTGCATTTGGGAGTGACTATGTCCATGGCCTTGACCTAACAACGAGCATTGACCAAATGGCTGAGATTGAAAAGGAATTTTGGATCAATCTCACATTCGGGACTAACTTCTTCTTTAAAATCAAACCTATTTTCAAGATTGACTAAATTTTTGGTATTGATTATGTGTTTTTGAGTGACTTTGCATTCGGGAGTGACTAGGTCCATGGGGTTGACCTTACAACGAGCATTGTCCAAATGGCTGAGATTGAAAAGGAATTTTTCATCAACTTCACATTTGGGACTGACTTCTTCCTTGAAATCGTCCCTTTTTTCAAGATTGACTAAACTGTTGGGATTGACTATGTGTTTTTGAGTGACTTTGCATTCGGGAGTGACTATGTTCATGGCATTGACCTTACAACGAGCATTGACCAAATGGCTGATATTGAAAAGGAATTTTGGATTAACCTCACATTTGGGACTAACTTCTTCTTTGAAATTAACCCTTTTTTCAAGATTGACTAAATTTTGGGAATTGACTATGTTTTTTTGAGTGACTTTGCATTCGGGAGTGACTTTGTCTATGGCATTGACCTTACAACAAGCATCGACCAAATGGCTGAGATTGAGAAGGAATTTTTCATCAACTTCACATTTGGGACTAACTTCTCCTTTGACATCAACCCTATTTTCAAGATTGACTAAATTGTTTTGATTGACTATGTGTTTTTGAGTGACTTTGCATTCGGGAGTGACTATGTCCATGGCATTGACCTTACAACGAGCATTGTCCAAATGGCTGAGATTGAAAAGGAATTTTGGATTAACCTCTTATTTGGGACTAACTTCTTCTTTGAAATTAACCCTTTTTTCAAGATTGACTAAATTTTGGGAATTGACTATGTTTTTTTGAGTGACTTTGCATTCCGGAGTGACTATGTCCATGGCATTGACCTTACAACAAGCATTGACCAAATGGCTGAGATTGAAAAGGAATTTTTCATCAACTTCACATTTGGGACTTACTTCTTCTTTGAAATCAACACTATTTTCAAGATTGACTAAATTTTTGGGATTGACTATGTGTTTTTGAGTGACTTTGTATTCGGGAGTGACTATGTCCATGGCATTGACCTTACAACAAGCATCGACCAAATGGCTGAGATTGAAAAGGAATTTTGAATCAACCTCACATTTGGGACTAACTTCTTCTTTGAAATCAACCCTTTTTTCAAGATTGGCTAAATTTTTGGGATTGATTACGTGTTTTTGATTGACTTTGCATTCGGGAGTGACTATGTCCATGGCATTGACCTAACAACAAGCATTGACCAAATGGCTGAGATTAAAAAGGAATTTTGGATCAACCTCACATTCGGGACTAACTTCTTCTTTGAAATCAACCCTATTTTCAAGATTGACTAAATTTTTGGGATTGACTATGTGTTTTTGAGTGACTTTGCATTCGGGAGTGACTATGTCCATGGCATTGACCTAACAACGAGCATTGACCAAATGGCTGAGATTGAAAAGGAATTTTGAATCAACTTCACATTTGGGACTAACTTCTTCTTTGAAATCAACCCTTTTTTCAAGATTGACTAAATTTTTGGGATTGAGTACGTGTTTTTGATTGAGTTTGCATTTGGGAGTGACTATGCCCATGGCCTTGACCTAACAACGAGCATTGACCAAATGGCTGAGATTGAAAAGGAATTTTGGATCAATCTCACATTCGGGACTAACTTCTTCTTTAAAATCAAACCTATTTTCAAGATTGACTAAATTTTTGGTATTGATTATGTGTTTTTGAGTGACTTTGCATTCGGGAGTGACTAGGTCCATGGGGTTGACCTTACAACGAGCATTGTCCAAATGGCTGAGATTGAAAAGGAATTTTTCATCAACTTCACATTTGGGACTGACTTCTTCCTTGAAATCGTCCCTTTTTTCAAGATTGACTAAACTGTTGGGATTGACTATGTGTTTTTGAGTGACTTTGCATTCGGGAGTGACTATGTTCAGGGCATTGACCTTACAACGAGCATTGACCAAATGGCTGATATTGAAAAGGAATTTTGGATTAACCTCACATTTGGGACTAACTTCTTCTTTGAAATTAACCCTTTTTTCAAGATTGACTAAATTTTGGGAATTGACTATGTTTTTTTGAGTGACTTTGCATTCGGGAGTGACTTTGTCTATGGCATTGACCTTACAACAAGCATCGACCAAATGGCTGAGATTGAGAAGGAATTTTTCATCAACTTCACATTTGGGACTAACTTCTCCTTTGACATCAACCCTATTTTCAAGATTGACTAAATTGTTTTGATTGACTATGTGTTTTTGAGTGACTTTGCATTCGGGAGTGACTATGTCCATGGCATTGACCTTACAACAAGCATTGTCCAAATGGCTGAGATTGAAAAGGAATTTTGGATTAACCTCTTATTTGGGACTAGCTTCTTCTTTGAAATCAACCCTTTTTTCAAGATTGACTAAATTTTTGGAATTGACTATGTGTTTTTGAGTGACTTTGCATTCGGGAGTGACTATGTCCATGGCATTGACCTTACAAGGAGTATTGACCAAATGGCTGAGATTGAAAAGGAATTTTGGATTAACCTCACATTTGGGACTAACTTCTTCTTTGAAATTAACCCTTTTTTCAAGATTGACTAAATTTTGGGAATTGACTATGTTTTTTTGAGTGACTTTGCATTCCGGAGTGACTATGTCCATGGCATTGACCTTACAACAAGCATTGACCAAATGGCTGAGATTGAAAAGGAATTTTTCATCAACTTCACATTTGGGACTTACTTCTTCTTTGAAATCAACACTATTTTCAAGATTGACTAAATTTTTGGGATTGACTATGTGTTTTTGAGTGACTTTGCATTCGGGAGTGACTATGTCCATGGCATTGACCTTACAACGAGCATTGTCCAAATGGCTGAGATTGAAAAGGAATTTTGGATTAACCTCATATTTGGGACTAACTTTTTCTTTGAAATCAACCCTTTTTTCAAGATTGACTAAATTTTTGGAATTGACTATGTGTTTTTGAGTGACTTTGCATTTGGGAGTGACTATGTCCATGGCATTGACCTTACAAGGAGTATTGACCAAATGGCTGAGATTGAAAAGGAATTTTGGATCAACCTCACATTTGGGACTAACTTCTTCTTTGAAATCGACCCTTTTTTTAAGATTGACTAAATTTTTGGAATTGACTATGTGTTTTTGAGGGACTTTGTATTCGGGAGTGACTATGTACATGCCACTGACCTTACAACGAGCATTGACCAAATGGCTGAGATTGAAAAGGAATTTTTTATCAACTTCACATTTGGGACTTACTTCTTTGGATCAACCTCACATTTGGGAGTAACTTCCTCATTGAAATAATCCCTTTTTTCAAGATTGACTAAACTTTTGGAATTGACTATCAGTTTTTGAGTGACTTTGCATTCGGGAGTGACTAGGTCCATGGCATTGACCTTACAACAAGCATTGACCAAATGGCTGAGATTGAAAAGGAATTTTTCATCAACTTCACATTTGGGACTTACTTCTTTGGATCAACCTCACATTTGGGACTAACTTCTTCTTTGAAATCATCCCTTTTTTCAAGATTGACTAAACCTGGTCCAAATGGCATCTGTCATGTTGAGCGCCCGACTCGGGCCTTTCAAAAAATTTGTACTACAAGCCCAAACTCCAACTGGTCATCCAGCGAAAAATCAACAAACATATATTTTTGTATCAACAGCCCTGAGACAACCGGTATGAATTCTGCTCTGAAATTCATACTGAGCATAGCTGTTGACAATGCGCTCAGTTTGATGTCAACAACGCGAAGTTCCATTGATAAGTTCATTTTCTATGCATTTTATAGTGAAAAAACGACTCTCGTGTTTAACGTTCGGCGATTACGGACTCTCGCCAATCGTTTACAAAAGGGCTAGGGTGGGATTGGACATCACAGGGGGGTTCAGTGCTTCACTGGCTACGCGTGGATAGTCAAATTTTGCAATTCGGCCAAGAATTAAGGAAGCTGCGGCCATTACGCTACGGCTGATGTAAAGTTATACATTCCCATTTACTCTTAATCCGGTTGGGTGGCTATCTGTTTGTTTAATACAAACTCAAAGGGACAATAAAGAATGGGTGAAAAAGACCATGCTGATTTAACCCTGTCTGGGCGACATGGTGCTCTAATCCTGTAAGGGCCACATGGCACCTTTACCCTGTAAGGGCAGCAGGGTGCTTTAACCCTGTATGGGTCACATGCTGCCTTGACCCTGTAAGGCCAGCATGGTGGTCTAACCTATGAGGTCTGCACAGTGCTTTAACCCTGTATGGGTCACATGCTGCTTTAACCCTGTAAGGGCAGCATTCTGCTTTAACCCTGTAAGGGCCGCATGCTGCTTTAACCCTGTGTGGATAGCATGCTGCTTTAACCCTGCAGTTACAGAGTACATAGAGAACATATAGGGTGACTAATTTCTATTTTGGAGTTGGTGCTCTCCCAGCAGATTCCTGGTTCCAATCGGCTCGGGAACGGGTGCGTCGGAATCAGGATTTTTTCCCCTATCCTGACTGTCTGTGGTAGGGCCATTTGGCACGGGTCGTGTTTTGCCGCCGTTTTTCGTTTTTTCCCGCCCAAACGGCAACTTGGAAACTGTGAGCCGTACGAGCCACCAGGTGGTGAACGGACCGGTCGCGGTTCCTCAGGGACCTCCCAAGGCCGCCTGGGACGAGCGACTCGTGCCGAGACGGCGCGGGAAGGGAGCTGCGGGAGCTAGACCGAGCGGGAGGGTGCCCTGTGCCTTCACTATGGAAAGTCCCATAGGCTTTCTTTCCGTTTGGAGAAGCGCACTGCTCGGCAACGTTTTATACCTGGTCCAAATGGCATCTGTCATGTTGAGGGCCCGACTCGGGCCTTTCAAAAAATTTGTACTACAAGCCCAAACTCTAACTGGTCATCCAGCGAAAAATCAACAAACATATATTTTTGTATCAATAGCCCTGAGACAACCGGTCTGAATTCTGCTCTGAAATTCATACTGAGCATAGCTGTTGACAATGCACTCAGTTTGATGTCAACAACGCGAAGTTCCATTGATAAGTTCATTTTCTATGCATTTTATAGTGAAAAAACGACTCTCGTGTTTAACGTTCGGCCATTACGGACTCTCGCCAACCGTTTACAAAAGGGCTAGGGTGGGATTGGACATCACAGGGGGGTTCAGTGCTTCACTGGCTACGCGTGGATAGTCAAATTTTGCAATTCGGCCAAGAATTAAGGAAGCTGCGGCCATTACGCTACGGCTGATGTAAAGTTATACATTCCCATTTACTCTTAATCCGGTTGGGTGGCTATCTGTTTGTTTAATACAAACTCAAAGGGACAATAAAGAATGGGTGAAAAAGACCATGCTGATTTAACCCTGTCTGGGCGACATGGTGCTCTAATCCTGTAAGGGCCACATGGCACCTTTACCCTGTAAGGGCAGCAGGGTGCTTTAACCCTGTATGGGTCACATGCTGCCTTGACCCTGTAAGGCCAGCATGGTGGTCTAACCTATGAGGTCTGCACAGTGCTTTAACCCTGTATGGGTCACATGCTGCTTTAACCCTGTAAGGGCAGCATTCTGCTTTAACCCTGTAAGGGCCGCATGCTGCTTTAACCCTGTGTGGATAGCATGCTGCTTTAACCCTGCAGTTACAGAGTACATAGAGTACATATAGGGTGACTAATTTCTATTTTGGAGTTGGTGCTCTCCCAGCAGATTCCTGGTTCCAATCGGCTCGGGAACGGGTGCGTCGGCATCAGGATTTTTTCCCCTATCCTGACTGTCTGTGGTAGGGCCATTTGGCACGGGTCGTGTTTTGCCGCCGTTTTTCGTTTTTTCCCGCCCAAACGGCAACTTGGAAACTGTGAGCCGTACGAGCCACCAGGTGGTGAACGGACCGGTCGCGGTTCCTCAGGGACCTCCCAAGGCCGCCTGGGACAAGCGACTCGTGCCGAGACGGCGCGGGAAGGGAGCTGCGGGAGCTAGACCGAGCGGGAGGGTGCCCTTTGCCTTCACTATGGAAAGTCCCATAGGCTTTCTTTCCGTTTGGAGAAGCGCACTGCTCGGCAACATTTTTATACCTGGTCCAAATAGCATCTGTCATGTTGAGCGCCCGATTCGGGCCTTTCAAAAAATTTGTACTACAAGCCCAAACTCCAACTGGTCTTCCAGCGAAAAATCAACAAACATATATTTTTGTATCAACAGCCCTGAGACAACCGGTATGAATTCTGCTCTGAAATTCATACTGAGCATAGCTGTTGACAATGCGCTCAGTTTGATGTCAACAACGCGAAGTTCCATTGATAAGTTCATTTTCTATGCATTTTATAGTGAAAAAACGACTCTCGTGTTTAACGTTCGGCGATTACGGACTCTCGCTAATCGTTTACAAAAAGGCTAGGGTGGGATTGGACATCACAGGGGGGTTCAGTGCTTCACTGGCTACGGGTGGATGGTCAAATTTTGCAATTCGGCCAAGAATTAAGGAAGCTGCGGCCGTTACGCTACGGCTGATGTAAAGTTATACATTCCCATTTACTCTTAATCCGGTTGGGTGGCTATCTGTTTGTTTAATACAAACTCAAAGGGACAATAAAGAATGGGTGAAAAAGACCATGCTGATTTAACCCTGTCTGGGCGACATGGTGCTCTAATCCTGTAAGGGCCACATGGCACCTTTACCCTGTAAGGGCAGCAGGGTGCTTTAACCCTGTATGGGTCACATACTGCCTTGACCCTGTAAGGCCAGCATGGTGGTCTAACCTATGAGGTCTGCACAGTGCTTTAACCCTGTATGGGTCACATGCTGCTTTAACCCTGTAAGGGCAGCATTCTGCTTTAACCCTGTAAGGGCCGCATGCTGCTTTAACCCTGTGTGGATAGCATGCTGCTTTAACCCTGCAGTTACAGAGTACATAGAGTACATATAGGGTGACTATTTTCTATTTTGGAGTTGGTGCTCTCCCAGCAGATTCCTGGTTCCAATCGGCTCGGGAACGGGTGCGTCGGAATCAGGATTTTTCCCCTATCCTGACTGTCTGTGGTAGGGCCATTTGGCACGGGTCGTGTTTTGCCGCCGTTTTTCGTTTTTTCCCGCCCAAACGGCAACTTGGAAACTGTGAGCCGTACGAGCCACCAGGTGGTGAACGGACTGGTCGCGGTTCCTCAGGGACCTCCCAAGGCCGCCTGGGACGAGCGACTCGTGCCGAGACGGCGCGGGAAGGGAGCTGCGGGAGCTAGACCGAGCGGGAGGGTGCCCTGTGCCTTCACTATGGAAAGTCCCATAGGCTTTCTTTCCGTTTGGAGAAGCGCACTGCTCGGCAACGTTTTATACCTGGTCCAAATGACATCTGTCATGTTGAGCGCCCGACTCGGGCCTTTCAAAAAATTTGTACTACAAGCCCAAACTCTAACTGGTCATCCAGCGAAAAATCAACAAACATATATTTTTGTATCAATAGCCCTGAGACAACCGGTCTGAATTCTGCTCTGAAATTCATACTGAGCATAGCTGTTGACAATGCGCTCAGTTTGATGTCAACA
Organism: Harmothoe impar; assembly: GCA_947462335.1. Lineage (NCBI taxonomy): Eukaryota > Metazoa > Annelida > Polychaeta > Phyllodocida > Polynoidae > Harmothoe > Harmothoe impar. The sequence goes on along the minus strand of OX381717.1, from coordinate 8,616,213 downwards.
ACGCGAAGTTCCATTGATAAGTTCATTTTCTATGCATTTTATAGTGAAAAAACGACTCTCGTGTTTAACGTTCGGCGATTACGGACTCTCGCCAACCGTTTACAAAAAGGCTAGGGTGGGATTGGACATCACAGGGGGGTTCAGTGCTTCACTGGCTACGCGTGGATAGTCAAATTTTGCAATTCGGCCAAGAATTAAGGAAGCTGCGGCCATTACGCTACGGCTGATGTAAAGTTATACATTCCCATTTACTCTTAATCCGGTTGGGTGGCTATCTGTTTGTTTAATACAAACTCAAAGGGACAATAAAGAATGGGTGAAAAAGACCATGCTGATTTAACCCTGTCTGGGCGACATGGTGCTCTAATCCTGTAAGGGCCACATGGCACCTTTACCCTGTAAGGGCAGCAGGGTGCTTTAACCCTGTATGGGTCACATGCTGCCTTGACCCTGTAAGGCCAGCATGGTGGTCTAACCTATGAGGTCTGCACAGTGCTTTAACCCTGTATGGGTCACATGCTGCTTTAACCCTGTAAGGGCAGCATTCTGCTTTAACCCTGTAAGGGCCGCATGCTGCTTTAACCCTGTGTGGATAGCATGCTGCTTTAACCCTGCAGTTACAGAGTACATAGAGTACATATAGGGTGACTAATTTCTATTTTGGAGTTGGTGCTCTCCCAGCAGATTCCTGGTTCCAATCGGCTCGGGAACGGGTGCGTCGGAATCAGGATTTTTTCCCCTATCCTGACTGTCTGTGGTAGGGCCATTTGGCACGGGTCGTGTTTTGCCGCCGTTTTTCGTTTTTTCCCGCCCAAACGGCAACTTGGAAACTGTGAGCCGTACGAGCCACCAGGTGGTGAACGGACCGGTCGCGGTTCCTCAGGGACCTCCCAAGGCCGCCTGGGACGAGCGACTCGTGCCGAGACGGGGCGGGAAGGGAGCTGCGGGAGCTAGACCGAGCGGGAGGGTGCCCTGTGCCTTCACTATGGAAAGTCCCATAGGCTTTCTTTCCGTTTGGAGAAGCGCACTGATCGGCAACATTTTATACCTGGTCCAAATGGCATCTGTCATGTTGAGCGCCCGACTCGGGCCTTTCAAAAAATTTGTACTACAAGCCCAAACTCCAACTGGTCATCCAGCGAAAAATCAACAAACATATATTTTTGTATCAACAGCCCTGAGACAACCGGTCTGAATTCTGCTCTGAAATTCATACTGAGCATAGCTGTTGACAATGCGCTCAGTTTGATGTCATTAACGCGAAGTCCCATTGATAAGTTCATTTTCTATGCATTTTATAGTGAAAAAACGACTCTCGTGTTTAACGTTCGGCGATTACGGACTCTCGCCAACCGTTTACAAAAAGGCTAGGGTGGGATTGGACATCACAGGGGGGTTCAGTGCTTCACTGGCTACGCGTGGATAGTCAAATTTTGCAATTCGGCCAAGAATTAAGGAAGCTGCGGCCATTACGCTACGGCTGATGTAAAGTTATAATTAAATACATTCCCATTTACTCTTAATCCGGTTGGGTGGCTATCTGTTTGTTTAATACAAACTCAAAGGGACAATAAAGAATGGGTGAAAAAGACCATGCTGATTTAACCCTGTCTGGGCGACATGGTGCTCTAATCCTGTAAGGGCCACATGGCACCTTTACCCTGTAAGGGCAGCAGGGTGCTTTAACCCTGTATGGGTCACATGCTGCCTTGACCCTGTAAGGCCAGCATGGTGGTCTAACCTATGAGGTCTGCACAGTGCTTTAACCCTGTATGGGTCACATGCTGCTTTAACCCTGTAAGGGCAGCATTCTGCTTTAACCCTGTAAGGGCCGCATGCTGCTTTAACCCTGTGTGGATAGCATGCTGCTTTAACCCTGCAGTTACAGAGTACATAGAGTACATATAGGGTGACTAATTTCTATTTTGGAGTTGGTGCTCTCCCAGCAGATTCCTGGTTCCAATCGGCTCGGGAATGGGTGCGTCGGAATCAGGATTTTTTCCCCTATCCTGACTGTCTGTGGTAGGGCCATTTGGCACGGGTCGTGTTTTGCCGCTGTTTTTCGTTTTTTCCCGCCCAAACGGCAACTTGGAAACTGTGAGCCGTACGAGCCACCAGGTGGTGAACGGACCGGTCGCGGTTCCTCAGGGACCTCCCAAGGCCGCCTGGGACGAGCGACTCGTGCCGAGACGGCGCGGGAAGGGAGCTGCGGGAGCTAGACCGAGCGGGAGGGTGCCCTGTGCCTTCACTTTGGAAAGTCCCATAGGCTTTCTTTCCGTTTGGAGAAGCGCACTGATCGGCAACATTTTATACCTGGTCCAAATGGCATCTGTCATGTTGAGCGCCCGACTCGGGCCTTTCAAAAAATTTGTACTACAAGCCCAAACTCCAACTGGTCATCCAGCGAAAAATCAACAAACATATATTTTTGTATCAACAGCCCTGAGACAACCGGTATGAATTCTGCTCTGAAATTCATACTGAGCATAGCTGTTGACAATGCGCTCAGTTTGATGTCAACAACGCGAAGTTCCATTGATAAGTTCATTTTCTATGCATTTTATAGTGAAAAAACGACTCTCGTGTTTAACATTCGGCGATTACGGACTCTCGCCAATCGTTTACAAAAAGGCTAGGGTGGGATTGGACATCACAGGGGGGTTCAGTGCTTCACTGGCTACGCGTGGATAGTCAAATTTTGCAATTCGGCCAAGAATAAAGGAAGCTGCGGCCATTACGCTACGGCTGATGTAAAGTTATACATTCCCATTTACTCTTAATCCGGTTGGGTGGCTATCTGTTTGTTTAATACAAACTCAAAGGGACAATAAAGAATGGGTGAAAAAGACCATGCTGATTTAACCCTGTCTGGGCGACATGGTGCTCTAATCCTGTAAGGGCCACATGGCACCTTTACCCTGTAAGGGCAGCAGGGTGCTTTAACCCTGTATGGGTCACATGCTGCCTTGACCCTGTAAGGCCAGCATGGTGGTCTAACCTATGAGGTCTGCACAGTGCTTTAACCCTGTATGGGTCACATGCTGCTTTAACCCTGTAAGGGCAGCATTCTGCTTTAACCCTGTAAGGGCCGCATGCTGCTTTAACCCTGTGTGGATAGCATGCTGCTTTAACCCTGCAGTTACAGAGTACATAGAGTACATATAGGGTGACTAATTTCTATTTTGGAGTTGGTGCTCTCCCAGCAGATTCCTGGTTCCAATCGGCTCGGGAACGGGTGCATCGGAATCAGGATTTTTTCCCCTATCCTGACTGTCTGTGGTAGGGCCATTAGGCACGGGTCGTGTTTTGCCGCCGTTTTTCGTTTTTTCCCGCCCAAACGGCAACTTGGAAACTGTGAGCCGTACGAGCCACCAGGTGGTGAACGGACCGGTCGCGGTTCCTCAGGGACCTCCCAAGGCCGCCTGGGACGAGCGACTCGTGCCGAGACGGCGCGGGAAGGGAGCTGCGGGAGCTAGACCGAGCGGGAGGGTGCCCTGTGCCTTCACTATGGAAAGTCCCATAGGCTTTCTTTCCGTTTGGAGAAGCGCACTGCTCGGCAACGTTTTATACCTGGTCCAAATGGCATCTGTCATGTTGAGAACCCGACTCGGGCCTTTCAAAAAATTTGTACTACAAGCCCAAACTCTAACTGGTCATCCAGCGAAAAATCAACAACCATATATTTTTGTATCAATAGCCCTGAGACAACCGGTCTGAATTCTGCTCCTAAATTCATACTGAGCATAGCTGTTGACAATGCGCTCAGTTTGATGTCAACAACGCGAAGTTCCATTGATAAGTTCATTTTCTATGCATTTTATAGTGAAAAAACGACTCTCGTGTTTAACGTTCGGCGATTACGGACTCTCGCCAACCGTTTACAAAAAGGCTAGGGTGGGATTGGACATCACAGGGGGGTTCAGTGCTTCACTGGCTACGCGTGGATAGTCAAATTTTGCAATTCGGCCAAGAATTAAGGAAGCTGCGGCCATTACGCTACGGCTGATGTAAAGTTATACATTCCCATTTACTCTTAATCCGGTTGGGTGGCTATCTGTTTGTTTAATACAAACTCAAAGGGACAATAAAGAATGGGTGAAAAAGACCATGCTGATTTAACCCTGTCTGGGCGACATGGTGCTCTAATCCTGTAAGGGCCACATGGCACCTTTACCCTGTAAGGGCAGCAGGGTGCTTTAACCCTGTATGGGTCACATGCTGCCTTGACCCTGTAAGGCCAGCATGGTGGTCTAACCTATGAGGTCTGCACAGTGCTTTAACCCTGTATGGGTCACATGCTGCTTTAACCCTGTAAGGGCAGCATTCTGCTTTAACCCTGTAAGGGCCGCATGCTGCTTTAACCCTGTGTGGATAGCATGCTGCTTTAACCCTGCAGTTACAGAGTACATAGAGTACATATAGGGTGACTAATTTCTATTTTGGAGTTGGTGCTCTCCCAGCAGATTCCTGGTTCCAATCGGCTCGGGAACGGGTGCGTCGGCATCAGGATTTTTTCCCCTATCCTGACTGTCTGTGGTAGGGCCATTTGGCACGGGTCGTGTTTTGCCGCCGTTTTTCGTTTTTTCCCGCCCAAACGGCAACTTGGAAACTGTGAGCCGTACGAGCCACCAGGTGGTGAACGGACCGGTCGCGGTTCCTCAGGGACCTCCCAAGGCCGCCTGGGACAAGCGACTCGTGCCGAGACGGCGCGGGAAGGGAGCTGCGGGAGCTAGACCGAGCGGGAGGGTGCCCTTTGCCTTCACTATGGAAAGTCCCATAGGCTTTCTTTCCGTTTGGAGAAGCGCACTGCTCGGCAACATTTTTATACCTGGTCCAAATAGCATCTGTCATGTTGAGCGCCCGATTCGGGCCTTTCAAAAAATTTGTACTACAAGCCCAAACTCCAACTGGTCTTCCAGCGAAAAATCAACAAACATATATTTTTGTATCAACAGCCCTGAGACAACCGGTATGAATTCTGCTCTGAAATTCATACTGAGCATAGCTGTTGACAATGCGCTCAGTTTGATGTCAACAACGCGAAGTTCCATTGATAAGTTCATTTTCTATGCATTTTATAGTGAAAAAACGACTCTCGTGTTTAACGTTCGGCGATTACGGACTCTCGCTAATCGTTTACAAAAAGGCTAGGGTGGGATTGGACATCACAGGGGGGTTCAGTGCTTCACTGGCTACGCGTGGATAGTCAAATTTTGCAATTCGGCCAAGAATTAAGGAAGCTGCGGCCATTACGCTACGGCTGATGTAAAGTTATACATTCCCATTTACTCTTAATCCGGTTGGGTGGCTATCTGTTTGTTTAATACAAACTCAAAGGGACAATAAAGAATGGGTGAAAAAGACCATGCTGATTTAACCCTGTCTGGGCGACATGGTGCTCTAATCCTGTAAGGGCCACATGGCACCTTTACCCTGTAAGGGCAGCAGGGTGCTTTAACCCTGTATGGGTCACATGCTGCCTTGACCCTGTAAGGCCAGCATGGTGGTCTAACCTATGAGGTCTGCACAGTGCTTTAACCCTGTATGGGTCACATGCTGCTTTAACCCTGTAAGGGCAGCATTCTGCTTTAACCCTGTAAGGGCCGCATGCTGCTTTAACCCTGTGTGGATAGCATGCTGCTTTAACCCTGCAGTTACAGAGTACATAGAGTACATATAGGGTGACTATTTTCTATTTTGGAGTTGGTGCTCTCCCAGCAGATTCCTGGTTCCAATCGGCTCGGGAACGGGTGCATCGGAATCAGGATTTTTCCCCTATCCTGACTGTCTGTGGTAGGGCCATTTGGCACGGGTCGTGTTTTGCCGCCGTTTTTCGTTTTTTCCCGCCCAAACGGCAACTTGGAAACTGTGAGCCGTACGAGCCACCAGGTGGTGAACGGACCGGTCGCGGTTCCTCAGGGACCTCCCAAGGCCGCCTGGGACGAGCGACTCGTGCCGAGACGGCGCGGGAAGGGAGCTGCGGGAGCTAGACCGAGCGGGAGGGTGCCCTGTGCCTTCACTATGGAAAGTCCCATAGGCTTTCTTTCCGTTTGGAGAAGCGCACTGCTCGGCAACGTTTTATACCTGGTCCAAATGACATCTGTCATGTTGAGCGCCCGACTCGGGCCTTTCAAAAAATTTGTACTACAAGCCCAAACTCTAACTGGTCATCCAGCGAAAAATCAACAAACATATATTTTTGTATCAATAGCCCTGAGACAACCGGTCTGAATTCTGCTCTGAAATTCATACTGAGCATAGCTGTTGACAATGCGCTCAGTTTGATGTCAACAACGCGAAGTTCCATTGATAAGTTCATTTTCTATGCATTTTATAGTGAAAAAACGACTCTCGTGTTTAACGTTCGGCGATTACGGACTCTCGCCAACCGTTTACAAAAAGGCTAGGGTGGGATTGGACATCACAGGGGGGTTCAGTGCTTCACTGGCTACGCGTGGATAGTCAAATTTTGCAATTCGGCCAAGAATTAAGGAAGCTGCGGCCATTACGCTACGGCTGATGTAAAGTTATACATTCCCATTTACTCTTAATCCGGTTGGGTGGCTATCTGTTTGTTTAATACAAACTCAAAGGGACAATAAAGAATGGGTGAAAAAGACCATGCTGATTTAACCCTGTCTGGGCGACATGGTGCTCTAATCCTGTAAGGGCCACATGGCACCTTTACCCTGTAAGGGCAGCAGGGTGCTTTAACCCTGTATGGGTCACATGCTGCCTTGACCCTGTAAGGCCAGCATGGTGGTCCAACCTATGAGGTCTGCACAGTGCTTTAACCCTGTATGGGTCACATGCTGCTTTAACCCTGTAAGGGCAGCATTCTGCTTTAACCCTGTAAGGGCCGCATGCTGCTTTAACCCTGTGTGGATAGCATGCTGCTTTAACCCTGCAGTTACAGAGTACATAGAGTACATATAGGGTGACTAATTTCTATTTTGGAGTTGGTGCTCTCCCAGCAGATTCCTGGTTCCAATCGGCTTGGGAATGGGTGCGTCGGAATCAGGATTTTTTCCCCTATCCTGACTGTCTGTGGTAGGGCCATTTGGCACGGGTCGTGTTTTGCCGCCGTTTTTCGTTTTTTCCCGCCCAAACGGCAACTTGGAAACTGTGAGCCGTACGAGCCACCAGGTGGTGAACGGACCGGTCGCGGTTCCTCAGGGACCTCCCAAGGCCGCCTGGGACGAGCGACTCGTGCCGAGACGGCGCGGGAAGGGAGCTGCGGGAGCTAGACCGAGCGGGAGGGTGCCCTGTGCCTTCACTATGGAAAGTCCCATAGGCTTTCTTTCCGTTTGGAGAAGCGCACTGATCGGCAACATTTTATACCTGGTCCAAATGGCATCTGTCATGTTGAGCGCCCGACTCGGGCCTTTCAAAAAATTTGTACTACAAGCCCAAACTCCAACTGGTCATCCAGCGAAAAATCAACAAACATATATTTTTGTATCAACAGCCCTGAGACAACCGGTATGAATTCTGCTCTGAAATTCATACTGAGCATAGCTGTTGACAATGCGCTCAGTTTGATGTCAACAACCCGAAGTTCCATTGATAAGTTCATTTTCTATGCATTTTATAGTGAAAAAACGACTCTCGTGTTTAACATTCGGCGATTACAGACTCTCGCCAATCGTTTACAAAAAGGCTAGGGTGGGATTGGACATCACAGGGGGGTTCAGTGCTTCACTGGCTACGCGTGGATAGTCAAATTTTGCAATTCGGCCAAGAATAAAGGAAGCTGCGGCCATTACGCTACGGCTGATGTAAAGTTATACATTCCCATTTACTCTTAATCCGGTTGGGTGGCTATCTGTTTGTTTAATACAAACTCAAAGGGACAATAAAGAATGGGTGAAAAAGACCATGCTGATTTAACCCTGTCTGGGCGACATGGTGCTCTTATCCTGTAAGGGCCACATGGCACCTTTACCCTGTAAGGGCAGCAGGGTGCTTTAACCCTGTATGGGTCACATGCTGCCTTGACCCTGTAAGGCCAGCATGGTGGTCTAACCTATGAGGTCTGCACAGTGCTTTAACCCTGTATGGGTCACATGCTGCTTTAACCCTGTAAGGGCAGCATTCTGCTTTAACCCTGTAAGGGCCGCATGCTGCTTTAACCCTGTGTGGATAGCATGCTGCTTTAACCCTGCAGTTACAGAGTACATAGAGTACATATAGGGTGACTAATTTCTATTTTGGAGTTGGTGCTCTCCCAGCAGATTCCTGGTTCCAATCGGCTCGGGAACGGGTGCATCGGAATCAGGATTTTTTCCCCTATCCTGACTGTCTGTGGTAGGGCCATTTGGCACGGGTCGTGTTTTGCCGCCGTTTTTCGTTTTTTCCCGCCCAAACGGCAACTTGGAAACTGTGAGCCGTACGAGCCACTAGGTGGTGAACGGACCGGTCGCGGTTCCTCAGGGACCTCCCAAGGCCGCCTGGGACGAGCGACTCGTGCCGAGACGGCGCGGGAAGGGAGCTGCGGGAGCTAGACCGAGCGGGAGGGTGCCCTGTGCCTTCACTATGGAAAGTCCCATAGGCTTTCTTTCCGTTTGGAGAAGCGCACTGCTCGGCAACGTTTTATACCTGGTCCAAATGGCATCTGTCATGTTGAGCGCCCGACTCGGGCCTTTAAAAAAATTTGTACTACAAGCCCAAACTCTAACTGGTCATCCAGCGAAAAATCAACAAACATATATTTTTGTATCAATAGCCCTGAGACAACCGGTCTGAATTCTGCTCCTAAATTCATACTGAGCATAGCTGTTGACAATGCGCTCAGTTTGATGTCAACAACGCGAAGTTCCATTGATAAGTTCATTTTCTATGCATTTTATAGTGAAAAAACGACTCTCGTGTTTAACGTTCGGCGATTACGGACTCTCGCCAACCGTTTACAAAAAGGCTAGGGTGGGATTGGACATCACAGGGGGGTTCAGTGCTTCACTGGCTACGCGTGGATAGTCAAATTTTGCAATTCGGCCAAGAATTAAGGAAGCTGCGGCCATTACGCTACGGCTGATGTAAAGTTATACATTCCCATTTACTCTTAATCCGGTTGGGTGGCTATCTGTTTGTTTAATACAAACTCAAAGGGACAATAAAGAATGGGTGAAAAAGACCATGCTGATTTAACCCTGTCTGGGCGACATGGTGCTCTAATCCTGTAAGGGCCACATGGCACCTTTACCCTGTAAGGGCAGCAGGGTGCTTTAACCCTGTATGGGTCACATGCTGCCTTGACCCTGTAAGGCCAGCCAGGTGGTCTAACCTATGAGGTCTGCACAGTGCTTTAACCCTGTATGGGTCACATGCTGCTTTAACCCTGTAAGGGCAGCATTCTGCTTTAACCCTGTAAGGGCCGCATGCTGCTTTAACCCTGTGTGGATAGCATGCTGCTTTAACCCTGCAGTTACAGAGTACATAGAGTACATATAGGGTGACTAATTTCTATTTTGGAGTTGGTGCTCTCCCAGCAGATTCCTGGTTCCAATCGGCTCGGGAATGGGTGCGTCGGAATCAGGATTTTTTCCCCTATCCTGACTGTCTGTGGTAGGGCCATTTGGCATGGGTCGTGTTTTGCCGCCGTTTTTCGTTTTTTCCCGCCCAAACGGCAACTTGGAAACTGTGAGCCGTACGAGCCACCAGGTGGTGAACGGACCGGTCGCGGTTCCTCAGGGACCTCCCAAGGCCGCCTGGGACGAGGGACTCGTGCCGAGACGGCACGGGAAGGGAGCTGCGGGAGCTAGACCGAGCGGGAGGGTGCCCTGTGCCTTCACTATGGAAAGTCCCATAGGCTTTCTTTCCGTTTGGAGAAGCGCACTGCTCGGCAACGTTTTATACCTGGTCCAAATGGCATCTGTCATGTTGAGCGCCCGACTCGGGCCTTTCAAAAAATTTGTACTACAAGCCCAAACTCTAACTGGTCATCCAGCGAAAAATCAACAAACATATATTTTTGTATCAATAGCCCTGAGACAACCGGTCTGAATTCTGCTCCTAAATTCATACTGAGCATAGCTGTTGACAATGCGCTCAGTTTGATGTCAACAACCCGAAGTTCCATTGATAAGTTCATTTTCTATGCATTTTATAGTGAAAAAACGACTCTCGTGTTTAACGTTCGGCGATTACGGACTCTCGCCAACCGTTTACAAAAAGGCTAGGGTGGGATTGGACATCACAGGGGGGTTCAGTGCTTCACTGGCTACGCGTGGATAGTCAAATTTTGCAATTCGGCCAAGAATTAAGGAAGCTGCGGCCATTACGCTACGGCTGATGTAAAGTTATAATTAAATACATTCCCATTTACTCTTAATCCGGTTGGGTGGCTATCTGTTTGTTTAATACAAACTCAAAGGGACAATAAAGAATGGGTGAAAAAGACCATGCTGATTTAACCCTGTCTGGGCGACATGGTGCTCTAATCCTGTAAGGGCCACATGGCACCTTTACCCTGTAAGGGCAGCAGGGTGCTTTAACCCTGTATGGGTCACATGCTGCCTTGACCCTGTAAGGCCAGCATGGTGGTCTAACCTATGAGGTCTGCACAGTGCTTTAACCCTGTATGGGTCACATGCTGCTTTAACCCTGTAAGGGCAGCATTCTGCTTTAACCCTGTAAGGGCCGCATGCTGCTTTAACCCTGTGTGGATAGCATGCTGCTTTAACCCTGCAGTTACAGAGTACATAGAGTACATATAGGGTGACTAATTTCTATTTTGGAGTTGGTGCTCTCCCAGCAGATTCCTGGTTCCAATCGGCTCGGGAATGGGTGCGTCGGAATCAGGATTTTTTCCCCTATCCTGACTGTCTGTGGTAGGGCCATTTGGCACGGGTCGTGTTTTGCCGCCGTTTTTCGTTTTTTCCCGCCCAAACGGCAACTTGGAAACTGTGAGCCGTACGAGCTACCAGGTGGTGAACGGACCGGTCGCGGTTCCTCAGGGACCTCCCAAGGCCGCCTGGGACGAGCGACTCGTGCCGAGACGGCGCGGGAAGGGAGCTGCGGGAGCTAGACCGAGCGGGAGGGTGCCCTGTGCCTTCACTATGGAAAGTCCCATAGGCTTTCTTTCCGTTTGGAGAAGCGCACTGCTCAGCAACGTTTTATACCTGGTCCAAATGACATCTGTCATGTTGAGCGCCCGACTCGGGCCTTTCAAAAAATTTGTACTACAAGCCCAAACTCCAACTGGTCATCCAGCGAAAAATCAACAAACATATATTTTTGTATCAACAGCCCTGAGACAACCGGTCTGAATTCTGCTCCAAAATTCATACTGAGCATAGCTGTTGACAATGCGCTCAGTTTGATGTCAACAACGCGAAGTTCCATTGATAAGTTCATTTTCTATGCATTTTATAGTGAAAAAACGACTCTCGTGTTTAACGTTCGGCGATTACGGACTCTCGCCAACCGTTTACAAAAGGGCTAGGGTGGGATTGGACATCACAGGGGGGTTCAGTGCTTCACTGGCTACGCGTGGATAGTCAAATTTTGCAATTCGGCCAAGAATTAAGGAAGCTGCGGCCATTACGCTACGGCTGATGTAAAGTTATACATTCCCATTTACTCTTAATCCGGTTGGGTGGCTATCTGTTTGTTTAATACAAACTCAAAGGGACAATAAAGAATGGGTGAAAAAGACCATGCTGATTTAACCCTGTCTGGGTGACATGGTGCTCTAATCCTGTAAGGGCCACATGGCACCTTTACCCTGTAAGGGCAGCAGGGTGCTTTAACCCTGTATGGGTCACATGCTGCCTTGACCCTGTAAGGCCAGCATGGTGGTCTAACCTATGAGGTCTGCACAGTGCTTTAACCCTGTATGGGTCACATGCTGCTTTAACCCTGTAAGGGCAGCATTCTGCTTTAACCCTGTAAGGGCCGCATGCTGCTTTAACCCTGTGTGGATAGCATGCTGCTTTAACCCTGCAGTTACAGAGTACATAGAGTACATATAGGGTGACTAATTTCTATTTTGGAGTTGGTGCTCTCCCAGCAGATTCCTGGTTCCAATCGGCTCGGGAATGGGTGCGTCGGAATCAGGATTTTTTCCCCTATCCTGACTGTCTGTGGTAGGGCCATTTGGCATGGGTCGTGTTTTGCCGCCGTTTTTCGTTTTTTCCCGCCCAAACGGCAACTTGGAAACTGTGAGCCGTACGAGCCACCAGGTGGTGAACGGACCGGTCGCGGTTCCTCAGGGACCTCCCAAGGCCGCCTGGGACGAGCGACTCGTGCCGCGATGGCGCGGGAAGGGAGCTGCGGGAGCTAGACCGAGCGGGAGGGTGCCCTGTGCCTTCACTATGGAAAGTCCCATAGGCTTTCTTTCCGTTTGGAGAAGCGCACTGCTCGGCAACGTTTTATACCTGGTCCAAATGGCATCTGTCATGTTGAGCGCCCGACTCGGGCCTTTCAAAAAATTTGTACTACAAGCCCAAACTCCAACTGGTCATCCAGCGAAAAATCAACAAACATATATTTTTGTATCAACAGCCCTGAGACAACCGGTCTGAATTCTGCTCTGAAATTCATACTGAGCATAGCTGTTGACAATGCGCTCAGTTTGATGTCAACAACGCGAAGTTCCATTGATAAGTTCATTTTCTATGCATTTTATAGTGAAAAAACGACTCTCGTGTTTAACGTTCGGCGATTACGGACTCTCGCCAACCGTTTACAAAAAGGCTAGGGTGGGATTGGACATCACAAGGGGGTTCAGTGCTTCACTGGCTACGCGTGGATAGTCAAATTTTGCAATTCGGCCAAGAATTAAGGAAGCTGCGGCCATTACGCTACGGCTGATATAAAGTTATACATTCCCATTTACTCTTAATCCGGTTGGGTGGCTATCTGTTTGTTTAATACAAACTCAAAGGGACAATAAAGAATGGGTGAAAAAGACCATGCTGATTTAACCCTGTTTGGGCGACATGGTGCTCTAATCCTGTAAGGGCCACATGGCACCTTTACCCTGTAAGGGCAGCAGGGTGCTTTAACCCTGTATGGGTCACATGCTGCCTTGACCCTGTAAGGCCAGCATGGTGGTCTAACCTATGAGGTCTGCACAGTGCTTTAACCCTGTATGGGTCACATGCTGCTTTAACCCTGTAAGGGCAGCATTCTGCTTTAACCCTGTAAGGGCCGCATGCTGCTTTAACCCTGTGTGGATAGCATGCTGCTTTAACCCTGCAGTTACAGAGTACATAGAGTACATATAGGGTGACTAATTTCTATTTTGGAGTTGGTGCTCTCCCAGCAGATTCCTGGTTCCAATCGGCTCAGGAACGGGTGCGTCGGAATCAGGATTTTTTCCCCTATCCTGACTGTCTGTGGTAGGGCCATTTGGCACGGGTCGTGTTTTGCCGCCGTTTTTCGTTTTTTCCCGCCCAAACGGCAACTTGGAAACTGTGAGCCGTACAAGCCACCAGGTGGTGAACGGACCGGTCGCGGTTCCTCAGGGACCTCCCAAGGCCGCCTGGGACGAGCGACTCGTGCCGAGACGGCGCGGGAAGGGAGCTGCGGGAGCTAGACCGAGCGGGAGGGTGCCCTGTGCCTTCACTATGGAAAGTCCCATAGGCTTTCTTTCCGTTTGGAGAAGCGCACTGCTCGGCAACGTTTTATACCTGGTCCAAATGGCATCTGTCATGTTGAGCGCCCGACTCAGGCCTTTCAAAAAATTTGTACTACAAGCCCAAACTCTAACTGGTCATCCAGCGAAAAATCAACAAACATATATTTTTGTATCAATAGCCCTGAGACAACCGGTCTTAATTCTGCTCCTAAATTCATACTGGGCATAGCTGTTGACAATGCGCTCATTTTGATGTCAACAACGCGAAGTTCCATTGATAAGTTCATTTTCTATGCATTTTATAGTGAAAAAACGACTCTCGTGTTTAACGTTCGGCGATTACGGACTCTCGCCAACCGTTTATAAAAAGGCTAGGGTGGGATTGGACATCACAGGGGGGTTCAGTGCTTCACTGGCTACGCGTGGATAGTCAAATTTTGCAATTCGGCCAAGAATAAAGGAAGCTGCGGCCATTACGCTACGGCTGATGTAAAGTTATACATTCCCATTTACTCTTAATCCGGTTGGGTGGCTATCTGTTTGTTTAATACAAACTCAAAGGGACAATAAAGAATGGGTGAAAAAGACCATGCTGATTTAACCCTGTCTGGGCGACATGGTGCTCTAATCCTGTAAGGGCCACATGGCACCTTTACCCTGTAAGGGCAGTAGGGTGCTTTAACCCTGTATGGGTCACATGCTGCCTTGACCCTGTAAGGCCAGCATGGTGGTCTAACCTATGAGGTCTGCACAGTGCTTTAACCCTGTATGGGTCACATGCTGCTTTAACCCTGTAAGGGCAGCATGCTGCTTTAACCCTGCAGTTACAGAGTACATAGAGTACATATAGGGTGACTAATTTCTATTTTGGAGTTGGTGCTCTCCCAGCAGATTCCTGGTTCCAATCGGCTCGGGAACGGGTGCGTCGGAATCAGGATTTTTTCCCCTATCCTGACTGTCTGTGGTAGGGCCATTTGGCACGGGTCGTGTTTTGCCGCCGTTTTTCGTTTCCAAACGGCAACTTGGAAACTGTGAGCCGTACGAGCCACCAGGTGGTGAACGGACCGGTCGCGGTTCCTCAGGGACCTCCCAAGGCCGCCTGGGACTAGCGACTCGTGCAGAGACGGCGCGGGAAGGGAGCTGCGGGAGCTAGACCGAGCGGGAGGGTGCATCCGTGTGTGAAGAGGCAGCACTACATTTCTAGTAACTCAATACAATTTATGTGCAAATGCTGCATTTCATGGTGGAATAGATTGAATGTATGAATCTCAGTGTAGGAGATTGGGTGAGGTGATTATGTGAGAAGATAGGGATCTGCACACATCCTTTTGAAACCAAGTTCTTTGATTCTTTAGCTTTAGAACCATATTAGGGCAGTCTTAATTACTGGGTACAGACATACTGTGGGTGAGCACTGACCGTTGTGCTACATCAATCTGTACCCATGTCTGATTTGGCAATAAACCAGATTGCATTCAAAACCATGTCAAATCACTTATGAGGTCATGTTGAGTCCTATACTGGAGTAGGAACTTAAAATAGAAAAATAATGCAACTGGTGATTTGCCAGTTTCGGGTTAACAGCCAAATAGAATGTACCATCTCTAGAATTCTAAATTTTCCAAAATAACCAACATTCAATATGTACCGTGCTATTCCCTTTCAGAATACTCTGACTCGCAAGAGTGCAGTAAGTATTATATTGTTTTTTTCTTTTGGGGACTACACAAAAGGCAAAGATTCAACATTTTTATTATTTGACCCATATTTATTTTTAACCTTTCAACTGAACATATTACAATAATAAACTAGGACCCATTGATAATCACCAATCCCTATTTTGAAGTGAGATATGATATGAACTGATGCAGCCATAATATTATAATTAAGGCCACCCTAGTGGGCACCTAGTGGGTCAATGTTGATTCAGTGTTCTGTGCTCACTGAGACATTCTGGTCAGATTCAACTTAATCGAACCTGATCTAATGTCTGTGTCCCAATGTTTTCCAACATTCGCTGTATTATAATTGAAATCAGATTACGGTATTTGATGCAATAAGCGCACACCCCCTAATAAGGGCACACCCCCGGTTTTGGGCCGAGTTTTATACTATAAATAGCCCAAAATCTCCTTTTTTTACCCCAATTAAACTCTTAACAATTAAAACGTGTCCATAATCATTTTTTAAGCACACTGTGCGCTTATCACGTTGAATACGGTTGTTCAATTAAAAGCATTTGTTGGAAAGCATGCACAATCAAGCAAGTGATAATCATGTCAATTTTGAGTTTTTGGATCACCATCTCTTTATTTGTAAGACTCTAAAAACATAGTTTATACTGACCATAAATTTTCCCTTCCTTCCCCTTATCCTAGGCTAACCGGATAACCCGTGACAGTAACGGGTGTTGCCCTGACCCATGTAAAAATGGTGGTACCTGCTTTACTGATCCTGAGGGCTACACATGTTCATGTACTATGGGTTACGAGGGTAAGAATTGTGATGCAGACGTTGATGATTGTTATGAGGGCGCATGCCTCAATGGTGGTACCTGTGTGGATGAACACAATGGCTTTTCCTGTATGTGTCCTGCAGACTCTCATGGTAACTACTGTGAGATTAACGTTAACGATTGTTGCCCCAACCAGTGTCGCAACGGTGCTACCTGCCATGACGAGCACAATGACTACAGCTGTTCATGTACTTGGGGTTATGAGGGCAAGAATTGTGATGTGGACACTAATGATTGTCATGAAGGAGCATGCATGAATGGTGGTACCTGCATGGATAAGTTCCAAGGCTTTACCTGTTCTTGTGCTGCTGGTTATGCGGGTGCCTGGTGTGAGTTCAGCGTTGATGATACTGACTGTGGTTCTGGCCCGTGCCTCAATGGTGGCAGCTGCATGGACAAGGTCTGTATGTGTCCTGCGGGCTATGAGGGTACCCTGTGTGAGGTGAACACTGATGATTGTTACCCTGACGTGTGTCAAAATGGTGGTACTTGTGTGGATGAGCTGAACGGCTTCTCCTGTATGTGTGATGCAGACCATCAGGGTTACTACTGCGAGGAACTCATTTACACTGATCAATGTTGCCCCAACCCGTGTCGCAATGGTGGGAGCTGCTGGGATCAGCAAATCAACCACAGCTGTTCATGTCCTATGGGTTATGAGGGAGAAAATTGTGAGACGAACGTTGATGATTGTTACGAAGACGCATGCCTCAATGGTGGTACTTGTGTGGATGGCATAGCCGAATTCACTTGCCAGTGTCCTGCTGACTTTGAGGGTTACTACTGTGAGATGAAAACTCACGTTCCTCAGTGTTGCCCCGACCCGTGTGTGAATGGTGCTACCTGCATCGATAACTTCGACAGCTACAGCTGTGTGTGCGCTTCAGGCTTTACAGGTGACCGCTGTGATGTGGAAGGCTAGAACTGCAGCAGACCTGTGCAACATTCACAACAACAATAAATTCCAAACCTAACTGATATGATTGATGCTGAATCTATAGCTCTGTCCTTGGACAATGAATCTCAACATTATCCTAAACTTTAACTTTATCTGACTCATCAAAAGCATGATTCTAACAGCATTACTTTTACTGCAATAAAAGATACTCTGTTAGTTGAACCTGATGTTGATTTGCCTTCTTATTGTGTGATTTAAATTATTCATATAATCAGAACAATGAGGTCTATCGGGATTCCTCTAATTAAGTAAACAGCCGATTCTAGCACAACTAGAATTCTTCATGAATTTCATTACATTACCTGAGGAACTAGGAAATGATATTCCCCTATAGCTCAGGGTTTTATTGCTGTCAGATACACTAACCCTTTAAGGATGGCATAATGACTTAATGCATCATGGCCTTGGTCATCATGATGCAGGAATGCAGCCCTAGCAAGTAACTTTCCAGTTGCTGCACTTATGCATCATGCCGACCCTATGGGAATGATATACTTCAGATGGGTCGGCATGATGTACCAATGCAGCAGCAGCATCATGATGACAAATGTCTTTTTTTTAGTGACATGCATCCTTAAAGGGCTCCTAATACAGCTTTTTTCATTCAATAGCCAAGACACCCTTCTTTATCAGAGGGTGTCTTGCCAGGTATCTTGGCTATTGAACGAAAAACTTACAATGCATTATAAAAATAATTCGGCCAATAAATATATTAAATACATAAAAAAGGATTTAGTTCATCATGCCAATTATTCAAGAGTGTGTTGATCAACTCAGTAAAGTCACTACTCCTACATACAAGCATCATGAGGACCAAAAGGCATAATAATGACCATGTTGCCGTTCAAAGCTGTATTCTCCCACAATGGCAAAATCAAAGGAGGCCAATATATGATGTGTTTTAGTTTAGCCATAGCACAGATTGGAATGACAATGTGTCAGTATATTTGAGCAGGCATGAAACTATAGTAGGAAGGATTATAAAAATCAACCTAATTTGCTAAATGATAATAGAACCTCTGGGAATAACCCAAAACCTTTATTTTATTCACAATGTCAATTGGTTATCTGGCCAGGATCACAATTTACACTCAATATTCTGTATGACACCATTATGTCCCAGCTACATATGTGTCAACAACAGTCTTGGTTGAGTTGAGACCTAACATTGCCACCTTAGTCTTGATATCATGCTTACCGTAACCTGCATTCCAATAGATCCAATCAATCACTTTGTTACCTGTTATAAATGAGCATAAATTGCAAAGTTTCATATAGTATAAGGTGATATTGATACATCATGTATTCCGCACTAGCAGGATGCAGTAATTTTACCTTGTGAGACCTTAGCTAGTTCCTCACATGTCCAAAATCGGAGTTTTCAGGGGGCATAAGCCTTTCAGTTAAAGCCCTCTGTTGTGGGTCCTTATGTCATCTGTCCATATTGGGGGAGTGGTTAGGGCTCTGGCCTACCAACCAATGGGTCATGAGTTCAAACCCATGTACATGTATAGGCTATTTTGTTCACACACAATTTTAAATATATTTCTGGTAGGTCAAAAATTCTGATGGCCAAAAACAAAAACATTTTAGGTTACACTATGAATATTTATCTTGTGCAAAGGATCTTTACAACCAAATTGTATACTATCACAATATTTGGCAAAAATACATTTTAAAATTGTGTGTGAACAAAATAGAATTGACATGGATTTGAACCCATGATGCATTGATTGGTAGGCCAGAGTCCTAACCACTCCCCCAATCTGAACAGATGACATAAGGACATAAAATAGAAGCCTATAATTGAAAAGTTTATGACCCCTAAGGCATCAGATTTCGGACTTGACAGGAACCAGCTTCAGCTGTTCAGCTGGCTGTTTTAATTAGCAGAGGAAAGAGCACTGGTACCAAACAAGATGGCGCTGTACAGTGATCATCTCGCTAATGCGGAATATTGACTTTTGCAGATAAAAATATTCAAAAGGCCCGGAAAGGACCACCAGACCCTATGTTCATAATATTATATGTGCTCTATGGAGTCGGTCTGACGGTTAAAGTGTCTGATGTGCTCAGGTATCCCTCCTCTCTGAAAGAGTTGGCGGGTGAGGGGGGGGGGGGTGCGCAATGGGCCCCTTTATACCCCTACCCCTCTTACAACTACACCATTGTCTTCCTCCTAAGAAAGTGTGCTTGAGAATGCAGGCAAGATCACTTGTGTGATTTTTGAGTCTGCGGAGGACCCTGAGTCTAGGTACACTGAAAAAGTAAACTTGTTTCCGGACTCGTCGGAGTGACTATCATAAAATAAACGAGTCAAAAGTTGTTCAACCTATCAGCTTACCATCCCACAAATAGAATCTGGAGCTGGCAAATCTTGGGTTTTGGACTGGCACATGCCAAGTGGGTCCTCTACCTCCAGCTACAAGAACCACTTCCTTGTCACTTAGCTAAGGCCCTGTCAAAGATATATTGCTGGTTGCGTGGGCAAAGAGACAATTAGAGTGGTCATTGTAAGACTAAATTAGTGCCTTGGATTAATGTTGATATCACAATTCCTTACAATGAGTTTTGGAGGGTAACTGCTCTTTAACATATTACTGTACATGGCCATACCTCCTATGTCTGCATGACATTCCAACCCATTCTCTCTTTTGTTGCTCAAAACCTTGTGAGACCATCATCATCCAAACTGCCGTGATCTAAGTCTTAAAGAAGAAGAGGTGCGTTCCAGGCAACCCAACCATAGATTTAAAATAAGGCTAAACCTGATATTTTTCCTTATTTTGGCCAATTCTCTTCATATTTTAATTATTTTCAGAATTGACCTCCCTACCCTAATTCTCATGACTATGTTACCTGAAACACACATTTATTTAGCTTGATTGCTGATGCTGGTTTTGGACACTAATTGACGCAATTGGATCCACAATTGAGTCTTGCTATTAGCCAAACCTAAACCTTATGTAGAACTCAGCCATATAGTTGAGTACATGCATCCTCATTCATTAGATTAGAAAAGTTTACAGCTGCTGCTTCATCCATTATCGTTATCAAGACCCAAACACAGCCAGCCCTGAGATCATGCTGGGTTTTGAAGGATTTAGTGGGAAGTAGCGGGTGATAATTGAGTGATCTGAGAGTCTCGTTAAACCAAAGTCCATCTAAAGGAATCATCACTAGACTCGAAACTGTATAAAATGTAATTTCTCTTGGTAGTGATGGATAAGCAAGTTTGCACTGGGATGATGAGATAAGCAACTGCTAAGTTTAGATCAAGGAACGCATAACTTCATTGGTACAGCTGGTGATCTCATATCTGGACATATATGAGACCCATTTTTACAAATATAAGTCAAAGGTCACTTAAATGAGTTGATATTGCCATTTTTGTGTACAGCTCAAAAGCTTTCTTTTAGTATGCCATAAGTAGCTTAGGCCAAAAAAAAAGGTGTGTTTCAGGTTACATAGTCTGAAAATCTAGGTAGGGTAGGTCAGAATTTTTCTTTTTTTTTAAATGGCCTGAAATGTACCCAAAAACTGACTCCCAAACTTCAGCGCTGACACAACGACGCTGACTCGTGGACTATCAAATTGACTCTGAAGTAGCCCTAAAATTGTTTTATGAGGACAAATGGATCTCATGGCCTGAAAAGTACCAAAAAATTGACTCCCGAACTTCAGGGCTGACTTGGTGACAATGGCGTCGACTCGTGGACCGTCACATTGACTCCGAAATGGCCCCAAAAATACTTAAGATATACTTTTTTTTTTCAAAAATGAAAAGTAATTTCTAGGGTAGGCCCTGTTTTGCTAGGTTAGGTCAGGTAACCTGAAAAACACTTTTTTTTGGCCTTATTGGCCAGGATTGACTCCCTTTCATTTAAAAGGATCAGATATAGGTTTATTGAGGCATAGTTTGACTAGGGCTACAGTGAAGGTGATTACCAAGAGGCACTATGAGATTGAGACAACCCTAAGGCACTTTCTGCAACTATAGTACCATAGTATACGTCTAAACACTTGGGTATAAGCTGCACCCTAACTTTGCCCTGATCCAATAATCGCATTGGCAATTTGACTTGTGTATTAGCCGTTAATTTTCAAAAAGTCAGCTGGGTCTCAGTCCCTGTACCAACACTTTTGCCAAGGATAGTGCCTTGTATTTATGGTGATAGATCCATGCAGCCACTCCCTCGAGTGGGTGGAGGGAGAACTATTGGGACAGACAGATAGCTTCCTTGGTCAATTTCTTTCTCTTTTATTTGGAAGTGATCATTTCTTGACAACTGGGTAGGTGGTGAGATTTCATGCACTCCTGACAGTGGAGCTGAAAATTGTTACCTCCCCTCAGGTGGGTTGAAATCTACATTCATTCATACCACTTTGTTCTATAGTAACATAGTAAACAGGCAGGCCTGCATTCAGATACTATGCTAAAAGTGGGTCTATCCGATATTTCCTGAAATTCTTACTCAAATGTATTTCAAATACTGTAAAAGTTTAACATTTGGAGAATAGAGGTAAATCAAATGTCATCAATGGGTGTCAATAGGTCACAAAGGGATCCAATGTCCCCCAACTATGAGGTTTTATAGTGTATTTTCAATAGGGGAATAAAAGTGTGACTGTAAAATGGGCGATAAAATCTAATTAGAGCAAAATGGGAGGGAATTAAGGTGAATGAAACTGATAGTAAGTCAAACATATTATTTGTGAACATTCTGACCAATTTTTAGGGAAATCTTTTTCTTTGTCCTTCACATCGGATGAACATTTGTACTTGCTTTAATCTGTTGGAGGAGGGGGGCAAGGAAATTGGGATATGAATTTAACGGAGTTTTACATTTTAGGAAAATTTACATGACAAGTATAATTGTGCAATATATTGCCGGAAAGAGGTAAATATGCCCGAATTAATCACTTTGGGTTTCCCTTCTTATAAAACAATCAAATGTAAACATGTTTTTTATTAAATATAAATTTTATTCTTGGCCCAAACATCCTGGTCGCTGAGGGCAGTGCATGCTGGGATTACTGTCACTTCTTGTCTAACACTCCCCCTGGTGAGGAAGTCTAGAAGCATAGATAAGTCATTTCCTTCTGTCAGTGGCAGAGTCTAGGAATGTAATGAGGACAGTGCTATGGGGCTTAATGTTCTATAGAGAATTGGTGCAGGCACATGCTCAAGGGGTAAATGGAGAGGTGGGTAAGGTGTCGTGAGAATGAAAGGGACTCTATATTGGTACTGAACGATCCCTATCTGGCAGTCCAACCCAGACCCTCACATGACACCAATCATGTAGAGGTAGTTGAGGGCAATGCATTCTGGGATTACTGCCACTTCCTGTCTCCCACTCCCCCTGGTGTGAGATGACAGAAGCATCAAGACGTCATTTCCGTCTGTCAGTAGCAGAGTCTGGGGATGTAATGAGGACCGTGCTGAGGGGAACAATCAGTTCTGGTGTATTGTACAGAAGTGGTGTTGGCTCACATCCTGCAGGTGGTTGGAGAGGAGGCGAGTCTTTGTGTGGCTGAAGGGTGTTCTGTATTGGTGTCAAATACTCATGTCAAGTAAGTCATGCTTTGTGAATAGACAAACTGAATATTGGGAGAAAATGGTCCTCAGGCGGAATAAAAATGGTAGGTAGTGTGCTGTCTGTGAGAGTGGGCAGGGGTGCTAAAAGCAACTTGACTTTCACAGCAAGGGGTTCAAAGCAAGATCCCATGAAGTTTGGCATGATGGGTAATTTTAAATAGTTCTTAGCATTAGCTGCAAGGTGGTAAGATTTTGAAAATATCGCCATAAATTAATGGATTTTATGAAGCTAATTTGTGACTAAAATCACCAGGTTTATTGACTTTTCCAATAGATGGACTGAACTTCTTGGCAAGTGATCCTCAGGTGCTATAGAGGGGGTATCACTCTGGCACTCCCCTTTGTACTGTACCAAACCGGTAATGTGAAACACGATCTATTTGATATGACTTTGGATGGAGCTTAATGGCAGAGCAATCACTTCCCAGGTTAATGGCTCCGGGTTCAAGTCCCACTTTCTCTGAAACTGAGTCAGATATGGGAGGCGAGAGTGGAGAGTTTCAATGACAGAAATGATGAGTAAATAAACAGTGGGAGGGTGGAGAGAGGTAGGGAGAAAGTAGTGAGATGTGGGAAGGGGGAAAAATTGCAGGATAAAATTAATCAAAAGGACAGGCTTAAAGGGGAACTGGAGAGTGTATTATGATCAAGATGTGTGCTGCATGCATGTCTGTGTATGAGGTGGGGGGTTTCTTCCAATGCAGGGGAAACATTGCTCATACTGCCACCCCAGTTTCCTCTCAAGAGCCTGTTATTTAAGATACTTGGTGGAAAGTTTCTTTGATCCTATGGCCATTAATACCATCTAAGCTTTTCTTTTGCTAAACACTTCCAATGTACATTTACATAGTAATTACCGACTTCACTTTCCGCTAGTCAACCACCTCCAGCGCTCCAGTAAATGTATGCAAATGCTCATCTTCTTCTACTAAAAATACATTCAGCCGTTAATGGTTATCTTGCCTTATAGTTAACATTTTACTATTTCTATGCCTGCAGGCGGTAAAGGGTGTTTCCACAATATGGGGACAATGGTAATGTGTTTAATTAACACCCTGTGTACAAATCTATCCTTAAAGTTGGCTTTTAAATTTCAGAACAAAGCATCATTTCTATGCATATTTTCTTCACCACTTGGGAAGCCCCTCTTTTGGCATAGTATTCAGATTCTAACCCATATATCTTTGGCTGACCTAAAGTATGAATTCTTTACTGTTGTATGCCTTTATCCTGTTGTTTTGTTATCAAAGTCCAATATTAGAGAAACAATGCAGATGCTGCCTCAAACTTATATGCCTGCAGTGTTAATATTATAAATGAACCCACTTCATGGCTGATTTTCCAGCAGCATCATATCACCCAATACACCCTCATTGTCTCAAGCAGTCGTCTCAAGCACTCCTTCCTTCTGACAGGTGTGCCAATGGTTACTGGCTCTGTCTCATGAAGTTGGGCCAATGTTTTTGTCTGGGTGCCATCTCTGACCGGGTGCCATCTCTGACCGGCCTGAATGGAAAGGGTTTATTTAGGGCAGATGTAGATCTATAGAATTTGACAGAAAAGGTTAATGGATATTATAACTCTTTAAAGTAGTAATTAGTTGCCCATTTTCATCACCATCTGCCCTAAATAAACCATATTTATTTAGGCAGGTCAGAGATGGCACCAGGTCAGAGATGGCACCCGGTCAGAGACGTTGGCCCAAGTTCGTGAGACACAGCCTACTGCTGATCTAGTACTTGGACATAACGAGAAACATATAGTGTCCAGCTGTGCCCACCGATGTCTGATTGACAAATTGACCTGCAGACAGCTTTTATGTCCAATAAGTGATCATAGTGGGTGTACCTGGTGATAGGCCATCCAAACTGGCTGGTGGAACATTGACCCAACTCTATCTGGAGTAGCGCTCGGTGAGGTTAGGTCTCCTTGTGTTGGCAATGGTTCTCCCCAGAGAGGACCACAGGTAGCGGGCCCAGTAATAGCCATTTTAGTTTTATCAAGGACTACCTGGCTAAGATTTAGGTGATTTCAAATCCTTTTACAAAGGGCCTCAGATCCAATTGAGATTTTTTGGGCATGTGTTCCTAACCAAAGTAATTCAACTTCATCAGATCTCTCATTTTTTAATGCAATGGCAAATGTTTCATGAATTGTGTCAAAAAATGAAACTGGGCATTATCTCAGTGACACCATTGTGCTGTTTCAAGGCCGTCCTAAGTTATTAGACTTTAGAGAGAAAGTCGATTTCTCCGTTAAGATAAACCACTGTACCAGCAGATGAAGTCTACTTGTTCAAAATGCAGTTTTAAGTCAGAACATTTTGTCTGGAAATGATTGCATTTACTTACTTTTTCCACAACTGTCTTAAATACTATGTAGAAAAACAACAATTTGCATTGGCAGTAAGAAGACAATTTTCAGAACAGCTCTTAGATATGTTCAATCTTTAAGTGCTAGTCAAATACAGAACAGGTCATAGACTGGTATGCTGAGGATGTCACAGCATCTGTGGTTATGGCAGACAAGGGTTCACTATAAGCCAATGCAGAGAAAATGGGTGACTTTGTTATGATTAAGTTGTGTTTGTATTTGTCATAGATGATAGTAATCTTTTACATAGCTTGCTTATTTATATCTTGAAAGGAAAAGACCCTACTACATGTATCATCAATCACTGGATTCCTCTCTCTTTCTGCCTCACACACTACAAACACTTCTCAGATCCCAAAATTAAAATGTATCTAGAAAAAAGACTTTACAGTAAGAGAACTTAAAGATACATTAGGAACAAATACATCTGTAGCTTCTTAAAACTTTCTGATAAGTGTAAATGTATTCAGTACATAGGAAACCAGGTGAGGATATCCTTCTGTCCAATAGAGTTTGGTGCCTGACCTATTCTGATCATGTATTGCTCTATATATCTTTGATTTATTTGTCTCAAAGCTACACACATATTTGTATGGACAATATGAACATAACAAGACTGTGTAATTCAACATTTCAAAGTTAGCCCTGGGTTTTAAAAACAACCTATCATCATTAACAGTACTATGGATATTAAACATCTTCTAATGCCTAGAGGTGTGACAAAGTTGACTATCAGGCAACACTTCCATTAACAGCTTAAAGCATTTTTAACAGACAGATATCCAGTACATCTACTGCAGTGCCAGAGGGGTAGACTACCCTGAAGTGGAGACTGTAATGACTATGTAAATTTACACTGATGTCATTTAGAAAAAAGAGTTAGCTCAGTGAGGGTTCTTTGGTCATAGAAACTTCTGAATAGTAGTGGGCCTCATTTCTATAGCTCTTCTTTCTCTACTCGTTCCTCCCCTTTTAACTCGCTGTTCATCTCTCTCTGAAATGCCTTCCCTTTTCATACTTCTTGTAATCTCTTGTGCAGAATGTCTTTAATATAGAAAAAGGACCATAAAACATTTTACACTAATTTTTTTTAACAGTTTTGTCCCATGTAGCCCCCTCTTGGACAAAACCGGTATTAAGAATCATATGGGGAAGACCATTTCTACTCGATGGCTGACATATATCAATTTATCCAGTTACTATTTTGATCTTTATCTATTCTAATGACATGTGTTGCTTTTATACATATAATGTATGAGAGAATAATTATCGTGGCACAAGACAAAATCAGTTGGCTCTCTTCCCCGTGACCACTTTGCAACATAGCCTTTAGTGTACACTAGTTCCTTGTTCAATAAGTTGGATGTCCCTCACTTCTCCCTACTTTAGTACATCAATAACAGGTCAGCGAAGGTGACTGATAGGTCAGTTAAGGTCAGGGTAGTCAATGTTCATTTGGCAACTTGGGACGGTTCATTTAGCGAGTTTAGTTGGCTGAGTGTTCATCACTATAATGAAGATGCATGGATTAGTATTGACAACTATGGGTAGACTCAGCAGTAGGGGGGTGGGGGAGGTTGGGGGTTAAATATTTTCTTGGTATAGGATTTAAGCAAACTCGTCACACGTTATAACTTCCTAAGGTGACTGATAAATGTCCATCATCACCAAAGTGGCATGGCCATTTCCTGGCTGAGTTCTTAGATGAAAAGCAATTACATTTTATATGGATTAGATTTTAATGATGGTGTTATCAAATGAATCTGGTTTAACAAGCGATCCCTGAATTATCACTCCCTAGTTGCGGATGAAGCTCTCAGAATCCTGCATAATCTCAGGGTTGGCTGCTCTGATGTGCTGGGCCTGATGAGAAATAATGGATGTATCAGGAACTGATAACTTTTCTGAGGAACTTTTCTAAGAGTTTACAGTTAACATTTATCAATCTTGCAAAAAGGTGAGGAGTGCAGGACTCAAAGATTTCATATTCTTTATATAGCGTCTGCCTGCTTGTAGCGTCTGTCTCTGGCATGATACCTACAGACTGCTGTTTTCTATAATCAAGTGATCATGATAGCAATGATTCATGTAGTTAATTATGAACTATTCATGACCACAAGAAACCATTTATCAGGGGTCAGGCTCCCATCTACTGCAGTCTGTGAACAAAACTTACAATGACCAGGATTCTTTTCTCTGTTGAAAGCGGGGTTCATTGTATCAGCATCAAAAACAAATTCTGCATTACCAACTTTTAAGACTGAATTTCTAACAAAGATTGGGGCTAAAATTGTTTGAAGTTTACTAAAGAGAAAATGCTCCTGGCAATCGTAACCTGCAGTAAAAAAGAAGAACCAATTGCAATTGATAAACGTTGCAT
The DNA here is from genome assembly GCA_947462335.1 of Harmothoe impar. NCBI lineage: Eukaryota > Metazoa > Annelida > Polychaeta > Phyllodocida > Polynoidae > Harmothoe > Harmothoe impar. Next base: position 8,588,806 of record OX381717.1, on the reverse strand, counting down.
TTATCGGTACTCCTCTCCTCAAAACCCCATTAGACTAAAACTGTCGTGAGCGTATGTTGCCTCAGAGTAGTGCTTGAGGAGGACATTTCCCAGAATGCCTGACAATTGACCACTTTGTTCAAATCAACAGGTCTTGAAAATGAACTCATTTAGTGTCACTTATTTAGTGAGTACCTCTCCCCACGTAGGTGCGCTGAAGAGAGCCACAAGTAGCACACCCAATAGGTGCCGATTTAATTTTCCCTTGGCTTACCTGCTTGAGATTTGTCAGAATTCACATGGGCTATAGCTTAGGATTATGGCCATGCAAAACCAAAGACGAGCAATTTTTTGAATATGTGCCCTCAACAAACCCTACAAACACATCAAGCGGGCAGTATTTGCTAATTGGGAATAAGAGAAAATAAAATGCATGGCTGACACCAACCATTTAACCATAACTTAAATGTTTTAAAAGCCCTGCTATGCAAATTGATTCTGGTGTAATTCAGTTTTTTTGAACCATTACCAATTGTTAAGTGAAAGAAATTCTCTTTCCAGATCAATGACATGATGCTTTGATAGGATTTTACACGCTTTGTATAACGGCCATTGCACCACGATGTGGGGATAATTCCCTTTTGCTTCCCCTAATCCAAACACTTTGGCAGACATTGGTATCAAAATGATCCGGTTCCTAGAAAAACATTGGTAGAAAAAGTGAATTCTTTGGATTTCCTTTTTGTGTTTTTCCTTTTTGTGTTTTTCAATTCATGACAGCATTCCCAGTTGGGTTAAAAAAAGCTGCATGAAAAAGGTTGTGTCAGATAAAAAGACAAATTGGTCCTAATGACAACACTCTGATATGGGTTTTATGCAATTCATAAGAGCTTTTCTTTTTAAATAATTGAGGAGACAATTTCCATGCAGGAAGTTATCGTATGAAGACCTTATGATGAATTCTAGGAGTTGAGAACTGAGGTGTATGAAATTGATCTTAGATATATGGGCATAGAACGCATCCAAATCTAACTAATTGTTCACAAATTACATTAAAGCAGTCTTGATTGACGCTAGAAGCAGTGAGGATCACTACACATATACGTAGCTAGTGTGGCAAAGGAGAGCAAGGGAATAAAGTATCACCTTTCATTATACCTAGACCTACTCTACCACTAGTTGAAAGGTAACTGCAGGTATGCCACACTGACTTATTGCCATTCCGTGTGGAAATGAGCAATCCCACCCCTACCATGCCCTACTTATGTAGATGAGTCCTATGAAAGAGCCATTTGCATATCTTGGTGGGCGCCAGGTATTTTTAGCTACACCTTTAATAGTATGGTAACGTAATATTCAGCATTATAGGCTAGGTACAGTGGCCCAGGAGGGCCAAGAAATGAAATGCCATTTCAGAAATGAAAATTCAGTTTTCGATTTGAGAATTCAGTTTTCGATATGAGAATTCAGTTTTTGGAAAGAAAATTGAAATGAAAATTCACTTTTGAAAGTGAAAATTCAAATGGAAATTCACTCTCACTTTCGCCAAATTGGGGCTTTTTGGGGAAATTTCGCTTTTTTTTTGTTTTTGACCTTTTTTCTCGCCATATTAGCCTTTTTCGGGGAAATTTCACTTTTTTCCGTTTTTGACTTTTTTTCTCGCCACATTAGGCCTTTTCGGGGAAATTTCACTTTTTTGCATTTTTGAACTTTTCATCAAATATTTTTAACAAATATTATCCCATTCCCCTATATTCCCCCATTGCCCCCACACTACACCCTTTGTAGGGCTTCATGTCAATGCTAAAGGATACCTGTCACAAGCTGTTCTTGACAGTTGACAGCTTGACAGCACCCATTTCTGAAATGAAAACTCACTGTAACTCTACAATTGGCTGCATGTTACAGTGTGTTGACAGTTGACACCTTGACAGTAGTGATTTCTCACTTGCAAATGTGATAGTCAAATTGAAGTTGAGATGTGAAAGTGAATTTCCATTTGAATTTTCACTTTCAAAAGTGAATTTTCATTTCAATTTTCTTTCCAAAAACTGAATTCTCATATCGAAAACTGAATTCTCATTTCAAAAACTGAATTCTCATATCGAAAACTGAATTCTCATATCGAAAACTGAATTTTCATTTCTGAAATGGAATTTCACTTTTTGGCCCTCCTGGGCCACTGTAGCTAGGAGGTCTGGAACCGCAGGTCTTATTAAGCACCAAATTTACACCTCAATTTAGCAAGGACCGCATCCAAATATAGAATTACCTTCTTGATTGCAGTGGCAAAGAATAGGAGAAAGTAGGGATGTGTCTTGAGCCTATAATGGCTGCATCAGTATAACAGCAATAGGGGGAGAAATCAAGAAAATGTGGCCAATAATGCATAATTCCTACAAGAAAGTGGATATGTAGAGGATAGGATATTTTGGAAAACAGGGGTAAAATGGTTATGAAACCAAACCAAAATATACTGCAGAGCTTCCGAATGCACACATTTATAATCCTTTAGGTATGATTTTCAAATATGTGCTCTACCTAGACGAATTATGTAGTCGCTAAGAATATAATTACTCTTCTAGTTTTGACTCTGGAGAGATACAGATATTCCAAATATAATGATTTAAAAGGTTGTGAATTCCTCCATAGGAAGAGTTTGAACAGCAGCAGTGTAATGCACCTTAAGCACAGATTTCACTAGAAGATGACATTTGTCTTCATGATGCACCATAGCAGCCCCTGCGAGTAGCTCACGAGTGCTGCATTGATGCCATCCTTTCAGGAGTGTCCTAACCCCATAGGCTCGTCATGATGCTTGAATGCAGCACTTGAGAGTTCCTCGCCAGAACTGCATTCATGCATCATGATGACCAAGGACATGATGCATTAATGCTTTATGCCATCCTTAAATGGTTAAAATGCTGCATCGCAAACCTTATGGTTACTCTGATCTTACTACTGGTCATGACATGATGTTATGGCATCTTATCACTAATGCATTTCAATATTACAAAGATGCAAAAAGAATGTTTCCTTATTTATATGTGTGGTATTTGCTATGAGAGAATATATTTTTGTGGCACCAGGGTTAACACTTTGGTCACATTGTTCTATAGCTTTAAGAGAACACCCATGCATTGCTCAATAAGTCTAACCTCTCTCACTCATCCCTACTTAAGTACATCGATAAAAGGTCAGAAAAGGGCACTGATAGGTCAGTCAGGTTCAGGGTAGTCAATGCTCGTTTGGTACATTCTGCTCGGTGGAAGGGATGTTCATTACTGTAACAAGGATGGATGGACTCATGTTGACAAGTAGGAAGGGTAGTTGACTGATGATGGACGGGCAGTGTTTTAAGGTACCATAATTGTATCAGTTTCACTCTCCCTTTTAATGGTCACTGTCAAAGCTGCGAAGTGAAAGTGGTATGCAATTTCCATTTTATCAAAATATTCTCATGGACTTGCAGTTTATTTAGAAATGTGTTTATATAATTCTGAACAAGGTCAATTTAAACCAGCATAAAAAGATTCTTTGATCCACGTGAGAGGTCAAAATTGCCAAAAGATATAGCAGGAAACCTGAGTTCGTCAAAACAATGTCTAGCTAGACTTATTTGTGTACAAGCAGCATTCTAATTGTGACCGGTTTTAACAAAATGATTCAGAAGTCGCATATTGTTGTGTTGTTTACAGCTCATCAAGAGCTTTCATTTGGTATGTGACATGTTGTAAATAACTATAACTTCCGACCCATTTTGTTAAAACGGGTCACATATTTTATGTTCACTATGAAACAAAGTCATTCTCATCACATGTGAACCATGATTCCAATACTGAGTTCTCTCAAGTGGCCAATCAGTTATAATTATAACGAAAGAGACGAGGCATCTTGAGGCTGATTTGATTTTTATCATTGACTTCTTTTTGCTGGTGGCAAGAAGGGATGCCATCTGATAAGCAGCGGTTTAGTGTGAATCAAAGATAACCCAATTATCAACCACTCTTGCTCCCCTGATCTTTCAGAATCCAGCATGATCTCAGTATGAGCCATTCTGAGGTCCTTATCTTTATCAAAGATAATGGATGACACGCAGACTGTGAATCTTTTTGAAGACACCATGTTCCTTTTTTCTGCCCCATGTCGATCTGTCTTGGTGCAAGGTGGGGGTGATGTCATAATTCATAATCTCCCCATTTCTCTGGTGTTTATTGCAGGGTTTTTTCACAGTAGCAACTTGGGAACACCATTGGGAAATTTTCAGAGGATGCAATGATAACAATATGGACCATTCAACACTTGATAATGTTATGTTTTCTGACGCTCTTTAATATGGCATTATGTTATATAAAGTTTTAAAATGTTATTTTGACATAACATAATGTTTTATTCTTAGCTCGGTTAACCCTATATTCCCCATATAAAAGAAAATGTAGTTCATGCTTCTCCCCAGAGAGGGCAGGACTGAGTTGAGGCTACAAAGGTGAAGGTGAAGGTGCATCAAGTTAAGTGGAGGTGACGAGAGGTTAGTTTGTCTAACCTACAGCACATGTAGGTGTTGTGGTCTAAGTTACAACATGTGTAGCTACCCCTGTACATGAGGCAACACACGTGTAGAGGTAAAGGGTGAGATGTGATAGCACTGTCTCATTCATTACCATTGCACTGAGTGTATGGAGGGTAGGGTAGGATGCAGCAGCTATGTGGGTGGAGGTGACAGGAGGTGTGCTAGTCTAACTTACAACATATGTAGTCAGTCCTGTAAAGGGAAAAAGGGTGAGGTGTGATAGCACTGCCTTGTCTCACTCATCCACATTCAGTTCTCACACATCTTATATATCTCACCTAGACATACCTGCACCATCTGGCTTCTTTGAGAGAACAAGGTATTTACCTCTTACACACCAATCCCCTGCTGTTGGGATATCAGACAGAACGTTCCCAGGACCTTGTCACTGTATCTCACCTCAATTCGCTGGTCTGTAGACACAAGGAGGTGACTCCCATCTGTACCGTTTGTCCTCCCACAACCTCTATCAGAGTTCTGTCAATACAGTCATACGTCAGGGAGTCATACTACAGTGGATGGTTGTTCATGGCTGCTGTAACACTGTTGGGAGTAGTGCCATAGTGAGTGGTTGTTGATATTGTTCATAGCTCTTGCAACATTAAATAAACACCTTTATATATTACCAATCATGCAAAACGAGGCATTGAGAATTTCTCTCGGTTAAGATTGTAGATATCAAGGGTATTGATTCAGTAACAGGCTATACATCTGTGCCTATGATGCGGTTCTTTTTCTGACTCTAAAGCTAAAGAACAAGACATTTAAGAGGAGTGCCTTGTATCAAGTAACAAGATGTGAATTATGTCTGTCTTCTTTTATATGCCCCTTTTAATCCCATTTGCAGTGCTTTTATGATTTTAAATCCACCAAAAAGGAAACCTATCCGCAAAAAGTAAAGGATATGAATGCAGTTTTTTTTTAGTCATGTTTTGCAAAAACAAATAAAAAGGAGGAACAAGATCAATATGATACTAATATCTGCCAAAGTGTTTGGATTAGGTGAAGAAAGGAAAACCATTTCCACATTGTGGTGTCATAGGCTTCTGATGTTGCCTGTGCAAACTTAAGCAGCCATGACATTGATGTAAAAAGATAATTCAGTTTGATGAAGAAGGTAGTAATGAATGAGGCCTATTTCAGTGTAAGCTCTTACAGGGAATCAATAGGCTCTGTTTTTAACAGAGAAAAAAATAGCAGATGCAACAAAGACCAACCTTGGGTCGGCAGATGTTATGGTCAAACACTGCAGTTTTTGGAAACTTGACAAATGCTTCTTGTGATTATAAATAGTTCAAAATTTACTGTATTCTGTAAAATATGGTGGTTCATCCATTATCATTACCAGGCCCAGCAAATCAAAGCAGCCAGTGCTGAGATTATGCCGGATTTTGAGAGCTTTGCTCATCAGTAGCGAGACGCAATTGAGTGATACCTTTTTAAACCAATTCATCTGATCATTACAACTGAATCCATATGAAATGTAATTGCTTTTCATAGTGGGTAACAAAAATTGAGCCATGACTGAAATGACCCATATTAGTTTGGTGATGATCCATAGTGATCAGTCAACTGAGGAATTTGTATCATGTGACAGGTATGGTTAACTTGTATACCAAGAAAACATAAAATATCCAATTAGTATGAATGGCCACCTCATATCTAGACTTTGAAGGAGGCTGCTTAAGATTTAATTGTGAGAGTTGCTGTTTTAAGTGGGGCCATAATGAGGGTTATACTAGGTCTAGACTAAGAAATAGAGACAGAAATATACCAGTTACTCTTACAATAGGATCAAATAAGAGTGATTTCACACAAGTGATTGGTGAAAGAATATAAGAAAAAAAAGAGTAGATGGCTAAATAAACCGGATCAAGATGCACCTTAGACCTTTCCCTCCCTCCCCCCACCCTTACTGCTCTGTCTGTCCCATAGTTGTCAATATTAATCCACACATAATCATCACAGTGATCAACACTGCCACTTAACTAAGTAAATGAACAATCCCAAGGTGCCAAATGAACATTGACTACCCTAACCTTAACTGACCTATCAGTCACCTTCTGTCACTTTATCTTGATGTATTAAAGCAGGATAAAGTGAGGAATGTCAGACCTGTTGAACAAAACACTACTAGTGTACACTTAAACCGAAGTTGCAATTTTGGCCGGCAGGGTTAGACTGGGTATCAATGATTCTGCCTAACATGATGCTTAGTATACAGCGATAGATTCCTTAGGCCACTGCTCAGTATACAGAGACTGATCACCACCACTTGGCTGCTTCCTCTTCTCCTCTATTATCACCCACCATCTTGGATCACCCTATTATCACTCAGCTTTGGTTAATGACAATTTATCGGGTCCGATGGGGGGATGGGACACAATTGTGGCAGGACCATGAGAGGACTTGGTAGCCTAATGGGACCTACTTGCAATGATGTGAGACTCCTCTATGGCTTCAAATTGGATCTGGTATCCATGGTAACCGACATAAAGGCCAGCTGTCATTCTGTTTCATGCAGCAGCCACTAGAGGGAACCATCTGACAGTTGTTGTCTTAAACAGAGATGTATCTCCAGTAGTAAAAGTCTCTGACCTACATCAATATATGTTTGTGTCAATAATCATCTGTATATGTTACCAGTATTAATTTTAATTTAACAACTGTTGACATTTGGATACATCGTAAATTATCATAGAATAATAGAACATAGTAAATGGACCTAATATTATATCCAACTGAATCTGCCAACCCTTCAAGGATATCATAGTTATTTAATGTGCCAGGTTCTTCGTCTTCATCAAAGCAGTCCTGGTGAATAAATCACCAGGCTTGCATTGATGCATCATACCTAGCATGGGTCTGGGAATGTGTAGACACTCCTTTTCTCGCCCAACCCACCTCATCCCTTTCCCATAGTCTCTTGCCTCCTGCCAATAACCTCCCAGCCCCCAGGGCATGTGTGGCTGTGGTCATCATCTCTTTTTGAAGTGCTGTGGGCAATATCCTGGGACTTACTCCCTGTGACACCTCAGCCATTGAGGGTTGAGGATTTCTCTCAGGAGTCGCTTGTCCTCCAGCCATTCCCAGACTGTAGGGTGAGTAGTTAAATGGAATTATTGCTGTAGAATGGAGAGGTAAGGGCTACTGAATTAAGAACACTTATATAAGCAAGACAGGATTAATGGTCGGATGTGGGGATTCAAGTGTGGGATGATGAGGGTGAGGGAATAGAAGGATGTGTTAAGAAAAACATAGATAACTACACTACTGTCTGTAAACTCACTGCAATCAACAGTATATGATGAAATTGTATCTGGAACCTTGAATCACCAACTCATAACATACCCTACAGAAGTTAAAAAGTGTACCATGTTACCACAACATCCAGGAGTGTGTGGACACTGTGTTCACCTGCTTTACCTGAAACATAACATGATAAATGTGGAGGCAGTACTTGGTTTTCAGCGCACATTTAGATACACCCCAACAGCTAAAGGCTGTACCCAGGGGTTCATGTATACAGGAGATGTGAGAGCTGTGGAACAAATAGCTGGTATAGCTACATTACAGATATCTCATTCAACAGTTTAGAAACACATTCAGTCCATTACTATTGTAAGCACAGGGAATGATTTCGAGCCATTCATCTAAGTGATGTAATACAATATTACAAACATTGTTTATGGCAATATTGATATGTGCAGTATGTTCTATAATATAACAGATTGAGCTGCATCCTACAGTTAACACTGGAGCCACATTGCTCTTAAGCCTTAGGTAAACAATAGTTCCTTGTTCAATAAGCCTGTTAAAATATTTGAAAATATCCATAAGCCCCTGCTGCATACTAGCATCACAAGCGGGAGCTCTTCTTGTCTGTAACCTCCAAATAGGACACACTGGGGATTCACAGTATGAGTGTAGTCCCTGATTGGGGAGTTGCGTGATGTTGTGTTGGTCTTGATAAGAATGAGTCTTTGTCTTCTTTGATATCTAGACAGCTGTTGAGCTGCATTTGGCTGCTCTGTGAGCCGCTCCTTCCAGTTCTATATGAGAAACGTCTGTCATGTCTCATCTTTGACTGCATGAATTGGGGGTTAAAAGTGATAAAATATCTTAGTAGAGTTCATAAAGTTCTTCACTTTTGTGACCTCATCAAAATGCTGTTCTTATAATAAATAAAAGTCCACTGACTAGGGTAGATTTAGCATGAGACAGCCAGTGAAATCTTGGGTTAACTATGAACAATATGACTTCTAGTGTTGTTGTTTTTTTGGTGGAAAGAAAAACACCTAAGCATTACCATTATTCACAAATAACGAGTTTGAAATGCTTGAATAACCACAAAAGCAAGTGTCTATCTCAAGGTATGTGTCCGACTCAAAGTGAATCTGCCCTGTTACCAATCACACAATATGTCAGGACTACCTGAAGCACCTGCCGTGCAGACCTTCACCTTTTTACACTACAACTAGAGAGCTTACGAGTAAGGAGACAATAATCTCCGCCCCAGTGATAAGGCATCTTATGCAGGGCTTCTTGCTGATAACACAATTCCAATTATCAAAATGCAGTGGGTGCATCCAAACATGGCTGTAGAAATTAAAGATAAGCACTATCAGGGAATTTCTACTGCCTATTAAATGAATCAACCTGAAGAAGGTCTCAATTACTGTATCTTAACTTCCCGTAACATCTCATAGAAATATATCTTCATTTCATTAGAATACAAATAATAATTATGTTTGTCTTCACTTTAAGGCTAATCAAACACCAGATTAATCAAATGGACGAACAGAGAAACAAGGCCAGGGCCATGGAAAGATAAGGCACAGAGAGAAAGGGAGGTGTAAAGGTGTTTTTGAACAGAAGTGTGTATGACATCACTGCTTTTAAATTCATTGCATAATAAAATGTAGTAGTCATGAATTGTATTAGAATATATGTTCAAGGTGCTTCCAGTCCAGATTCTCTGTTTTCGTAAACATCCTTTGGGACAACAACATGAAATCCGTCTCACTAAAGAGGATGAAGCTAATTTATCTCTCCAATGGGTTGACCAGATTTAACAAAAACTGTTGTGTGATATCTGGCTGGTGTGTGATATCTGGCTAGATGTTGTTTGATAACTAAATCAAATTTATTCAATGAAAAGTACTTTTATAAGAGGTTCCGGACACCTATTCAGTTAAGTCCACAATAAATATAGATTAAACAGTGATGTTCTGTGTCATGAGGCACTTGATTACTATGCATTTGATAAATAGCCTAGATTTATTTCTACAAAACGGTTTGACCTATTTTGTGAGGAGATGGAGAATATAAAAAATATTTTCCATCCATCAATTTCATTTTCAAAAGGACTTCTAATCTGCAATATGTTAGTGCATCTTGACCACTGTATCGCCCCTTAAAGCACAAGGGTTGTTACTCTCATTTCCAAAGATCATCGTTTCAACTTGGTCTCAAGAAAATGTTACCATCCAAAAGTATCTTCACCTCTGTTTCATCAGCATTCCCCAGCTTGCAGTATACTGTGAGTGATTGGGCCAGGTAGCATACATCCTACACTGATTAAAACCTGACCAGTACGATGCAACATCATATCTATGTTGAGCTTGTCAGGAGATCTTTATATCAGCTTTCTGGTTAATGGCAATTTGCAATGTCAGTATCATTTTCTTACAGGCCAATAAAAGGGCAGCAAAGTGATACAGACTGCTGTGGGGGTTGAGATGCTACTAGAACCACAAACCAATCATGACAAAATGTACCTAATACATATCATGAAGGGATTGGATCACAAATGCCATTCTAACCAATGACTGCTAGGTATATTATGGATACATTTGACAGCCCTTTTCTAGCATTTTCTCTTGTCTCCTGCCACTAGGCAGCTTCTCCCTTTTTCTGTCCCAGAATGTTTGCTGTGGAAGGCTGTAATCCCATCAAAATGAGATGCCTATATATGCTAAAAGCCTTAGTTTCTAATACTTATCTTGTTTTATCTCAAGACCTCTAGTGGTCATCACTGCATGGTTGGTTCTGTGCCTAATTTACAATAATATATTCAAAGCACCACTAGAAAATGGTCCCTCACCCAGAGCTACCTTCCACAATAGTGAACTATATTCCCAATTCATAGAAGACTCACTCTCACCAAATCAGTGCAACTGAAAAAGTGGCCTTACATGATCGGTGGCCGTACATGATCGGTGGCCGTACATGATCGGCAGAGTACAAAATCCACCTATTACCCCCTGCACTACGATATTTAACTCTCCTAACCATACCTACAGGTTGTAATGTTTCTTTGGGGAGTTTATTAGAAAAAAATACTCCCAAAATATTTATAGGGGCCAAGGGGGGAGTACTCAATGTGCAACCGATCTTGTACATCACATGACGTACATGATCAGTTTGGAATGACATGTCATATTTTCTTATTACCCGCTGCTTCACATGTCTTTGATAATACATGTTAAGACGTTGATCATGTGTACACCTTGCTATGATTGATTTATGTTTTAAACATGGTCTGAAAGGGGTCAAAAGGAGAGTCGCTCAATGTACAATCGATCATGTACGTCAGATGACGTACATGAGAGGTATTGAAATGTCATGTAAAATGATAATAATACTCGCATCTATACATTTCTAACATATTACATTTCAAGACACACATCATACGTACACCTTGGTAAGGTTTATTTATGTTTTATCATGCTCAGAAAGTGTAAGGCAATCAATGGATCGCTGATCATGTAAGTCACCGATCATGTACGTCATCAATCATGTACGGCCACCGATCAAGTACGGCCACCGATCATGTATGGCCACTTTTCAGTTGCACTGATTTGGTGAGAGTGAGCCAGAAATGCAAATAGCCAACCAGGCAACCTTTTTACACCACTATTATGTAAATAAGGCTGGTTATGAAAATCAACCCATGAAATGAGCATACATAAACCTGAGCAGCAAGATTGGGTCAGTTTCAGTTTAAGTCTTAGTTTATGAACTCCTGCTTTCTTACCCAGTTAGCGACCCCCCGTCATAGAGATTGCTCCAGGACATAGCTCTGATGGAGGTTAGAGGAGGGCAGAAAGCTAAAGGTGGGGGAATCAACTTCAGTGTGTACAGAGCTGAGAAGGTACAGGGTCCTGTCGGCATAGCACAGATTGAGGTGGGGTCTGGTGACATTTCTACACATATTGAGGTTGGGTACAGTGACAATGTACTTGTAACATTATCCTCCCAGAGCTAAGGATCCACCTCGGTAGAGTGGCACAATAATGTTATCAGTGGGTAAAGAAGAGGTGTATTACCAACACTAGTCAGTGACCTTTTACAGCTTTTGACTTTAAACTGTTAACCCATACCTTGAATTTCTTTCACATTACCTGTATAGGCGGTTATGAGGTTAAGCTACCTCAACAATAGATTTCCAGTTGACATAAAGTGAGTGTGCCTATAGAACAGTGGGAAGGGCAGGATATATGTTGTCAACAGATATGAAAGAAAAACTAAGAAATAGGAGAGACACATTATATCAATGTAAAGTATGCAAGTCGAAAGCCCAGAAAAGCCCAGAAAAGATGTGTGAGAACTGAATGTTGATGAGTGAGACAGGCCAGTGCTATCACATCTCACCCTTCACCACTACATATGTGGTGCATCACGTACTGGGCTAACTATATGTGTTTTAAGTTAGACCACCACACCTCACATCACCTCCACTTACAGAACTGCATCTCCCCTTGACCTCCTCTATAGCCTCCAGTCAGTGCTGCCCTCTCTGAGCAGAAGCATGAACTAGTTTTCCTACAGATATGGAATGTAGAGAATAGCAACTCAAGTCTATGAATAGTTTGAAATCATTGTTGCATTTGCATTGATATGGATCAAAAGGAGAAGACAAAAATAGTACTCTATTGTAATTACAGCACTAAGAAAAAACTGGTCCTGGTCGTGGCAATACATCATGTCACAAAAAAAGGGAAAATAGGTAATAGTTATTCCCAAATCGCCAAACTTATTGAAGATCTAAGGCCTTATTGTAAAAATTCTTTGAGATTTAAAAGTCAGCAGATAGCAGCCGGTAACTGGCCGGTAACTGGCCGGTGCTTCATTGGTACATCATGCTGACCCTTCGGGAATGTCTCAACCCTGTAGTTGTGTCTAAATTGACCATACATTTTAGTAACAGATTCGAAACGATGTCTTTCCACATTGCCTCATAAATAATCTGTTAAAAATTGATCCTACTTTGAGATACAATGTACATATCAGGTTTGCATAGTTTTGCTTTTTTATTGAGTAAAAGAAAGATTCTAACATGGTTTTAATGAATACCATATGCTTCCCCAACTGATGAAGAGGTATGTGGCTACCCATCGCAGGTGTAAGTTATAACAACAATAATTACATCACTGAGTAATTACCTGCTGTTGGGACTTTTTGGCTCAGCTGGGATCACATATATCAGGTGTTGGTAGGTCCATATCAGGGCATATACTTAACCACTAAACCTGTACCTGTATGGGAACTAGGACTGCTAGCCCTTGCCATGCCCGTGCCAGTACACCTTATCAAATCTAAACCTCTCTAATAAGCATCACTCGCTCCGCTTTCCACTTACCGACCCTGTCTCCTGCTACATTGAAGGTACACATGTATGATATTCTTCTAGTAAAAATACTGTCAGCTGTTAATGGATGTCTGGCATTATAGTCAACATTTTGCTACTGCTATATCTCCAGGTAGTGATAGTTCTTTCATGGCTTCTGTAACGTTAGGTATAATGGAAATGTAACTATAACTTGAATATGTATGCTCAGGCCCATTTTGAAACTGTCAACAGCCAAGTCCTTCTTTGTTTTTCGTACATGACTTTCATCATGAACAATTATGTAGTATGCAGATGAGATTCAGACTCTTTTGAGGCATCGACTTTAAGTTACTTCTTGGCTATGGACTCTGGAATGAATTTGACACATGTCAATTTTCTTTTATGAGGTCCTGACCCCTGAGTTTCATTATGTGCTGTTCTTAAGATAAATTCTCTGCATGGAAATGGTCATTTCATTAATTCTAAGGAAAGACTCTGCATAAAACCCAAATCACATTGTTGTCATTAGGATTAAATCAAGTGTGTTTTTTCTGGTAACCTTTATCATTGGACCATTTTAATAAAGTTAAAAACTTATCAGCAAAAAGGAAAATCCAAAGAATTAACTTTTTCTACCCATGTTTTTTTTTTGCAAAAGCAGATTAAAGCAGGAACAGGATCAATTTAATACCAGTGTCTGCAAAGCATTTGGATAAGGTGCCAAAAAGGGGATTATCCCCACATCGTGGTGTGTTAGGCTTCTTATACTGCCCGTAAAACCTAGGCGTCCATAACTTTGATCTAAAAAGAGAATCTCCTTCAATGAAAAGGGAATAGCAAAGGAAAACTGGATTACTCAAGACACAAATTGTAGGGGAGTGCTATTAACTCGTTTATGGAAGGGAAAAGAACTAAGATTGATATATACAAGATTGAAATGACAGAACAAGGCCAAACAATGCGATGGTCTTTCCCCTTGACTAGAGCTGCAAACCTCACAGCACCCACCTTGTTGTGGGTCTGGGAACGTCTCCCTTCTTCTCCCCCAACCCACCTCATCCCTCTCCCATAGTCCCTTGTCTCCTGCCAATAACCTGCCAATAACCTCCCAAGCAGCCCCCAGGGCATGTGTGGCTGTGGTCATCATCTCTTTTTGAAGTGCTGTGGGCAATATCCGGGGACTTACTCCCTGTGACACCTCAACCATTGAGGGTTGAGGATTTCTCTCAGGAGTCGCTTGTCCTCCAGCCATTCCCAGACTGTAGGGTGAGTAGTTAAATGGAATTATTGCTGAAGAATGGAGAGGTAAAGGCTACTTAGTTATGAACAGTTATATAAGCAAGACAGGATCAATGGTCGGATGTGGGGATTCAAGTGTGGGATGATGAGGGTGACGGAATAGAAGGATGTGTTAAGAAAAACAAAGATAACTACTGTCTGTAAACTCACTGCAATCAACAGTATATAATATAATTGTATGTGAAACATTGAATCACCCACTCATAACATACCCTACAAAAGTTAGAAAGTGTACCATGTTACCGCAACATCCAGGAGTGTGTGAACACTGTGTTCACCTGCTGTACCTTAAACACAACATGATAAATGTGGAGGCAGTACTTGGTTTTCAGCGCACATTTAGTTACACATCTACAGCTAAAGGCTGTACCCAGGGGTTCATGTAAACAGGAGATGTAAGAGCTGTAGAACAGATAGCTGGTATAGCTACATTACAGATATCTCATTCAACAGTTTAGAAACACATTCAGTCTATTACTATAGTAGCCACCGAGAAGAATTTCGAGCCATTCATCTAAGTGATGTAATACAATATTACAAACATTGTTTATGGCAATATTGATATGTGCAGTTTGTTCTATAATATATCAGATTGAGCTGCATCCTACAGTTAAAACTGGAGCCACATTGCTCTTAAGCCTTAGGTAAACATTAGGTCCTTGTTCAATAAGCCTGTTAAAATATTTGACAATATCCATAAGCCCCTGCTGCACACTAGCATCACAAGCGGGAGCTCTTCTTGTCTGTAACCTCCAAATAGGACACACTGGGGATTCACAGTATGAGTGTAGTTCCTGATCGGGGAGTTGTGTGATGTTGTGTTGGTCTTGATAAGAATAAGTCTTTGTCTTCTTTGACATCTAGACAGCTGTTGAGCTGCATTTGGCTGCTCTGTGAGCCGCTCCTTCCAGTTCTATGTGAGAAACGTCTGTCATGTCTCATTTTAGACTGCATGAATTGGGGGTTAAAAGTGATCAAATATCTTAGTAGAGTTTATCAAGTTCTTCACCTTTGTAACCTCATCAAAATGCTGTTCTCATAATAAATTTCCTTCATGGAAATTGTCAAAAGGAAAACTCATGGTAACTGCGGAAATACCAAACCACAGTGCTGTCATGAGGACCATATTAAGTTTCCCTTTTTCTGACACAACCTTTTTCACAGGACTGTTGTAATCGCACATTGGAAAACTCATTAGCAAAAGGAAAATCAAAAAGGTTTGGCCATGTTTATTTGGCAAAAAAATATAAAAAAGTAGGAAGAGGATCAATTTGATAACAAATGCCTGCCACAGTGTTTGGAGGAGGCAACAAAAATAGGACTATCACCACCTTGTCATTGAACAGGCTTTTTATAACCCCTTTAAAACGGAAGCATCCATGTCATTTAAAAATATTTTAAAAGGGAATTCCTATCAATCAAGAAGGAGTAATGGTTCAGAGAAAACAAAGTCATGCCAGACTCAATTTACAGGGCAGGGCTGCTTAAATGCTTATGTCGTTGTGGGATGCTTGGAGGTCAACATCTTGATATAACCTTTCATCACCAAACAGTTTTTGTTCAAGAGCCCAAAGACCAAAACAAATGCCTGTTGACTACACATACTCAAAATATAGTTTATTCAATTGGGTCTTGGGTTAAGCATGGCTATGAGCCTGAGCAATGGGAATCCTGCCCAAATTCAAGTAGGCAATTCAAGGTGAATTGGCCCAAATTGGGCATGCTGCTTGTGGTTCTCTTGAAATCAGCTCAGGGAGAAAAGTGGAGGTCCTCCCCATAAGTGCCACAATGTGCATCTTCATTGTTGATTTGAAAAAAAGTGTTTTTGCATTCGGAAAAATGTTTTTCGAATATTCATTTGCTCCTTCAGCTCTACTTGAAGGCGCAATCTGGTCATAAGAATAGATATGAATTTAATTTCTGAAATTTCTGAAATATGTGTGATACAATCTTCTCTATGAGAGTGATTTAAAGAATGCAATGTCCGTTAAGTATGTGCTACACATGTATGTAACCAGAAAACACATTAGCCATTGAGAACAATTCCATTCTTTGCCATATAGAATTACATTCGTTAGAAGATGGTGCAAACATACTTTAATGTCAAGCATTCTTATATTTGGTGTTTATTCATATTGTGCAGCTCAGCACATTACAGAGTAGTAATTGAAGGGAGGATGTTAGGATCCTTCTTGTTTGTATTTTTTATTGTTGGTGAGTTGTCTTCGATATGAATATTCTTACGCCTTTAGGGGTCTGCCACATGTGATCTGTTCAAATTCTGAGTGTGTAAGTACTGGGTTATCAATGAGGAAGGAAGCAGTATTTTGAGAAGGAAAGGTTTCCTTAAAAAAACGAAATGTTAATGATTTATAGAAAATCCAGCAGTTGTTGACTTTACAAAAGTGATACCGGATTATCAAAAAGAAAGGAAGCAGTAGAGAGTTGCACAAAGACTAACTGCACTTAGTATTTGGTTTTAAATTTTACCTCAAATTGAATAAGCATATCTGTCACAAAATACTCTTTAAAAGTTAATGGTGTTCAGGAAATCAGGCAGTTGCAGAAAGATGATACAGGGTTTGGTCGTAGAGCTCAAACTAAGGATGAAGATGAATGAGAATTAGTACCTGCAGAACAATCCTAGATGCTAGTGTCTTTCTTCACATTCAGTACATTAAAGTGTTACAATAGCCACAGTGAATGATATTTCTTTAGAGGTATTTTTCTTCTGATGTAATACACTATTACAAACATTGTTTATAGGAGCATTAGTTTGTGCTATAATGTAACATACCTTTCTCCCTCCTATAGCTAACACTGGAGCCACATTTCTCTTTAGCCCCAGGTGTACACTAGTTCCTTGTTCAATAATTCTGACCTCCCTCACTCCATCCTACTTAAGTTGATCAATACAAGGTGTCAGGACGTCACTGAGGTAATTTAGTTCAGGAAAGTTTATTTGCTTATTTGGTAGGTTTCAATCACAGCTGGTCCAGCATCAGCAGGCTGTGTCTCACGACCTTGAGCCAATGTTTTTGTCTCTGACCAGGTGCCGTCTCTGACCAGGTGCCGTCTCTGACCGGGTGCCGTCTCTGACCGGATGTCACTTTGGGAATTTAGTTATGTTCTACCAACAGCAGGAGGCTAATAATAAGTACATAAGAGCTGCCATAACGTTTTTACATATCCTTATATATATGGGCATAGGTTAACATCTAAAAAACACGTTTTTCTGACACCAGAGTGTGACAGAGTGTGACAGGGTTCTCTCTGACTATTGTCACAACTCCAATATGCTCATCAAACATCACTGAAATATATCTTCTATAGCTTCATTAAAAACAGGTAGGAATTCTGAAAATGTGCAATCTAACTATAGTGCAATTCGGGGATTGCCCTGTGTAGTTCAGGAGTTGTACAGGGGCAATTCTGGCATCGTACAGGTTCTGATTCTGTGCCTGACACTTACACCACAATTAACTACGTCCACAGACTATTGCCAATAACAGTATACAACAGGACTACCTGAAGCACCTGCAGTGCAGACCTTTACCTACTTGCACTAAAGGGATTACAATTAAAGGAAACAATAATCTCCGCCCCATTGATAAGGCATCTTGTGCAGGGTTTCTTTCTTGCTGATAAGGCAATTCCCACCATCAAATTTCAGTGGGCGGGTCCAACCATGGCTGTAGAAATAAATGATAACAGCTATCAGGGAATTTTCTACTGCATATCGAATGGATCAACCTGAAGGTCTGAATTACCATAAATTAACATCCCATAAAACCTTGTAAAACTATGTCTTCATTTCATTAAAATACTAATGGCAGGTTGCTCCTCACTTCTAGGTTAATCAAATATTGGACAAAGAGTGAAACAATGTCAGGGCCATAGAACGATACAGCACAGAGGGCAGCTTAGATATGAAGGTGTTTTTGAACACAAGTGTTAAATGCATTGATCACTGCTTTTAATATTTTAAAGAAGAGTTGAATTATATGAATTTATGCCATCGCATGATATTATAGTAGTCATGAGTTCTATTAAAATATGTTCAAGGTCCTTCCAGTTATACAAGTTAACTTGAAATGCCAAATGCATCTGTAACCTTTAACTACATTATTGACAATCACAAAAGACAATGCAACGACACATTCATTAAATATAATTTAGATTCTCTATTTTAGTAAACAGCATTTTGGACAACAACATGAAATCTGTCTTATCAGATGAAGCTAATTTACCTCTCCAATGGTTGGATCAGATCTAACAAAAAAACTGTTATGTGACATCTGGCTGGTGTGTGATTTCTGGCTAGAAAATCAAATATATTCAATAAAAAGTACTTTTATTACAGGTTCCAGACACCTATTCAGTTGAGTCCACAAATAATATAGATTTAACAGTGATCTTCTGCATCATGAGCCACTTGATTACCATGCATTTGAAAAAAAGCCTAGATTTATTTTCTATAAACTGTTTAGCCTATTTTGGTGGGGAGAATGTAATGAATAGTTATTTTCTATCCATCAATTTCTTTTTCGGAATGACTTCTAATCTGCAATATTTTAGTGCACGTTGACACCTGTATCACCCCTAAGAGCATAAGGGTTGTTACTCACATTTCCAAAGATCATCAGTTCAACTTGGTCTCAAGAAAATGCTGGCATCCAAAAGCCCATCCCCTCCTCTGTTTCATCACCATTCCATAGCTTGAAGTATACTCTGATTGATTGGACTAGGTTACAAATATCCTACACTGATTAGCGATTAAATATCCTACACTGATTAAAACCTGACCAGTTTGATGCAAAATAATATCTATATTGAGTTTGTCAGCTTTCTGGTTAATGGCAATTCGCAATGTCAATATCATGTTTCTTACAGGCCAATAAAAGGGCAGCAACTTGATACAGATTGCTGTGGGGGCTGAGATGCCACTAGAACCACAAACCAATCATGGGAAAATGTACCTGGTACATATCATAATGGGATGGGATAACAATTGGCATTCTAACCAATGACTGCTAGGTATAATATGAATACATAGCTGAAGGATTCTCATGTACATGTATTGTTACTGATACTGGGAATTAGAACAATTAACTTTGCAAGTGTGACCTGCCATTTTAGTGGTGGGTGATGGGAGAGAATAAGAAGTAAATATTTAGGTGGCATAGGTTGATGTCGTCAGGCCACTGGGTCAGGAAATGTGGGCAGCTAGAATGAATCGTTTTCATAACTGCTTACAATGATCAATATTGAAAATCAGTGAATTTCTGTATTGGTTATCTATATTTAGGGCCCTATTCATATTTGTCACACAACATCGGACCTGACTTTGAAAAGTATAGGTCATGCTTTAAATCTGTCATGTGTCATGTGTCAAAATTTCCAGGTGCTATCACCTCCGTATTGAAGAGAGAGAAAACCATTCAGAAGAGATGTTATATGAATTGAAGGGCATTTTGATATATTGGAAATCATTCACCTACTTTCCATGCAGCCTATTCTAACCCAGCCTCTGTAATGGAGTTTAACCATGGCAGGGAACACCAGAGACATGTGGAAACTACAAATCATGACGTTATCACCCACCTTGCACCAAAATACTTCGACACTGGACAGAAAAAGCAAAATGGTGCCTTTAAATGGATTCACCGTCTCTGGGCCATCCATTATCTTTATCAAGGTCACACAGCTTATAGTGGATTATACTGAGATCATGTTGGATTCTAAGAGAGATTAGGTGAGCAGCAGCAGCAGCAATTGGTCATTGAGTGATCTTAGAGTCTTGTTAAGCTGCGCCTGATCAGATGGTGCCACTTCCTGCCATCAAGACTAATCAATGATGAGAATCGAATCAGCTTCAAGATCTTCATTATTCTCCTTGGTCATGATGAGAACTGATCGTCCAGCTGAGAAAGTCTAATGTAATAATTGGTACTATGGTTTAAAGGATGACCTTTTTCTGCAGTGAATATCAAAAGTTGAATGTTGTTTAGTACACAATTGTATATTGTCCTCACAATCATCCATTAAAATGCAACCAAATCCACTTTCTATGACTACTGTAGCTTTGGCTCTAAGTGCATTGGTGTCTGCCACTTACATTCTTTTTTAGTTACCCGAATCTAATTGTGTGTAGAAAGAACTGCATTATCATTCTTGCTTTGACAAACACAGGTTTTCCAATATATAGTCTTTGGCAATTGTTACCTCATCTTCCGATGGATAAATGAGCTGAGCTTGGTCAAAAGCATTTTGAGCATTTTTTGGTACAATACACTACATGTACATTAAAATACTTTGATGAAATGGAGATTGCATACCACTTTCACTTATGATCACACAGACGATAAAACGTAGGTTTTATATTAATTAATTTCCTTCAGTCAAACTAATACAACTGTTATAACTTAGGACACTGCCTGTCTATCATCATCTAACTACCCATCCTACTTGTCAACATGAGTACATCCATTCTTGTTACAGTAATGAACACCATTCCCACCGAGTAGATCAGGAGTCGAAAGAAACTTACCAAATGAACATTGACTACCCTGAACCTGACTGACCTATCAATGCCCTTTTCTGACCTATTATTGATGTTCTTGAGTAGGATGGAGTGAGGGAGTCAGACTTATTGAACAAGGCATTGGCCTCCTCTTAAGGCTATAGAACAATCTGGATATAGTGTTAACCACAGGAGAACAACATTTTATAGCATAGCACGTACTGAACATACTGATGAAGCAAAATTAATTTTGGGTCAGTAAAATTGGCACAACTTATACAAGGTGTTGTGTGCCTGTCCCTGTAACACGAGGGGTGTTAAATCCAATCATGTAAGGAGAAGCAATCAGTCAGGTGCAGACAGTCCATCATGCTGTAGTGTTGACTGCAGAGTTTAAAGTATAGTCGTTAGGATAAAAACTTGGTGCCTGAAGATATTCTACATTTTGTCTACCTTCTCTTCAAGCTTTAACTGTGAGTAGACAACTCTCTAGGATATTCATACTGTGGGTACTAGTTAAATACAGTCCCATTATTGTGCATGTTGAACACCCTCCACTACCTTGAGGTGGAGCAATAGCAAAATGTTGACTATGAGGCGAGACATCCGTTAACAGCTGAAAGTATTTTTGCTATAGAAGAAGACCAGCATGTGTGTACATTTACTGTAGTGCCGGATGGGGACGACAACCGGGCAGTGGAGTTTATAATGAGTATCTAAACTGTCACTGGTAGCTGTAAGCTGAAGGTTGTAACTCAGCCATCCAAGCTGCATGTTTTTTTTCTATTGGTTGGCCTGCTTCTGTCTCATTTCCTGTCTATACATATCTGTCTCTCTTTCTCTCTGCTTGTCCCAATGTATGTCAATACAAATGGTTGAACTACCCAAACATCTATTACTTTGAAGGGACAATGTGATCAAGCAGTATAGCAGATTTGAACAATACTAGAAATGTGGATGGGATACACACGCTTTAATAGACTGTAATCTCAAAAGGTGTTCTGCCTGTTACAATGTAAATAGATATTTTGCTCCTCCCCCCCCACTTCCTCTACCCACAATGCTCTCTGCCATGGCAACCTTGACCCTGCACGCAGCCACAGAATAATGACCCATATTTCTACTTCCAGTCACACACTTCTGTTCACAGGGGCATTGTGGGTGGGGTGCTGAAAGGTCCACCTAGTATTCAAAGGAGAAAGTCACAACACAAAGCCCAGATGGGCCATGCATCCATATTGATAGCTGACTTGCCAATTTCAATATGACTCTGTCTCACATTGAATCGTTCTGCCATTGTTACTTTTCTTGGTGTCTGATGAAAAAAAATTTATCTGTGGTATACAAGAGCATTTTATAAAGTGTATCATGGTCAATGTATGATATGTGAATGATCATAGTTTGCGAATCGGCTAGCAGATGGACTGAGATGTTCTTTTTAAATAGTATCATATTGATTTTATAATGCATTTTGGTTATGATTAAAACATAACGTTACACTGTCATACCCTGATGCTGACAATTCATTAGGTGTCTACTAGCACTGTCGTCTCTCCTCAACCACCAGAATAGCCCATTAAAAGCAGACGATTAAGCAGATACACACATTTTAGTAGGTAGTTCAAAGTGAACAACCTCAGAAATTAAGTTTACATTCCCCTTATGAATTCTACTGAAATTGTATCTCATCTTTATCGCAGACCTGTTATTCTATGATGAGTAAGAACAGATGTTTCCTATTATAAAACTGTAAGGAATTGCTCACAGAGCATGCACATTCAGCACAACAGCTGTCTAGATGTCTAAGAAGACAAAGCTCCATTCTTGTCCTGCCCAACACAAAGTCATGCAAATCGCCAATCAGGGTCGGCACTCAGGGCACTGAACTCCTACAGTGTATAATCTTGGGGTTAAAGACTAGTAGAGGTTCTGCTCATGACCCTAATGTCTTCAAAAACCAATGACATACATTTCAAACCAATTAAATTACACAAGGGGTGGTAGATAAGAATTGAAGGTTTAAGGACAGTGTTAGGGCATACTTAGATTGCAATGAAGGGAAATTACAACTTTGCGTTCAGTTTAGGGAAAACCTGCGGTTTATAGTATTTACCACATTATACAAACATGCTACCAAACTTTTACAGATAAAGAGTACTTAGTGTTTAAATCTGGAAGGACTGTCTCCCTCATTTTTATTTCATACAACAGAAACATCAAATAAAACTGTTACTCCTGCAAGCCTGTGAAACTCCATTAATTATTGCTATTGGGTGTAACAATGTTATAGATGTGATAATAGCCTGTTATCTACGGTGGCCGACAAGGCTCACGCCCAAAAAAACACTGTTATGAAAAAAAAAAAAATTCACCTTAAAAAACAGGCGAAAAAAATTTTTTAAATTTTTTTTCACAAATATTTTTTTTTTTCATTTTTGAAAAACATGAAAAAAACTTGCTGTCAACTGTCAAGTACGAAAATTGGCGCTGTCAACTGTCAATTTCCGCCATACCGCCCTGCGCCATGTATACTTTGTTATACAGCCTCCCATTGGTCCGGGGGCGGTACTACTTTTTCTTCATATTAAACGAACGCACTGTCCTCAAGTTAAACAATACCCAGGGTATGCCATTCCTTCTGCAGTAGAGCACGCGGTAAGTCACAATTTGTTCATACTCCTTCTTGTACTGTACGCTATGTAATACAATACTATGTGAAATGTCTCATGTTTACTGTATTGTACGTTGTTCTGCCACGTTAAATATACATGACGGTATAGTGAGCAGGCATTATACGTGCAATAACGCATACCGCCCCATACCGCGCCGACCTGCTGCCATCTGGCGGTTTATTTCCGTACCATAACGTTTCACGCTAGGCGGCGACACATCCCTATTCTACTTCCGGTCAAAACAAGGTAAGTCTTCACGTACGGTCTTTCTGCATTGTTTTATTGTATTACAGATGAAATAAGCTAGAATAAAACGGATAAAGTGTAGAATATGGCTCAACTACATCGTTACTATCTACTGTATTAAGTACAAAGCATGTCTTAGCTCTAAATTAATCGTGTGGCCACTTTCCGAGCGCACGCCTTGGTGGATAATAAACAGGACGTCGACAATAAACAGGATGGTGATAATAAACAGGACGGCAATATTAAACAGGACACTCATACGAATCATGTGAATATTCCACAATGTGACGCAAATATTTTCATATTGCAGATGTCTCTTCCATATCAAACCCCGTTAGTTCCCCCACAGTCAGGCTGCACCTAGCAAGAGCTGGACGACTGGGTTGCGCGAGTGAAACCTCACTCCCAGCACTTACTCCCCGCAGACCGCATCATCTATGACGACACAAGGCACAGGGCCAATTCCAAACGATACTACTCGAAGAAGTTTAAAAAGGGTCCTGCCGCAGCAGCAGAAGCTAGAGAATACCACAAAAAGCAGGCAGCAGTACGTACAACCATTATGGCAATTTTCATGTGGGCATTTCAGTAACATAATATATGAGGAAAATATGTTCCGACAAAATTAAAGATATTTACACTCCTTTTTGGTATATATTGAAGAAACAAGAAAAAAATATATGCTTATTATTATGCGTTTGTATCTCTTCTTTGGGGCTTTTCGTTTTAAAATGTGGACAACTTTATCTGATATATAAAAATGTGCTGCAACATACCCTGCAACTTTCTATTACACTTGAATAACACAGATTGTTATAATCAAATTTTATTAATATCAATCCTTTATCATAATGATTTTTTAACATATTTTGAGAATGGAGGGATATTAAATGAAAAAATGTGTGCCAAAGAAGAAATTCAAAAGGTTTAAAACGCGCCAAACACACCCCGCTTTGGGGAACCTTTTAAGCTATAGCATTTTTTCACCAAAGCTTTTTCATATGTAAATTATGCATCCTATCCCTCATACCCACACAGTAGGGCTGTCCCCCCATCCAAATATTTTTTAAACCCAAATGAGCCAATATCCTGGGTGACTTTAGGTGACGTTTAAACTGGGAAAGAAACAACTTCAAATGCATACATATAATTTTTTGTTTCATGCCAGTGGAAGAAATTAACTCCCTTTACAATATATTCAATTTAACCCTATTTTTTGGTACATTATTTATCCACAGAAATACCGGCCGCTACCAGGGACCGATGCGTGGGCTCACGCCCAGGATCTAAATAATCGGCTGCATAGGCAGTACCGGGCTGAGGCTGCGGCGCAGCAAGTGCACAGCACTGCAGGACCCTCCACCCCGTCAGATGTTGAGCAAGGTAAGCCTTATTGTTTCTACTATATTCCAGTCATTACGCTGTGCACGCTACGTTGGGAAAAGTAAATCATACAGTACACATGTAACGCATCCTTTACCCATGTACTTCGTTGTACACAGGAGACATACCGGTAGATTTACGGTAGGAGTAAACAAGGGAGGCATACATATTTAAACACGGGTGGGCTATACCTTTATCACATGGTTCAGTTGTCCCCCCAACAGATGCCTCCCATCACAAACTGTACAAGTAGTACGGTATATAATGGGCTTAATGTAGACAGGAGACATCCTTCAGTACCGGTATCCAGTGTCCTGTTTATTATCGGCTAAATGTACACCACATATGTAACACTTTTTATCTTTCCTTTTTCAAAACAGAGGGAGAGCCGGACAGCGAGCAGGAGGGGGGCGGGTCCACGGCAACTGCCACCAGCCCTGTCACCCAGCGTGACTGTCAGGAGGACGAGGAGCACAGGGAGCAGGAGGGGGGCGGGTCCCCGGCCACTGCCACCAGCCCTGTCACTCGGTGGTCACTGGAGAACCCTCCCAGCTTCAACGATATCCCATCCGCTTCACATGGTGGGATATTCCAGACATTGCACTGTAAGTACGGCAGAACAAAATCAAAATTCCCTATATATATCAGTATCATATAAAAAATTCTCTGCACGCTCTACATACGGGGTGGGAAACAGCTTTGGATAAAGGAATGGTGTATGAGATATAATCCCTACCTCCCACATCCTGTTCACAAAGCAACAAATTTTTCTTTCCCTCATTACAATGTAATTTATTTTATCTATAGCCGAGGTACACGTGGCACAACAGGACTCCCCCGCTGTTCACTCCACCCCTCTTCCCGGGCCCTGTCCCGACGTGTCTACCTTCTTTAGCCAGCAGTGCGCTGAAGGTACGTACACTACTCACTAGTACTACCATATCACTGTTGGCCATGCTGTTTAGCGTAGTCCTGTTAGTTGTTGGCGGGAATAATACAGCAGGTATCCTTCCCTGTACCGTCGGCATGGCGTGTCCTGTTTGTTTTCGGGGAAGCATAGACACGATATATTCCTCTTTCCACCCAGTATAGCAGTAGTCCTGTTTATTGTCGGTAGTATGTAGACCAGAGTAATCCTTCAATATACCAGGAGCATGGCCCGTCCTGTTTATTATTGATGCTAGTTACACACAACAGATGCCTCCCATCACAAACTGTACAAGTAGTACGGTATATAATGGGCTTAATGTAGACAGGAGACATCCTTCAGTGTTCCTACAGAATGGCGCGTGCTATCTTTCATCTCATATAGACACCACACGTGCCTCAAGTAACTACCGGTATCCAGTGTCCTGTTTATTATCGGCTAAATGTACACCACATATGTAACACTTTTGATCTTTCCTTTTTCAAAACAGAGGGAGAGCCGGACAGCGAGCAGGAGGGGGGCGGGTCCCCGGCAACTGCCACCAGCCCTGTCACCCAGCGTGACTGTCAGGAGGACGAGGAGCAGAGCGAGCAGGAGGTGGGCGGGTCCCCGGTCACTGCCACCAGCCCTGTCACGGAGGGTGACAGTCAGGAGGAACAGGAGGACAGGGAGCAGGAGGGGGGCGGGTCCCCGGCCACTGCCACCAGCCCTGTCACGGAGGGTGACAGTCAGGAGGAACAGGAGGACAGCGAGCAGGAGGGGGGCGGGTCCCAGGCCACTGCCACCAGCCCTGTGAGCCAGGGTCACACCGACCAGGAAGAGGGGGACACGGAGCAGGAGGAACGCGACACCCCCATGACAGCCAGCAGTCCTGGGTCCTCCTCTTCCTGTGTTTCTGAGCCAGGGACCCCGGACCCTGACTTTGTGCCAAGTCAACAGGACAACTCAAGCAGCTCTGAGGAGGAGGGGGCAGTGGGCACACGGTATGTATTGTTTTAACGCTTTGCTATACCGAAAATGTAGTATGGAATGTAGCAGACATGTAGTGTAATTCGTGATGCACATCTCAAGTGGTGTCCTGTACCAAGTCCTGTTTCCATGTAATGTCATCCTTTTCCTTTAGTATCTTCCTGTCCTTTCATTTCTATTTATTTTTAGTGCAAACCGTTTGTGTATTTTCTTTACAGAACGCGGAACGCGGAGGAGGAAATGCTGCGCACAGCAGCACTGTCGGTCATGATGAAGATACAGAGGCAGAATGAGGGGAAATAGAAGAATTTGTTAATTTATTGCGTTCGCTTTTATTAAGTAGCTCGGCCCAAAAGCCTAACATATTGTATATCCATATATTATTGATTTTGATGAAAGAATATCATTCAGACATGCATATACACTTATGACAATGACAATTCAGATACCATTGGGAACTTTATGTGGTATTTCAGAGGGGTTTGGTTTTATCCCAGGTGTGTCATGTACAAGAAGGCGCAGGGGTGCAGAGGACACAGGGGGGGGGGCCTCACTGACCCTCACCCACCGGGAGCTGCAGCAACGGGCTTGGGTAACCACTACAGAGGCGGTCTCTTTGAGGCTATATGTCATATTTTTTAATGTTGTGCGTCTGAATGCGGTAATATATACAGCATGTTTGTGATTTTCTATGATATCATCAGTATTTGGGTGATGCATTCCCATTCTCATGTAGTGTTCTACTGGGTATTTCACTCGCTGTGACTATTTAAAGTTAGGACATCTGGTACTAAAGCTGTGAGTATAATATTATACATAAAAATGCTAAAGTCACCTATCTACAAAGCCTTTTCGCTTGAGTGTCAGCCCGCCAAGAATGGCACGAATGTCTTCACATTAGGTCCCCCTTTTACATAAAAATGCACACATATATGTATACTGGCAATGAGTACTATAGAGTTTCCTAGATGTTAAGTGTATTCTTGTTATTTGTATTATCTTTTTGCATGGTATTTACATCATTGTGTGTTCATGTATGTTTTCATACAGTAGGAAAGATGTTAGTTTTCATCATATACGAGTTTAATGAACAGGGGTAATAAACAGGACACAGGATACCGGTACTTAGTTTTTATCCTATAACAAATGTATGATACCATGGTAATGTTTTGGACAGTAACATATTCTTCACGCTATGACATAGTTGG
The DNA here is from genome assembly GCA_947462335.1 of Harmothoe impar. Lineage (NCBI taxonomy): Eukaryota > Metazoa > Annelida > Polychaeta > Phyllodocida > Polynoidae > Harmothoe > Harmothoe impar. Next base: position 8,560,415 of record OX381717.1, on the reverse strand, counting down.
TCTTTTAATTTGGCATCACGGTATATTATTTTATACCTAACCCGTATAACGTTGAAATAAGGCCGCATGACTTTAACGGATTGTTTATCATCACAATGCTGTCAAATAAAAAAGTAAGGCGTTTTATTTCTTAACTTGTCTCTCTCTCTCTTTTATGTATTTATGACTAGGTATCATGAGATCGATGCATTTCCCGTTCCTGTCCGGCTAACAAAAATGTTGTTTGATCGCTTAACAAATTTGCATGTACACTGTAGACATTGTTATGCGTTGCACTGTATTTTGTTTTTTTCTTAAATACAATTTTTTCTATGTTTTTGATGTAGACAGACTGGTCTGATCCCGTTCCTGTCCGACTACAGCCATATGCGTAATAAATTTGTCTAATTTGATGTTCAGCTGAATACTTGCCTGAAATATAAAACATATATCTGCATTTTATCATACAATGCTAAAGATTTACCCTTATTCCCTTTTTTTGTCTCTCCTTGTCCCATGGAATGTCACTTATTGTCACCGTTTCATACAGCCCAACTTTGCAGTTTTTTCATGCAGACCGCTTCATTTGTATTTTAATGCTAGATACTTTCTACATCGTGGAAAGACCTTCCCCTTCCCCCCATCATGTTGTACATGTCGTATTTAGATATTTGCATTATATTATAACCATATTGCTGGCGGACAGGAACGGGATTGGCTGGACAGGAACGGGATTGGTTGGACAGGAACGGGATGAAAAACAAGTGAAGTCGTTTAATTGCACAAGAAATTGGATTTTATTCGGTAATGTTGAGCTGATTTGCTCTCTATGCATGTGCAGTTGTTTAAATGAACAAAGTTATCACCAACTCTTGTTATGTTGTCACTTTGTGAAAAAAGCTTTTTTCTAAAAACCCGGATATTTCCACTTTATGGAGGCACAGCTTTTCCAAATGGACAAACAAAGGCTAATGCCGACACATACAAGTACCCTAACATGTTTTACATTGATTCCATGCACTATAGTCATCAGTTCAAGAGTTCATGACACGCATATAACACTTCACAGTAGGCATGGTGGGTCGGACAGGAACGGGACGCGAGCACCAGCGGCTCCAATATACTATACAACTAGGTCGGGGCCCCAGCACACCCCTCACACATGCCTCCTGCAAGCTCTTTCTCATTCTCACCATACATGAGGCCCTTCTCAGCGCTCTCATGTGTTCACAGCTCACTTCAAAAAAAAATGTCACCATAATTTTTTCCAATTTTAATGGCGGAACATGAAAAAATATAAAAAATCCACTTTGTGGAGGCACAGCTTTTCCAAATAGACAAACAAAGGCTAATGCCGACACATACAAGTACCCTTACATGTTTTACATAGATTCCATGCACTATAGTCGTCAGTTCAAGGGTTCATGACACGCATATAACACTTCACAGTAGGCATGGTTGGTCGGACAGGAACGGGACGCAAGCACCAGCGGCTCCAATATACTGTATACCTAGGTCGGGGCCCCAGCACACCCCTCCAACTACACTGACGGCTAGCCTGTCTCACTTTTTGCTACCCTTGGGCCTTCCTCACCCCTGTTGCATCTTTCTGCCCAACGTGCATGCTTATTTTCCCCCCAACTTGTCCCTTTTACCAGGCCCAGTGGTACAAAATGGTAAAGTTTTAACTTTGTGCACACATAAAGGAGCCTACATGTACAAAAGAAGCAGCACCACTCCTCATACACACCGCCACACATCTTGTCTACTGGTGTGGCCCACCTCCCATTAAAATGGCATGGTGCATCATACAGGTATGACACCCCGTATTAGGCAGGGTTGGGCCGGACAGGAACGGGAAACATGTCTCACTGCACTGTGCAATAGCATGCCCTGGGATGGAGCCCCCAACACCCCTCAGACATGCCTCCTGCAAGCTCTTTCTGATTCTCACCATACATGAGGCCCTTCTCAACCCTCTCATGCATTCACAGCTCACTTCAACAAATTTTTCACCAATTTTTTTTTCCAAATTTACTGGCGGAACATGAAAAAAAAAAAAAAAATCCACTTTGTGGAGGCACAGCATTTCCAAATGGGCAAACAAAGGCTAATGCCCACACATACAAGTACCCTTACATGTTTTACATAGATTCCATGCACTATAGTCGTCAGTTCAAGGGTTCATGACACGCATATAACACTTCACAGTAGGCATGGTGGGTCGGACAGGAACGGGACGCAAGCACCAGCGGCTCCAAAATACTGTATACCTAGGTCGGGGCCCCAGCACACCCCTCCAACTACACTGACTGCTAGCCTGTCTCACTTTTTGCTACCCTTGGGCCTTCCTCACCCCTGTTGCATCTTTCTGCCCAACGTGCATGCTTATTTTCCCCCCAACTTGTCCCTTTTACCAGGCCCAGTGGTACAAAATGGTAAAGTTTTAACTTTGTGCACACATAAAGGAGCCTACATGTACAAAAGAAGCAGCACCACTCCTCATACACACCGCCACACATCTTGTCTACTGGTGTGGCCCACCTCCCATTAAAATGGCATGGTGCATCATACAGGTTTGACACCCCGTATCAGGCAGGGTTGGGCCGGACAGGAACGGGAAACATGTCTCACTGCACTGTACAATAGCATGGCCTGGGATGGAGCCCCCAATACCCCTCACACATGCCTCCTGCAAGCTCTTTCTCATTCTTACCATACATGAGGCCCTTCTCAACGCTCTCATGCGTTCACAGCTCACTTCAACAAAAATTTCATTATAATTTTTTCCAAATTTAATGGCGGAACATGAAATTTAAAAAAAAAATCCACTTTGTGGAGGCACAGCATTTCCAAATGGACAAACAAAGGCTAATGCCGACACATACAAGTACCCTAACATGTTTTACATTAATTCCATGCACTATAGTTGTCAGTTTAAGGGTTCATGACACGCATATAACACTTCACAGTAGGCATGGTGGGTCGGACAGGAACGGGACGCGAGCACCAGCGGCTCCAATATACTATACACCTAGGTCGGGGTCCCAGCACACCCCTCCAACTGAACTGACGGCTAGCCTGTCTCACTTTTTGCTACCCTTGGGCCTTCCTAGCCCCTGTTGCACCTTTCTGCCAAACGTGCATGCTTATTGTCCCCCCAACTTGTCCCTTTTACCAGGCCCAGTGGTACAAAATGGTAAAGTTTTAACTTTGTGCACACATAAAGGAGCCTACATGTACAAAAGAAGCAGCACCACTCCTCATACACACCGCCACACATCTTGTCTACTGGTGTGGCCCACCTCCCATTGAAATGGCATGGTGCATGAATCAAGTTTGACTCCCCGTATCAGGCAGGGTTGGGCCGGACAGGAACGGGAAACATGTCTCACTGCACTGTACAATAGCATGGCCTGGGATGGAGCCCCCAACACCCCTCAGACATGCCTCCTGCAAGCTCTTTCTCATTCTCACCATACATGAGGCCCTTCTCAACGCTCTCATGTGTTCACAGCTCACTTCAAAAAAAAATTTCACCATAATTTTTTCCAATTTTAATGGCGGAACATGGAAAAAATAGAAAAAATCCACTTTGTGGAGGCACAGCTTTTCCAAATGGACAAACAAAGGCTAATGCCGACACATACAAGTACCCTAACATGTTTTACATTAATTCCATGCACTATAGTTGTCAGTTTAAGGGTTCATGACACGCATATAACACTTCACAGTAGGCATGGTGGGTCGGACAGGAACGGGACGCGAGCACCAGCGGCTCCAATATACTGTATACCTAGGTCGGGGCCCCAGCACACCCCTCCAACTACACTGACGGCTAGCCTGTCTCACTTTTTGCTATCCTTGGGCCTTCCTCACCCCTGTTGCATCTTTCTGCCCAACGTGCATGCTTGTTGTCCCCCCAACTTGTCCCTTTTACCTGGCCCAGTGGTACAAAATGGTAAAGTTTTAACTTTGTGCACACATAAAGGAGCCTACATGTACAAAAGAAGCAGCACCACTCCTCATACACACCGCCACACATCTTGTCTACTGGTGTGGCCCACCTCCCATTGAAATGGCATGGTGCATCATACAAGTTTGACACCCCGTATCAGGCAGGGTTGGGCTGGACGGGAAAGGGAAACATGTCTCACTGCACTGTACAATAGCATGGCCTGGGATGGAACCCCAACACCCCTCACACATGCCTCTTGCAAACTTTTATTGTTGCAGAACAGGAACAGGATGTACTTTTCTGATAGATGTACAAAGCCTGACGACGAAAAATATACCTCGTCAACGGGTACATTTTTGGGCCCAGAGTGATTTCTGTGCCAGGGTGATTTTTGGGGCCAGGCGTAATTTATTGGGCCAGGCATAATTGTTTTGGCCAGGCATAATTGCTTGGAACAGGCATTATTTTTGGGGCCAGGCATTATTTTTTGGGCCAGACATAATTTTTTGGGCCGGGAATAATTGTTTGGACCAGGCATAATTTTTGGGCCAGGCATAAATTTTTGGGCCAGGCATAAATTTTTGGGCCAGGCATACTTTTTCGGACCAGGCATACTATTTTGGGCCAGGCATGATTTTTTGGGGCCAGGCATACTTTTTTGGGCCAGGCATGATTTTTGGGTTCAGGCAGGATTTTTTGGGCCAGGCATAATTTTTTGGGCCAGGCATAAATTTTTGGGCCAGGCATATTTTTGGGCCAGGCATACTTTTTCGGGCCAGGCATACTTTTTTGGACCAGGCATACTATTTTGGGCCAGGCTTGATTTTTTTGGGGCCAGGCATATTTTTTGGCCAGGCATGCTTTTTTGGGCCAGGCATGATTTTTGGGTTCAGGCATGATTTCTTGGGCCAGGCATAATTTTTTGGGCCAGGCATAAATTTTTGGGCCAGGCATATATTTTGGGCTCAGGCATAATTTTTTGGGCCAGGCATAATTTTAGGGCAAGGCATACTTTTTTGGGCCAGGCATGATTTTTTGGTTCAGGCATAATTTTTTAGGCCAGGCATAATTTTTGGGCCAGGCATAATTTTTTGGGCCAGGCATAATTTTTGGGTTCAGGCATAATTTTTTTGGGCAGGGTGATTTTTGAGCCAGGCATACTTTTTGGGCAAGGCATGATTTTTTGGGCCAGTCATAACGTTTTTGGCTAGACATAACTTTATGGGCCAGGCATAATTTTTTCGGGCCAGGGTGATGTAAATTTGTGGCCAAAGTTAACATTTTGCACGGGTTATAGTGCCAGTAACATGCACACATAGTAGGTTGGCTGGACAGAAGCGGGAAACATGTAAAAGCACTGATCTACTGATCCGACCCATCCCCCATTAGCTATGGTGCATTATACAGGTTCGGCCAGACGGGAACAGGAACCCTAAGATGTTTAACATTGATTCCATGCACTATAATCATCAGTTCAAGGGTTCATGACACACATATAACACTTGATAGTAGGCATGGTGGGTCGGACAGGAACGGGACGCGGGCACCAGCGGCTCCAATATACTACACACCTAGGTCGGGGCCCCAGCACACCCCTCAGACATGCCTCCTGCAAGCTCTTTCTCATTCTCATCATACATGAGGCCCTTCTCAACCCTCTCATGCGTTCATAGCTCACTTCAACCAACTTTTCACCCAAATTTTTTCCAAATTTAATGGCGGAACATGAAAAAAAAAAAAAAATCCACTTTGTGGAGGCACAGCATTTCCAAATGGGCAAACAAAGGCTAATGCCCACACATACAAGTACCCTTACATGTTTTACATAGATTCCATGCACTATAGTCATCAGTTCAAGGGTTCATGACACGCATATAACACTTCACAGTAGGCATGGTGGGTCGGACAGGAACGGGACGCGAGCACCAGCGGCTCCAATATACTATACACCTAGGTCGGGGTCCCAGCATACCCCTCCAACTGCACTGACGGCTAGCCTGTCTCACTTTTTGCTACCCTTGGGCCTTCCTAACCCCTGTTGCACCTTTCTGCCCAACGTGCATGCTTATTGTCCCCCCAACTTGTCCCTTTTACCAGGCCCAGTGGTACAAAATGGTAAAGTTTTAACTTTGTGCACACATAAAGTAGCCTACATGTACAAAAGAAGCAGCACCACTCCTCATACACACCGCCACACATCTTGTCTACTGGTGTGGCCCACCTCCCATTAAAATGGCATGGTGCATCATAAAGGTTTGACACCCCGTATTAGGCAGGGTTGGGCCGGACAGGAACGGGAAACATGTCTCACTGCACTGTGCAATAGCATGCCCTGGGATGGAGCCCCCAACACCCCTCAGACATGCCTCCTGCAAGCTCTTTCTGATTCTCACCATACATGAGGCCCTTCTCAACCCTCTCATGCATTCACAGCTCACTTCAACAAATTTTTCACCAATTTTTTTTTCCAAATTTACTGGCGGAACATGGAAAAAATAGAAAAAATCCACTTTGTGGAGGCACAGCATTTCCAAATGGGCAAACAAAGGCTAATGCCGACACATACAAGTACCCTAACATGTTTTACATTGATTCCATGCACTATAGTCATTAGTTCAAGGGTACATGACCCACTTATAACACTTCACAGAAGGCATGGTGGGTCGGACAGGAACGGGAAGCGGGCACCAGCGGCTCCAATATACTATACACCTAGGTCGGGGCCCCAGCACACCCCTCACACATGCCTCCTGCAAGCTCTTTCTCATTCTCATCATACATGAGGCCCTTCTCAACTCTCTCATGCGTTCATAGCTCACTTCAACAAATTTTTCACCAAATTTTTTTCCAATTTTAATGGCGGAACATGAAAAAAATAGAAAAAAATCCACTTTGTGGAGGCACAGCATTTCCAAATGGGCAAACAAAGGCTAATGCCGACACATACAAGTACCCTAACATGTTTTACATAGGTTCCATGCACTATAGTCATCAGTTCAAGGGTTGATGACACACATATATAACACTTCACAGTAGGCATGGTGGGTCGGACAGGAACGGGACGCGAGCACCAGCGGCTCCAATATACTATACACCTAGGTCGGGGTCCCAGCACACCCCTCCAACTGCACTAACGGCTAGCCTGTCTCACTTTTTGCTACCCTTGGGCCTTCCTAACCCCTGTTGCACCTTTCTGCCCAACGTGCATGCTTATTGTCCCCCCAACTTGTCCCTTTTACCAGGCCCAGTGGTACAAAATGGTAAAGTTTTAACTTTGTGCACACATAAAGTAGCCTACATGTACAAAAGAAGCAGCACCACTCCTCATACACACCGCCACACATCTTGTCTACTGGTGTGGCCCACCTCCCATTAAAATGGCATGGTGCATCATAAAGGTTTGACACCCCGTATTAGGCAGGGTTGGGCCGGACAGGAACGGGAAACATGTCTCACTGCACTGTGCAATAGCATGCCCTGGGATGGAGCCCCCAACACCCCTCAGACATGCCTCCTGCAAGCTCTTTCTGATTCTCACCATACATGAGGCCCTTCTAAACCCTCTCATGCATTCACAGCTCACTTCAACAAATTTTTCACCAATTTTTTTTTCCAAATTTACTGGCGGAACATGGAAAAAATAGAAAAAATCCACTTTGTGGAGGCACAGCATTTCCAAATGGGCAAACAAAGGCTAATGCCGACACATACAAGTACCCTAACATGTTTTACATTGATTCCATGCACTATAGTCATTAGTTCAAGGGTACATGACCCACTTATAACACTTCACAGAAGGCATGGTGGGTCGGACAGGAACGGGAAGCGGGCACCAGCGGCTCCAATATACTATACACCTAGGTCGGGGCCCCAGCACACCCCTCACACATGCCTCCTGCAAGCTCTTTCTCATTCTCATCATACATGAGGCCCTTCTCAACTCTCTCATGCGTTCATAGCTCACTTCAACAAATTTTTCACCAAATTTTTTTCCAATTTTAATGGCGGAACATGAAAAAAATAGAAAAAAATCCACTTTGTGGAGGCACAGCATTTCCAAATGGGCAAACAAAGGCTAATGCCGACACATACAAGTACCCTAACATGTTTTACATAGGTTCCATGCACTATAGTCATCAGTTCAAGGGTTGATGACACACATATATAACACTTCACAGTAGGCATGGTGGGTCGGACAGGAACGGGACGCGAGCACCAGCGGCTCCAATATACTATACACCTAGGTCGGGGTCCCAGCACACCCCTCCAACTGCACTAACGGCTAGCCTGTCTCACTTTTTGCTACCCTTGGGCCTTCCTAACCCCTGTTGCACCTTTCTGCCCAACGTGCATGCTTATTGTCCCCCCAACTTGTCCCTTTTACCAGGCCCAGTGGTACAAAATGGTAAAGTTTTAACTTTGTGCACACATAAAGTAGCCTACATGTACAAAAGAAGCAGCACCACTCCTCATACACACCGCCACACATCTTGTCTACTGGTGTGGCCCACCTCCCATTAAAATGGCATGGTGCATCATAAAGGTTTGACACCCCGTATTAGGCAGGGTTGGGCCGGACAGGAACGGGAAACATGTCTCACTGCACTGTGCAATAGCATGCCCTGGGATGGAGCCCCCAACACCCCTCAGACATGCCTCCTGCAAGCTCTTTCTGATTCTCACCATACATGAGGCCCTTCTAAACCCTCTCATGCATTCACAGCTCACTTCAACAAATTTTTCACCAATTTTTTTTTCCAAATTTACTGGCGGAACATGGAAAAAATAGAAAAAATCCACTTTGTGGAGGCACAGCATTTCCAAATGGGCAAACAAAGGCTAATGCCGACACATACAAGTACCCTAACATGTTTTACATTGATTCCATGCACTATAGTCATTAGTTCAAGGGTACATGACCCACTTATAACACTTCACAGAAGGCATGGTGGGTCGGACAGGAACGGGAAGCGGGCACCAGCGGCTCCAATATACTATACACCTAGGTCGGGGCCCCAGCACACCCCTCACACATGCCTCCTGCAAGCTCTTTCTCATTCTCATCATACATGAGGCCCTTCTCAACTCTCTCATGCGTTCATAGCTCACTTCAACAAATTTTTCACCAAATTTTTTTCCAATTTTAATGGCGGAACATGAAAAAAATAGAAAAAAATCCACTTTGTGGAGGCACAGCATTTCCAAATGGGCAAACAAAGGCTAATGCCGACACATACAAGTACCCTAACATGTTTTACATAGGTTCCATGCACTATAGTCATCAGTTCAAGGGTTGATGACACACATATATAACACTTCACAGTAGGCATGGTGGGTCGGACAGGAACGGGACGCGAGCACCAGCGGCTCCAATATACTATACACCTAGGTCGGGGTCCCAGCACACCCCTCCAACTGCACTAACGGCTAGCCTGTCTCACTTTTTGCTACCCTTGGGCCTTCCTAACCCCTGTTGCACCTTTCTGCCCAACGTGCATGCTTATTGTCCCCCCAACTTGTCCCTTTTACCAGGCCCAGTGGTACAAAATGGTAAAGTTTTAACTTTGTGCACACATAAAGTAGCCTACATGTACAAAAGAAGCAGCACCACTCCTCATACACACCGCCACACATCTTGTCTACTGGTGTGGCCCACCTCCCATTAAAATGGCATGGTGCATCATAAAGGTTTGACACCCCGTATTAGGCAGGGTTGGGCCGGACAGGAACGGGAAACATGTCTCACTGCACTGTGCAATAGCATGCCCTGGGATGGAGCCCCCAACACCCCTCAGACATGCCTCCTGCAAGCTCTTTCTGATTCTCACCATACATGAGGCCCTTCTAAACCCTCTCATGCATTCACAGCTCACTTCAACAAATTTTTCACCAATTTTTTTTTCCAAATTTACTGGCGGAACATGGAAAAAATAGAAAAAATCCACTTTGTGGAGGCACAGCATTTCCAAATGGGCAAACAAAGGCTAATGCCGACACATACAAGTACCCTAACATGTTTTACATTGATTCCATGCACTATAGTCATTAGTTCAAGGGTACATGACCCACTTATAACACTTCACAGAAGGCATGGTGGGTCGGACAGGAACGGGAAGCGGGCACCAGCGGCTCCAATATACTATACACCTAGGTCGGGGCCCCAGCACACCCCTCACACATGCCTCCTGCAAGCTCTTTCTCATTCTCATCATACATGAGGCCCTTCTCAACTCTCTCATGCGTTCATAGCTCACTTCAACAAATTTTTCACCAAATTTTTTTCCAATTTTAATGGCGGAACATGAAAAAAATAGAAAAAAATCCACTTTGTGGAGGCACAGCATTTCCAAATGGGCAAACAAAGGCTAATGCCGACACATACAAGTACCCTAACATGTTTTACATAGGTTCCATGCACTATAGTCATCAGTTCAAGGGTTCATGACACGCATATAACACTTCACAGTAGGCATGGTGGGTCGGACAGGAACGGGACGCGAGCACCAGCGGCTCCAATATACTATACACCTAGGTCGGGGTCCCAGCATACCCCTCCAACTGCACTGACGGCTAGCCTGTCTCACTTTTTGCTACCCTTGGGCCTTCCTAACCCCTGTTGCACCTTTCTGCCCAACGTGCATGCTTATTGTCCCCCCAACTTGTCCCTTTTACCAGGCCCAGTGGTACAAAATGGTAAAGTTTTAACTTTGTGCACACATAAAGTAGCCTACATGTACAAAAGAAGCAGCACCACTCCTCATACACACCGCCACACATCTTGTCTACTGGTGTGGCCCACCTCCCATTAAAATGGCATGGTGCATCATAAAGGTTTGACACCCCGTATTAGGCAGGGTTGGGCCGGACAGGAACGGGAAACATGTCTCACTGCACTGTGCAATAGCATGCCCTGGGATGGAGCCCCCAACACCCCTCAGACATGCCTCCTGCAAGCTCTTTCTGATTCTCACCATACATGAGGCCCTTCTCAACCCTCTCATGCATTCACAGCTCACTTCAACAAATTTTTCACCAATTTTTTTTTCCAAATTTACTGGCGGAACATGGAAAAAATAGAAAAAATCCACTTTGTGGAGGCACAGCATTTCCAAATGGGCAAACAAAGGCTAATGCCGACACATACAAGTACCCTAACATGTTTTACATTGATTCCATGCACTATAGTCATTAGTTCAAGGGTACATGACCCACTTATAACACTTCACAGAAGGCATGGTGGGTCGGACAGGAACGGGAAGCGGGCACCAGCGGCTCCAATATACTATACACCTAGGTCGGGGCCCCAGCACACCCCTCACACATGCCTCCTGCAAGCTCTTTCTCATTCTCATCATACATGAGGCCCTTCTCAACTCTCTCATGCGTTCATAGCTCACTTCAACAAATTTTTCACCAAATTTTTTTCCAATTTTAATGGCGGAACATGAAAAAAATAGAAAAAAATCCACTTTGTGGAGGCACAGCATTTCCAAATGGGCAAACAAAGGCTAATGCCGACACATACAAGTACCCTAACATGTTTTACATAGGTTCCATGCACTATAGTCATCAGTTCAAGGGTTGATGACACACATATATAACACTTCACAGTAGGCATGGTGGGTCGGACAGGAACGGGACGCGAGCACCAGCGGCTCCAATATACTATACACCTAGGTCGGGGTCCCAGCACACCCCTCCAACTGCACTAACGGCTAGCCTGTCTCACTTTTTGCTACCCTTGGGCCTTCCTAACCCCTGTTGCACCTTTCTGCCCAACGTGCATGCTTATTGTCCCCCCAACTTGTCCCTTTTACCAGGCCCAGTGGTACAAAATGGTAAAGTTTTAACTTTGTGCACACATAAAGTAGCCTACATGTACAAAAGAAGCAGCACCACTCCTCATACACACCGCCACACATCTTGTCTACTGGTGTGGCCCACCTCCCATTAAAATGGCATGGTGCATCATAAAGGTTTGACACCCCGTATTAGGCAGGGTTGGGCCGGACAGGAACGGGAAACATGTCTCACTGCACTGTGCAATAGCATGCCCTGGGATGGAGCCCCCAACACCCCTCAGACATGCCTCCTGCAAGCTCTTTCTGATTCTCACCATACATGAGGCCCTTCTAAACCCTCTCATGCATTCACAGCTCACTTCAACAAATTTTTCACCAATTTTTTTTTCCAAATTTACTGGCGGAACATGGAAAAAATAGAAAAAATCCACTTTGTGGAGGCACAGCATTTCCAAATGGGCAAACAAAGGCTAATGCCGACACATACAAGTACCCTAACATGTTTTACATTGATTCCATGCACTATAGTCATTAGTTCAAGGGTACATGACCCACTTATAACACTTCACAGAAGGCATGGTGGGTCGGACAGGAACGGGAAGCGGGCACCAGCGGCTCCAATATACTATACACCTAGGTCGGGGCCCCAGCACACCCCTCACACATGCCTCCTGCAAGCTCTTTCTCATTCTCATCATACATGAGGCCCTTCTCAACTCTCTCATGCGTTCATAGCTCACTTCAACAAATTTTTCACCAAATTTTTTTCCAATTTTAATGGCGGAACATGAAAAAAATAGAAAAAAATCCACTTTGTGGAGGCACAGCATTTCCAAATGGGCAAACAAAGGCTAATGCCGACACATACAAGTACCCTAACATGTTTTACATAGGTTCCATGCACTATAGTCATCAGTTCAAGGGTTGATGACACACATATATAACACTTCACAGTAGGCATGGTGGGTCGGACAGGAACGGGACGCGAGCACCAGCGGCTCCAATATACTATACACCTAGGTCGGGGTCCCAGCACACCCCTCCAACTGCACTAACGGCTAGCCTGTCTCACTTTTTGCTACCCTTGGGCCTTCCTAACCCCTGTTGCACCTTTCTGCCCAACGTGCATGCTTATTGTCCCCCCAACTTGTCCCTTTTACCAGGCCCAGTGGTACAAAATGGTAAAGTTTTAACTTTGTGCACACATAAAGTAGCCTACATGTACAAAAGAAGCAGCACCACTCCTCATACACACCGCCACACATCTTGTCTACTGGTGTGGCCCACCTCCCATTAAAATGGCATGGTGCATCATAAAGGTTTGACACCCCGTATTAGGCAGGGTTGGGCCGGACAGGAACGGGAAACATGTCTCACTGCACTGTGCAATAGCATGCCCTGGGATGGAGCCCCCAACACCCCTCAGACATGCCTCCTGCAAGCTCTTTCTGATTCTCACCATACATGAGGCCCTTCTAAACCCTCTCATGCATTCACAGCTCACTTCAACAAATTTTTCACCAATTTTTTTTTCCAAATTTACTGGCGGAACATGGAAAAAATAGAAAAAATCCACTTTGTGGAGGCACAGCATTTCCAAATGGGCAAACAAAGGCTAATGCCGACACATACAAGTACCCTAACATGTTTTACATTGATTCCATGCACTATAGTCATTAGTTCAAGGGTACATGACCCACTTATAACACTTCACAGAAGGCATGGTGGGTCGGACAGGAACGGGAAGCGGGCACCAGCGGCTCCAATATACTATACACCTAGGTCGGGGCCCCAGCACACCCCTCACACATGCCTCCTGCAAGCTCTTTCTCATTCTCATCATACATGAGGCCCTTCTCAACTCTCTCATGCGTTCATAGCTCACTTCAACAAATTTTTCACCAAATTTTTTTCCAATTTTAATGGCGGAACATGAAAAAAATAGAAAAAAATCCACTTTGTGGAGGCACAGCATTTCCAAATGGGCAAACAAAGGCTAATGCCGACACATACAAGTACCCTAACATGTTTTACATAGGTTCCATGCACTATAGTCATCAGTTCAAGGGTTGATGACACACATATATAACACTTCACAGTAGGCATGGTGGGTCGGACAGGAACGGGACGCGAGCACCAGCGGCTCCAATATACTATACACCTAGGTCGGGGTCCCAGCACACCCCTCCAACTGCACTAACGGCTAGCCTGTCTCACTTTTTGCTACCCTTGGGCCTTCCTAACCCCTGTTGCACCTTTCTGCCCAACGTGCATGCTTATTGTCCCCCCAACTTGTCCCTTTTACCAGGCCCAGTGGTACAAAATGGTAAAGTTTTAACTTTGTGCACACATAAAGTAGCCTACATGTACAAAAGAAGCAGCACCACTCCTCATACACACCGCCACACATCTTGTCTACTGGTGTGGCCCACCTCCCATTAAAATGGCATGGTGCATCATAAAGGTTTGACACCCCGTATTAGGCAGGGTTGGGCCGGACAGGAACGGGAAACATGTCTCACTGCACTGTGCAATAGCATGCCCTGGGATGGAGCCCCCAACACCCCTCAGACATGCCTCCTGCAAGCTCTTTCTGATTCTCACCATACATGAGGCCCTTCTAAACCCTCTCATGCATTCACAGCTCACTTCAACAAATTTTTCACCAATTTTTTTTTCCAAATTTACTGGCGGAACATGGAAAAAATAGAAAAAATCCACTTTGTGGAGGCACAGCATTTCCAAATGGGCAAACAAAGGCTAATGCCGACACATACAAGTACCCTAACATGTTTTACATTGATTCCATGCACTATAGTCATTAGTTCAAGGGTACATGACCCACTTATAACACTTCACAGAAGGCATGGTGGGTCGGACAGGAACGGGAAGCGGGCACCAGCGGCTCCAATATACTATACACCTAGGTCGGGGCCCCAGCACACCCCTCACACATGCCTCCTGCAAGCTCTTTCTCATTCTCATCATACATGAGGCCCTTCTCAACTCTCTCATGCGTTCATAGCTCACTTCAACAAATTTTTCACCAAATTTTTTTCCAATTTTAATGGCGGAACATGAAAAAAATAGAAAAAAATCCACTTTGTGGAGGCACAGCATTTCCAAATGGGCAAACAAAGGCTAATGCCGACACATACAAGTACCCTAACATGTTTTACATAGGTTCCATGCACTATAGTCATCAGTTCAAGGGTTGATGACACACATATATAACACTTCACAGTAGGCATGGTGGGTCGGACAGGAACGGGACGCGAGCACCAGCGGCTCCAATATACTATACACCTAGGTCGGGGTCCCAGCACACCCCTCCAACTGCACTAACGGCTAGCCTGTCTCACTTTTTGCTACCCTTGGGCCTTCCTAACCCCTGTTGCACCTTTCTGCCCAACGTGCATGCTTATTGTCCCCCCAACTTGTCCCTTTTACCAGGCCCAGTGGTACAAAATGGTAAAGTTTTAACTTTGTGCACACATAAAGTAGCCTACATGTACAAAAGAAGCAGCACCACTCCTCATACACACCGCCACACATCTTGTCTACTGGTGTGGCCCACCTCCCATTAAAATGGCATGGTGCATCATAAAGGTTTGACACCCCGTATTAGGCAGGGTTGGGCCGGACAGGAACGGGAAACATGTCTCACTGCACTGTGCAATAGCATGCCCTGGGATGGAGCCCCCAACACCCCTCAGACATGCCTCCTGCAAGCTCTTTCTGATTCTCACCATACATGAGGCCCTTCTAAACCCTCTCATGCATTCACAGCTCACTTCAACAAATTTTTCACCAAATTTTTTTCCAAATTTACTGGCGGAACATGGAAAAAATAGAAAAAATCCACTTTGTGGAGGCACAGCATTTCCAAATGGGCAAACAAAGGCTAATGCCGACACATACAAGTACCCTAACATGTTTTACATTGATTCCATGCACTATAGTCGTTAGTTCAAGGGTACATGACCCACTTATAACACTTCACAGAAGGCATGGTGGGTCGGACAGGAACGGGACGCGAGCACCAGCGGCTCCAATATACTACACACCTAGGTCGGGGCCCCAGCACACCCCTCACACATGCCTCCTGCAAGCTCTTTCTCATTCTCATCATACATGAGGCCCTTCTCAACTCTCTCATGCGTTCATAGCTCACTTCAACAAATTTTTCACCAAATTTTTTTCCAATTTTAATGGCGGAACATGAAAAAAATAGAAAAAAATCCACTTTGTGGAGGCACAGCATTTCCAAATGGGCAAACAAAGGCTAATGCCGACACATACAAGTACCCTAACATGTTTTACATAGGTTCCATGCACTATAGTCATCAGTTCAAGGGTTGATGACACACATATAACACTTCACAGTAGGCATGGTGGGTCGGACAGGAACGGGACGCGAGCACCAGCGGCTCCAATATATACAATACACACCCCTCACACATGCCTCCTGCAAGCTGTTTCTCATTCTCACCATACATGAGGCCCTTCTCAACCCTTACATGCGTTCACAGCTCATTTCAACAAAATTTTCCCCCAAATTTTTTTCCATTTTCAATGGCAGAATGTGAAAAAAGTATAAAAGATCCACTTTGTGGAGGCACAGCTTTTCCAAATGGGCAAACAAAGGCTAATGACGACACATACAAGTACCCTAACATGTTTTACATAGATTCCATGCACAATAGTGATCAGTTCACGGGTCCATGACACACAATTAACACTTTACAGTAGGCATGGTGGGTCGGACAGGAACGGGACGCAAGCACGTAGGTGACTTGTCGTGGTACTGAGATATTAAAGACTGTAGGCTGTCTGGTCTTGACACCTATAGAAGAACACTAACTATCCATGGAATGGAGGAGTTGACTTGTCACAGTTCTGAGATATCAAAGACTGTAGGCTGTCTGGTCTTGACACCTATAAAAGAACACTAACTATCCTTGGATTGGAGTACAGGTGACTTGTCGTGGTACTGAGATATCAAAGACTGTAGGCTGTCTGGTCTTGACACCTATAAAAGAACACTAACTATCCATGGAATGGAGGAGTTGACTTGTCACAGTTCTGAGATATCAAAGACTGTAGGCTGTCTGGTCTTGACACCTATAAAAGAACACTAACTATCCTTGGATTGGAGTACAGGTGACTTGTCGTGGTACTGAGATATCAAAGACTGTAGGCTGTCTGGTCTTGACAGCATTAAAAGAACACTAACTATCCTTGGAATGGAGGAGTTGACTTGTCACATTTCTGACATATCAAAGGATGTAGGCTGTCTGGCCTTGACACCTATAAAAGAACACTAACTATCCTTGGAATGGAGAAGTTCACTTGTCACAGTTCTGAGATATCAAAGACTGTAGGCTGTCTGGTCTTGACACCTATAAAGAACACTAACGATCCTTGGATTGGAGTACAGGTGACTTGTCGTGGTACTGAGATATCAAAGACTGTAGGTTGTCTGGTCTTGACAGCAATAAAAGAACACTAACTATCCTTGGAATGGAGTACAGGTGACTTGTCGTGGTACTGAGATATCAAAGGCTGTGGTTTGTTTGGTTTTTTTTGGGGTCCATCTTTTTCATGTGCACTGGACAGCACTAAAAGAAAAAAAAATTTAAGTCCATCTTTTTCATGTGCACTGGAAAGCACAGGTTCTGGAATCGGTGTTCAAGTTCATGTTGTGGGATGGTCAGTAGTCAGATAGGGTTACAACCGTTTTTATAGTGGTGGGTCCCCCCACTTTACTCCTTTAGTTGAAGTAGCCAGAATCTTTGAAGGTTCGAAGAGGCAAGTTCCATGTAATAGGGATGTCATCGAGAGCAGAGCCATCGTCCTCAATCACTTCGTTAACAAACTCCCCTCTCCGGATTTTCCTTTTGATGTTCTTTGTGTGAGTTCTTGCCTTGATCTTTTCGGCTGCTTCCTCTTCCGTTTCAGGTGAATAATCAGGATCACTGTCCGAGTCGCTTTGCTCACCATCTCCGTCGTTTTCAGTGTAAAGCAAAGCCTTAGTCTTCTTGACTCGGTCACAGGCTCTGTTTCTCAGCTTCCGATGTACAGGCTCTACAACTTGAGCCACCTCGTCGTCACTACTGAAGACTGGTGCCAAGCTGCCTGGCTCGTTAGCTTCCAAAACATCCTCTTCCTCCAAGTCAAGATTTATCGCTGATGTTTCGGGAGTTGTAGACGTGGTCGGGACTTCCAACGCAGTACTGGGGTTCGCTTTTGGTCTAGGGCCAAACTTTGCCTTTGTCCAAGAGGGGCATTCCGGGGTGAGGTCCTGGTCTTCCGCAAAACAGCACTCGTCGTAACATGAGGTTGGCCGGAGGTACAGTTTTTCTTTATACACCGTGGCCTGGTGGTACTTCGTTATGTCGATAACTGCTCGAGACAGCCACGAATCCACCAGAGAGGTCAGCTCATCGATAGTGGATTTTGTCACTTTAAGTAGGGTGACCTTCTCTGTCTCGGGGGAAACAAGCTCGACAAACTCATCAGCAGTGACGATGGAATCTGCCCTCTTAACTACTCTGTCGGCCAGACTCTTCAGTGCACCACCGACACCGTCGCACGGACCCTTCCCATGCCCCGCCTCAAGCCAATTCCACGTGATGCGGACCCCAAAAATGCTTACAGCCCTGCTCAGCATCTCACACGCAAATCGGTTCCGATACTGAGAGGTGGGGGAGTCCGTCACCATGTGGATGTGCTTGAGAGCGGGGTTGGCATCCTTCATCCGTTTGACGAGGTCCATCATGAAGGCCAGGGTGGTAGGGAAGGTGTGGTCTGTGACAGAGGTCACCCCAACGTAGCATTTATGCTGCAGTTTCTCTCCCTCCTTGGTGTACACCACCATGGGATGCAGTGTTACCTGATCCTTCCCGTAGAAGGCAGCCTGGATCTCCCTCATATAGCTTGCACTCCAATTCTCGGAGTAGTCCATGTGGATTATGGCATGGTCAGCAGGCAGGTTCTCCTTCAAGGTCCTCACCGCAGAGTACTGCTCGTGTACTCTCTGGGAGTGAGCCAGGAACTCTGGGAGGTCTTCTTTAAAAGTCTCCTTGAATTCCTCCCCTGTGACATTCATTTTCTTTAGCTCCACATGGTAGACATATTTCTTCCTTTCAGGTGCACCATATGGCACCCTGTCCTTGGTCCATCGCTTGTACCTGACCATTACATCATCAGGTATCCTATCTATACGCGCTTGTATTTCGTCAGCAGTCAGTGCTACAAGTTGTGACGTTGACTGTGGAAAGAATGGAAATGCAGCCAACATATAGCTCATATTAGCATGAGGGGTACACAAACAAACAGACTTTTTGAGAAAGCGGCATGTCTTTATGGTCAACCTGTCTCGGGCCTTGGTGAATGTTGAGTATGAAATACTCATGCCCGTCTCAGTCACAAATTTCCGGTGCAGGTTACGGAGGGTATCAATGAGGGCAACAACGCCAATGAACTCTCCTCTGTCTTTCTTATAGTACTTTTTATCAGGCAGTACCATGCCATTGTCTGCACGCCGCAGAAATTCGTCCACAGCCTTAACTTTAGTTTCAGCCATCTGGCGTCGGGTGGTAGCCTTCTTGGGTGAGCGATGTTTGGGGAAAATAGAATTTCTGGACATTTTTATGGCTCTGGCTATGGCCGACTTTTGGCCATGCCGCTTTGGTACTGACGTACTGTATGACCGCATGACTGCCTCCTTCACCTCGATTGTGACTTGACTTAGTTGCTCCTTGATTTCAATCAGAGGTACTACAAGATTGACTATTTTTGTGGGGTCGTCTTCACAAGACTGGACTAGTAGCGTTGCCTGTGAGTAAGCACTTACTGAGAGGTCTACCTTGTCTGCAGGAGGCGGGGGATCAGCCTGAGGGGCGACCTGAGCTGCCTCATCTACTTGAGGGACACCTGCCAGTTGGTGCCCAGGGTCCATAGGCTGAATATGTTTGGTCTTACCGCGAGGGAAGGCAATTGGTGCAGACCTGCGTAGTCTCTTGTACCTATACCGCGACCTCGGAGTGTCAATAGGTCTGGACAAAGGCCTCCTAGGTTCCCATGTTGGGTCAGTTGGGGTGTGACATATAGGCGTAGACCTCCCCCGCTTAAGACTGACAGGTGTGCAGGTGGAGCTAGGGGCTGAGTTGGGCCTCGGCCTAAGCCTTGGTGTGGTACCGCTGTCCTCCTCCATGTCCTCCTCGCTCTCCTCTACCTCAGGGAGCTGGTTTTCATGTGGTAGACTGCGTCTCGGCCTGCACCTTGGCATGCTACCATCCCCTGTGAATGAGTGAGTCCTTGGGTCTACCCAGTGTGGGCAAAGGTGTTCCTCCACCGGATGAAGCTGGTAGTTTGTAGGCTCAAGGCTCTGTTGCGACTCAACCTCATAGGGCTGCTGCTCGTCTTCTACATCCACCACTGGCTGCACAAGCTGGGGCTGTACCGCTACCGGTGGGATCTTCTGACGTCATTGGCTGTTCTCAGAAGAGCAGCTGCTTTCAGAATCCGAGTCAGAGCTGCTCTCTGAAGAGGAGCTGCTGTCTTCAGAGTACACAGGGTCAAACACGATGACAGGATGTTCATCCTCCTCACTGCTGCTTTCTGACGAGCTAGTGCAGTAGGCAGTTGTAGACTCGGCACCTGAAGAAGCAATTAGTGCAAAATAAATTACATTGTAACCTAATGATTAAACAATATTAGCCGGACAGGAACGGGAAATGACCAACAAAATGATACCTCATAACATACAGCATTAGAAATATATAATTTATAATATGGTTTTGCATTAAAACAGTATTTGCAACAGCTGGACAGGAACGGGAAATGCACCAACAGCATGATACCTCATAACATACAGCATTACAAATATATTTATTATACCTAGCATATGACATTGCTATTCCTGCAACATAGGAGCGGAAGATTAACTACGTGTGTAATACACACTTCTGTATTGCGACATGTGCGATACGGAAAATGGTGCGTAAACAGACAGGGTGGTGCGCAAAACAGGGCTATTCGGAAATGTGTGTTTCAGGATGTCTATCGTAATTTCTATCGCAATTTCTATTGTAAGCTCTTGTTATCTTCCCAATATCATATGCTAGGTATAATAAAACAAAAAAAGAACTTGTAAAGATACAACTGGATGTACGACGACTCATGTGCACCATGCGATACGGACCCCCAAACTCGTCGTCGTACATCCAGTTGTATCTTTACTCGTTCATTTTTATGTTAATATATATAATATAGTATGTTCCAATAAAACAGTATTTTGAGCAGCCGGACAGGAACGGGAAATGCGCTAATAACATGATACCCAGTGAATTATAATTTAGAGAGATAATCTGTGTTAAGTCACTCACCTTCTTCATCTTCCTGCAGAACATAACTTGTAATAGAAGTTTGTTTAGTGCTGTGTCGTGTGTGGGAAGATCCCTGGTTATCGGGTACTTTATGCTCCTGGTCACCTGAGGAATAATTGCATGCATTTAGAAATTCATGTATCGAAGATGTTTCAGAAGATGATAGTGTTATTGTAACTTGTATGTTAAAATTTAAATTTAACATTGTGTCCTTTTTGCACCCCGGAATACTTTATAAATTCTAATTATAGTACATTTTTGCTGGCACTCGTGGAGATAATGTAGTTAGTTAATTTATAGATTTATAAATTTATGCTCACTTTTAGGAGAAGGGAGGGGTATATCATGCGACCACTCGCTGCAGCCAATATCCTGGAGAAGCAGGTCAACCTCCGGCGTGTGAAGGTCGTCCTCTATATCCTGCAGTGTACTGTGGTGCGACCAGCCCAGAGAAAGCCACTCTGCATTATGGAGCGGCTGCCTAGGAAGATTGTCCTGTTCCATATCCTCCCCTACATCCTCCAGAGTGGGAGTCGGGGAGTTGTTGCGGGATTGTGACGCGTCCTCCTCCATATCCTGCAGTGTACTGTGGTCACCTGAGGAATAATTGTATGCATTTAGAAATTCATGTATCGAAGATGTTTCAGAAGATGATAGTGTTATTGTCACTTGTATGTTAAAATTTAAATTTAACATTGTGTCCTTTTTGCACCCCGGAATACTTTATAAATTCTAATTATAGTACATCTTTGCTGGCACTCGTGGAGATAATGTAGTTAGTTAATTTATAGATTTATAAATTTATGCTCACTTTTAGGAGAAGGGAGGGGTATATCATGCGACCACTCGCTGCAGCTAATATCCTGGAGAAGCAGGTCAACCTCCGGCGTGTGAAGGTCGTCCTCTATATCCTGCAGTGTACTGTGGTGCGACCAGCCCAGAGATAGCCACTCTGCATTATGGAGCGGCTGCCTAGGAAGATTGTCCTGCTCCATATCCTCCCCTACATCCTCCAGAGTGGGAGTCGGGGAGTTGTTGTGGGATTGTGACGCGTCCTCCTCCATATCCTGCAGTGTACTGTGGTCACCTGAGGAATAATTGTATGCATTTAGAAATTCATGTATCGAAGATGTTTCAGAAGATGATTGTGTTATTGTTACTTGTATGTTAAAATTTAAATTTAACATTGTGTCCTTTTTGCACCCCGGAATACTTTATAAATTCTAATTATAGTACATTTTTGCTGGCACTCGTGGAGATAATGTAGTTAGTTAATTTATAGATTTATAAATTTATGCTCACTTTTAGGAGAAGGGAGGGGTATATCATGCGACCACTCGCTGCAGCTAATATCCTGGAGAAGCAGGTCAACCTCCGGCGTGTGAAGGTCGTCCTCTATATCCTGCAGTGTACTGTGGTGCGACCAGCCCAGAGAAAGCCACTCTGCATTAGGCAGCAGCTGCCTAGGAAGATTGTCCTGCTCCATATCCTCCCCTACATCCTCCAGAGTGGGAGTCGGGGAGTTGTTGTGGGATTGTGACACGTCCTCCTCCATATCCTGCAGTGTACTGTGGTGCGACCAGCCCAGAGAAAGCCACTCTGCATTTGGCAGCAGCTGCCTAGGAAGATTGTCCTGCTCCATATCCTCCCCTACATCCTCCAGAGTGGGAGTCGGGGAGTTGTTGCGGGATTGTGACACGTCCTCCTCCATATCCTGCAGTGTACTGTGGTGCGACCAGCCCAGAGAAAGCCACTCTGCATTAGGCAGCAGCTGCCTAGGAAGATTGTCCTGCTCCATATCCTCCCCTACATCCTCCAGAGTGGGAGTCGGGGAGTTGTTGCGGGATTGTGACGCGTCCTCCTCCATATCCTGCAGTGTACTGTGGTGCGACCAGCCCAGAGAAAGCCACTCTGATTTAGGCCGCAGCTTCCTAGGAAGATTGTCCTGCTCCATATCCTCCCCTACATCCTCCAGAGTGGGAGTCGGGGAGTTGTTGCGGGATTGTGACGCTTCCTCCTCCATATCCTGCAGTGTACTGTGGTGCGACCAGCCCAGAGAAAGCCACTCTGCATTAGGCAGCAGCTGCCTAGGAAGATTGTCCTGCTCCATATCCTCCCCTACATCCTCCAGAGTGGGAGTCGGGGAGTTGTTGCGGGATTGTGACGCGTCCTCCTCCATATCCTGCAGTGTATGGAGGTGGTGTGACTGATTTTGTCGTGTGTCTGAAAGCAGCTGCACATCGGCTTCCTCCAGAGTGGGAATCGGGGAGGTATTAGTGAACTCGGACAAGTTATCCTTAATAAACGAGTCTATGTAAACCTCGTGCAGAGGGGAAACAATTCCTGGAGGAAGAGGGAACTCAGGCTCCTGCACTAGGGTGACATGTCGACGGGTTCTGTTCAGCAGCTTTATCCGGGCCATGTCTCCCCTGCTGATGACTACTTTTCTGTAACTGTGTAGATAAGTGTTGAGGTAGGTGAGTTAATATCCATCACACAATATGGTAAATGGAAAGTTCTAAATTATGGTAAATCAAATACTGTATAAAAAATATCTCATATGATGCTTTGTCTTGCCCTAATCCAATTTTACTGTAGGTCAGGAAATACAATTATAAGAATGTAATGGACATTTTTTACTGGTAAAACTTTATGGAAATATGGGTACAATTGTAACCCAATCACGTGAGTATCTTGATGTTAATTTTTTATATCATCAAACTATATTTCTGACAGCCGCATAGGAACTGGCAATGTATCTCATCAAATATCTAGATACTGTGTACATATTTTAAGTAATCCAAATGTAAATTTTACGTCCAAACACATTAAACATAAATGAGAGTTGCTAGTTTGTTATCAGTGTTAAATAGAGAGAAAGAGAAACAACAAGTAGAACATAACGTGAAAATATATATATTTATTATTTGGAATGACTGTACTTCAGTCAATCAACATTGAAATGAAATGTTGGAAACATACACACACCAATAATGTAGATTATAAACATATTTATGCGCACACGTTGATATACATAGATCTATAGAATATATATGTTATCACTCTACGTCAATAGCCCTGCTACAGCCTTAATTTTAAAGCAGTAACATACATCTATCAGTATAATATTTATAACCTTCCGGCAGGCTTCATCTTAAAGCAGTAGTTTTACATACATGTATACATGTGTATAAAAAATAGTGTTCTATCATGAACTCAATTCATGAATATTTATAACCAAAACTAAAGTCATTATAATGTCAGATCTGTCGTCAAAACTGGAGATCAGACTACTTCAGTAAGATAAAATGTACATCTATACGAAGATGGGAATAAATATGACGTTACTTTAGTCAAAATAAAATGTTATAATATACCTTAGCCCTAGTACAACTTTTACGTATATATATTATATATATATTAAATTAATATGTTCCAATTGCTCTTTTCTCTCTGAGCAGCTTTTGCAGAATAGTATAAAAAAATAATACATGTAGTATACATAGTAATTAGAACATTAGACCAAGGAATACACGAGAGGCTCAAGCCCCCTTGTTAAAATACGACCATATTATTTTAACATCCTATGAGAAGTCGGTTGAGGTGTTCGTAGCTCAGACTTGGAATGAACTTGACAAGAAGTACCGAAATATTGTACACATATCCTCCTTCAAGATCGAAATGAAAAAGCTACTGAGCGAAAAGGTCGCTGCATACATAGATTGATGTTATTTTACATTTATACATAATTCCTCTTTTACCGGTAGTTTTGGTATTTTATCAGTCTGTGAATCTATATATTACTCTACATGAACATAGGCATATAATTTTTCATCATCGTAGGTATTTGCTGTCTAATTGCTACCATCATCTGTGAGACTCTACTAGCCTTAGGTACATCATGAATAGGTGCTCTATATTTACTACCGGGAAATATGGATATATATTATAGGAACAATGATTAGTTCAAGCCGCACCATCTAGGGGGCGCTGCAGTATCACTATATTAGGAAGGAGGAAAGTATTGATCGTGCACGATCTTGACCACCGCTGCAATCTCGTCGTCGGATGTTGCTTCTGCACGGGCGGCAGCAGCAGCAGCGGGTGGGCGATTCCTTGAACGTGTACTGTAAAAAAGGTTTTATTATGTTATGTTAATGAAAATCAAACAAGTTAGTCAACTGCAAAATGAACATGGCTCCTGTCCTGCGTCTGCTTGCAATCAATAATTTGGAAAATGCAGTCAATTCATGAAATGAATTGAGGAACTTTTAACTATACGTACCATTTTGGGAATGAATCTTTACGATCAGAGTAGCTTCCCAGGATTTAGTTTGTTGAATTATATTAAACATAAAATGTAACACAGTGGATTGAATGAACTTTTATGTAATACATACTTTGGCCTTTGAGGAGGACCCTCCTCCTGCTCGGCATGGGAGTCCTGCGATTCCTCCCCTGTTGATGTCTCCTCGAGCTGCGAGGATGGGATCGACGTGAGCTCTCCCTCATCCTGTTCAGATTCTGATTCCGGGGCATAGCCCGTGGACTCCGAGACCAGCGTACTGTCAGTTGTCTCAGTCATAGTCGTCTCTTGGTCCCCCAGGTCAGAATCTACAACCTCATTCTGTGTAACCTCCTCATCGGACGACTCTGTTAAAATAAAGTACAATAACAAAGACGACTAAATATTAGTACCAGACAAACGTCACTGTATCATATTGAATTAATATGGAGCGGGTGTAGGATTAAAGTTATTGGTCGGACAGGAACGGGAAATACTGTTCCTCATGAATATTTATAAATGGGAGCATCTTCTGGTAACATGATCATGTTTTAATTATAGCAGATGAAGCGGGTCAAGTACACACCTGGCACTTCTTCCTGGGTCTCGGTCACGGTGGTCTGTTGGTCCCCAAGGTCATAATCTCCCTCACACAGTATAGTTTCCTCATCGGACGACTCTGTTAAAATAAAGTACAATAACAAAGACGACTAAATATTAGTACCAGACAAACGTCACTGTATCATATTGAATTAATATGGAGCGGGTGTAGGATTAAAGTTATTGGTCGGACAGGAACGGGAAATACTGTTCCTCATGAATATAAATGGGAGCATCTTCTGGTAACATGATCATGTTTTAATTATAGCAGATGAAGCGGGTCAAGTACACACCTGGCACTTCTTCCTGGGTCTTTGGACTGGGTCGTGGCTCACTTGACGACTCTGTTAAAATATAGTACAATAACAAAGATGACTAAATAGAAGTACCAGACAAACGTCACTGTATCATATTCAATTGATATGGAGCAGGTGTAGGATTAAAGTTATTGGTCGGACAGGAACGGGAAATACTGTTCCGCATGAATATAAATGGGAGCATCTTCTGGTAACATGATCATGTTTTAATTATAGCAGATGAAGCGGGTCAAGTACGCACCTGGCACTTCTTCCTGGGTCTTTGGACTGGGTCGTGGCTCACTTGAAGACTCTGTTAAAATATAGTACAATAACAAAGATGACTAAATAGTAGTACCAGACAAACGTCACTGTATCATATTTAATTGATATGGAGCAGGGTGTAGGATTAGAGTTATTGGTCGGACAGGAACGGGAAATAATGTTCTTATGAATAAATGAAAAAGGTGATA
Organism: Harmothoe impar; assembly: GCA_947462335.1. NCBI lineage: Eukaryota > Metazoa > Annelida > Polychaeta > Phyllodocida > Polynoidae > Harmothoe > Harmothoe impar. Next base: position 8,533,630 of record OX381717.1, on the reverse strand, counting down.
GCTTGAGTCAAAATACTTAATATTGAAACACCGTAGGATTTGAACTTATTGGTCGGACAGGAACGGGAAATACTGCTGAAGGCGGGGGGGAGACGTGTTTCTTTTGCTTCTTCTACTTCGTTTCTCATCAGGGAGACGGGCCATCTGGGTCTGCTTCCTCTGCTACCTGCCTACGGGCATAATTTTTTGGGCCAGGCCTAATTTTTTGGGCCAGGCCTAATTTTCTGGGCCAGGCATAATATTTTGGGCCAGGCATAATATTTTGGGCCAGGCATAATTTTTTGGGCCAGGCATAATATTTTGGGCCAGGCATAATATTTTGGGCCAGGCATGATTTTTGGGTTGAGGCATGATTTTTGGGGCCAGGCATAATATTTTGGGCCAGGCATAATATTTTGGGCCAGGCATGATTTTTGGGTTCAGGCATGATTTTTTGGGCCAGGCATAATATTTTGGGCCAGGCATAATATTTTGGGCCAGGCATAATATTTTGGGCCAGGCATGATTTTTGGGTTCAGACATGATTTTTTGGGCCAGGCATAATATTTTGGGCCAGGCATAATATTTTGGGCCAGGCATAATATTTTGGGCCAGGCATAATATTTTGGGCCAGGCATAATATTTTGGGCAGGCATGATTTTTGGGTTCAGACATGATTTTTTGGGCCAGGCATAATTTTTTGGGCCAGGCATAATATTTTGGGCCAGGCATAATTTTGGGGCCAGGCATGATTTTTGGGGCTAGGGTGATGTTAATTTGTGGCCAAAGTTGACATTGCAGTAGGCATGGTGGGTCGGACAGGAACGGGACGCGAGCACCAGCGGCTCCAACATATACTAGATACACCTAGGTGATAGCTTGAGTCAAAATACTTGATATAGAAACAGCGTAGGATTGAACTTATTGGTCGGACAGGAACGGGAAATACTGTTCCCATGAATTTATAAATATGAAAAAGGTGATAGGTTGAATAACAATACTTGATAGAGAAACAGCGTAGGATTGAAGTTATTGGTCGGACAGGAACGGGAAATACTATTCCTATTTAGAACTAAACAAGGTAACAACTGGAATCATTGTACTAGTTACAGAAAAGGCCTAAGATTGCAGTTATTGGTCGGACAGGAACGGGACGCGAGCACCAGCGGCTCCAACATACACTAGATACACCTAGGTGATAGCTTGAGTCAAAATACTTGATATAGAAACAGCGTAGGATTGAACTTATTGGTCGGACAGGAACGGGAAATACTGTTCCCATGAATTTATAAATATGAAAAAGGTGATAGGTTGAATAACAATACTTGATAGAGAAACAGCGTAGGATTGAAGTTATTGGTCGGACAGGAACGGGAAATACTGTTCCTATTTAGAACTAAACAAGGTAATAACTGGGATCATTGTACTAGTTACAGAAAAGGCCTAAGATTGCAGTTATTGGTCGGACAGGAACGGGACATGCTGTTCCTTTTAATTTAGAACCAAACAAAGTGAAATTTGGGAGAAAGTTTCTGAGATGTACTGCTGGTTATTTTACGTACGGGACAAGGTTTGGAGGGCAGGTTGCCTTCTCAAATGGTACACCGCGCACCGAGCTGACCCAGCTGGCGAGCCAAATAACTCGCCAGCTTCCTCCTCTGATGCATCAGACCCCGCTTCTGTACCGTCCTGCTCGGGCGTTACCGCAACGGCACGCCGCAGCACTTTCATAGGGGACAGCTGCTTCCTTCCACGCCTCCTCTTTGCTGTGTGGAAAATTCACAAAATATGTTAGGAATTAACGTGACTACTGTAGTAGGATTAAAATACAAACTGTAATACTTTTTAAAGTAACGAGGAAAAATCGTCATAGAGCAGCTTACACCAGTGAAAAATACTCAGAGTGGATGTGCTCTAGTGGTTAAGGAGGGCTGCTTGGATACAGAATGCCTAGGTTGATAAAGTATTACATGGATATTAATTTCACTCACTTGGTTGGTGGAGCACTTCCTCCCAATGGAACTCGCCAGATGTATCGGCTACTACTTGCTCACCATCACTCTCTCCTATTGGCAGAATAGGAATATTTATAAATTTAAGCATCTATCTATAGATAGATCCAATTTCATTTTGTACAGTCCAGATTGGGGGGGTGTATGGATTCTCCTTTTGCATTAATTTGTCCCAGGCCTGCATTGCCCAGAATGCGAGTGCAGTGGAAGTTGGTGAGATGTGGGACCAGTATCATATAAAAAAGGTTATCAGAGAAAGTTGACATTCTTGTATGATTCAAATGGAAATGACACGTTCAAATATCTATAGATACAGACGACTATAATAGAACTAGTTTAAAAATTCAGTATTATCTAAATGCATATTTAGACATACCGGACGAAGACACCCTTTTCCTTTTCTTGTTCTTCTTGTTCTTTTTTTTTTTCTTTTTCTTTTTCTTTTCTACATCTGTTGCCACTGTGTCATCTTGCGACCCGGTGTCAGCATCTTGGGAGCTGCTGTCACCCTGTTGCGACCTAGTGTTACCGTGCTCTTGGGCATCACCGTCTGCTTTTTCAGGGTCTTCTGCATTACACAAAGATCACATCTTCATGTTATAATAAATTAATTAATTAATTAATAAATAATAATAATTAATTAATTAATAAATAATATTCATGAATGACGCCCTGGCTCTCTTTTATGAAGATGTACAAGTGCCTGATAAAGAAGAGAGTGATGCACCGGAACACAGTGACACATCGTCCCCAGGTGTGACTGGGTTGCAAGAGGGTGACAGCGGCTCGCTAGATGGTGACACCGGGTCGGAAGATGCTGACATGGCGGCAAAAGATGGAGAAAAGAACAAGAAAAGCCAACAGGTGTATTTGTCGGGTATTTTTTTAAACACTTAAAAAGGCAAATAGTGCGATTTATAAATGAATCGTCTGTATCTAGATATTTGGACGTGTCATTGCCATTTGAATCATACAAAAATATCAACTTTCTCTCATAACCTTTTAAAATGATACTGGTCCCATATCTGACCCGCCTCCACTACACTTGGATACTGGGCAAGGCAGGCCTGGGACAGAGTAACACAAAATGTACAGAATCCCTACACCCCCCCCCCCCAATCTGCTCTGTACAAAATGAGATTAAATCTATCTAGATAGAGATAGATGCTTTTAAAATTTCTATATATTCCTATTCTGCAAAATAGCACAGAGTGACGGTGAGCAACGGATGGCTGAGACATCTGACGAGTTTCATTGGGAAGAAGTGTACCACCCACCAAGTAAGTGAAGTTAATATCCCTGTAATACTGTATCAACCTAGGCATTCTGTATCCTTAAACACTAGAGCACATCCACTCTGAATATCTTTCACTGGTGAAAGCTGCTTTATGGCGATTTCTCCTCGTTACTTTAAAAAGTATTCACAGTTTGTATTTTACCCTACTACAGTAGTCACGTTAATTCCTAACATAATTTGTCAATTTTCCACACAGCAAAGAGGAGGCTAAAAAGGGCGAGTTATTTGGTTATCCAGCTGGGTCAGCGCAGTTGTTTAGTTCTAAATAGGAGTAGTATCTCCCATTCCTGTCCGACCGATAGTTGAGTGTGTACACACCTGGCACTTCTTGCTGGGTTTGGTTTCCCTGGCTGCTCTCTTCAGAGGGTTGTGGCTCTTCTGCGTAATTAAAATAAGTCAATTTAGTATTAAATTGTATTATAAAATTTATATTTGCTGAAAGATCTTGAAATATAATAATGCATGATAAGTACCGGTTATTCATCCATTTAAAGTAAACTGCAGTCAGTGTTTGTTGGGGTTTAATGGCCTACAGAAATTTGACTTTGCCATTTAGTTCCTGTGTAGCTGATGGGAGCATCTTCTGGTGACATGATCATGCATTTATTATAGCAGATGAAGCGTGTCATGTACTGGCGGCTTACCGTGGTACTGAAATAAAAATGGCTGTGTAGGCTGATAATTTCTCACTACTTTGAAAGTTTGTTATACCGATAGTGAAATAATTTATGTCGTGTGTACACACCTGGCACTGGTTTCTCCGTTTTCTTTCCCTTTCCCTTGCCTTTCTTGCCACGGCTGGTTTCTTCCCAGGGTTCTGGCTCTTCTGTGTAAAAAAAAATGTAAATTTAGTAGTTGTAATATTCAAATTTGCTGAAAGATCTTGAAATATAATAAGGCATGATAAGTACCGGTTCTTCTTTGATTTAAAGTAAACTACAGTCAGTGTTTATTGGCGTTAAATGGCCTTCAGAAATTTGACTTTGCCATTTAGTTCCTGTGTAGCTGATGGGAGCGTGTCATGTACTGGCGGCTTACTGTGGTACTGATATAAAAATGTTGTTATACAGATCGTGAAATAATTTATGTCATGTGTACATACCTGGCACTGGTTTCTCCGTTTTCTTTCCCTTTCCCTTGCCTTTCTTGCCACGGCTGGTTTCTTCCCAGGGTTCTGGCTCTTCTGTGTTGTAAAGAAATGTAAATTTAGTATAAATTGTAATAAGGCATGATAAGTACCGGTTACTCATTGATTTAAAGTAATCTGCAGTCGGTGTATATATATATAGCTTTACTGATAAAATTGGTATCTAGACCCCTAAATGCGACATGGCCATTTCTTTTTGTATGTATGCAACATGGGGACCCCCCCCATCTACCCCCCTTAATTCTGGTATCAATGAGTCCCGTTCATGCAATTTTCTGTGGTATATGTACAGAGATATTAATTTAACCCTTCATGAACGGATGTCTGTAACATTTGTCGTCATGATACATGAATGCAGCTCCAGTAACTCGCCAGTGCTGCATATAAATAAACACAAGGTATCCTAATAATTTCTGATTAAATAAATTTAATATGATAGTTTGTGAAAGAATTTAAATCTAATGTGTACACACCTGGGACTGGTTGGGATTGCGTTTTCTTTGCCTTCTTTTTAGGGGCCCTCCTTTCCTCCCAGGGCACTTCGGCTTGTTCCCAGGGAACACCGAAGTTCTCTTCTTCGTTTACTTCCTGCTCCCTCTCCTCCTCCAACGACAGCTGGGAGGATCGTCTTGTGGCAGCTGTGCGAAAAAGAGGGTAGATTTAAAGATACATGTTAGATTGAAAGACATGTGAGTCGCCATAACGTGAAGATGACTTGGATAAAAACCCGAGTTAGCGGGTATCCTATAAGCCGCAGAGACCATTGGAGTTGTCATGGCAAAAACTCGCGTATTAGCCGCACTCCGACTTTGGGCTGATCCTTATAAGCCGCAATGGCGATCTGACTCACGTACTAGCAGCGGCTTCTACGCGAGGTTTTACGGTAGAGTATAATGCTAAATCAGTTAAAGTAGAACTATTAAATATATATATATGCAGGGAAAAGTAATGCATGCCATTCATTTCAACAAGCATGTAGACATTAATTATGAATTGTAATCATGACAAGAATTGTAATCATGACAATATAGTTTAGTACATACCTGACGGGGTTCTCCTTCTCTCGGCAGGAGGGGCAGGGTCAGGGTCCGTGTCAGATTCCGTTGAAGCTGTTTGGAATGTGTGAGTAAAGAAGTTAAGTTCCAGGTAGAACTGGCGAGTTAGTATGCAAGATCCATTATTATCTTTTAACTGAAATAGGGCTGAATTAATAGAAATGAACATGTATACATACAATGTATGTATTTTGACAAATGCCAGCGCCCATAGATACCATGTCTGTTGTATTTCACGAGTGGGGGCTGGGGCCATATACATGTACATGTGTTTGATAAAAGGATTGAATTATGATTCAAGTCCTTGGTCGGACAGGAACGGGATTGGTGCTGCATTTCCATGATGATGACAAAGGGCAGAATACCGCTCTTCAGTGTAGATCTATACATGTATATACTAGGGAGTGTAATTGGCATTACGTGATAACCCGAACACATACCTGGCTTCCTCCTCTTAGCACTGCTGGAGGCGGGGGGAGAGGTTTTTCGTTTGCCGCGTCGACGCTTTGCATCCGGGAGAGCCCCGCTGGTAGACGGGCCATCTGGGTCTGTGTCTTCTACCTGCCTACGGGCAGACCGCGTAGAAGAGGCCACGCCCACTGGAGGAGGCCGATCTCCCTGCCCATCTCCCTTCCTTGAGTGCAGCCTTTTGTTGCCGGTATTTAGTAATTTTCGCCGATCCCACTTTGTGGTGTTGGGTGTAGGCCGATGTTTCTGTTGTTAAAGAAAGTTGTTGAAAATTTATAATTATGACAGGTTTCTTTACGAGTATGATTGTATGAGATGAGGCAGGCCCAATGCGAGCTAATGCACAATGAGTGAAGAAAGCGGATTGATTAGAGTGCATCTAGATGTTTATTATACCTAGGACAACAAAGCATACAGGATCGCTATCTCTTAACTATAGAAGCGGCCGACGGCGTATTTATGGCATAAACTCTGTTGTACGCCACTCCCAAGCCCTGAGAGTGGCGTACAGCCTGTGAGAGTGGCGTACAGCCTGTGAGAGTGGCGTACAGCCTGTGAGAGTGGTGTACAGCCTGTGAGAGTGGCGTACGGGCCTCCAAATATGACAAGGGATAGCTCTCATAGCGAGCAATAGCGGCAGTGCTAAGTATAAGGGGTACCGTAAAAGCCCTCCTTTTAGACGACCCCGCCTTTAAGACGACCCCCTAATTTGAGATAAAAATCCGTCTTGTAGGAAAAAGACTTTAAAATGGTTCTTTCTTTGATCCTATATAATAAAACCCCACCTTTAAGACGACCCCCTATTTTGAGATGAAAATCGGTCTTGTAGGAAAAATAAGTACCAAAATAAATCCGTCTTAAAGGCGAGGTTTTACGGTACTCTTTCAGCAGCTGTTAGAAACTGGCTAATTTTCGCCAAAAAATAATAATACTACATTGTGCCGTCGGCAGGTTCTATAGTTAAGAGATAGGGATCCTGTATGCTTTGTTGTCCTAGGTATAATAAATCTAAAACAACACACGGTTTGCATACTTGTGTTTTTATTCAACTCGTGTACAGCTTATGAAGCCAACTTGTGGCTTACTGTGGCATACACTCATTGAATAAAAACACTTGTATGCAACCGCCGTGCCGTTTTAGCTTAGTATAATTTATTTCATATGTACATGTATCTAAGTCTTGATTAGTTTTTATTACCATAAAACCTCACGTATACATAAGCCTCATCGAGAAGTGATTGAATGCTTTATTTGGGAATTTAAAAAGTGATGTAGTGCTTTGTTTGGCCACAAAGTAAGATAGAGCAGATTAGTTAATAGAGTGAAATAATTTGAATTACTTACAGCTGCTTTCTTGCAGAAGGCCTGGCGCACTGGAGCGCCAGTTGGCTGACCGTCCGTCTTTTTGTGATATTCCTTACCAGAGTTCTTGCGCTTGCGCATTCTCTGATATACCCTGTCATCCTCACTGTTGAAATAGGGCTGGTACGGCATGCGCAGCTCAACCCAGGCGGCAATTTCCTCCCTTGGCCGTCTGGGAGGCAGGGCGACCAACGGCATGGGAAATGGATAGACCATTTCATCCTCACTCTCTGCCTCTTGCTCACTCTCTTCCGTCGACAACATATCTTCCTGTACTTGTTTATCAGACATCTGAAACAGAGAAATAAATACTTGAAGGGTACCGCATTAAAATGGGTTAGAGCGGGTAAGAGAGAGAAGACATGATAGGCCTAGGTCCAGTTGTACCTCCATTTTTGTTATGTTTTTTAAAATTTTGTTTTTGGGGGGGGGGGGGGGGATACACGATGAAAGTACAGTTTAGAGGGTGTTCAATTTAAAAAATTAAATACAGGGGGTCGTAATAATATTTTACTGCCCCGGTCCCCCTGGAGGAGGATGCATATTTTGTATTTTTTTATACGCCCCTCCTCCAAGTAAAAAGTGGCCCCCCCCCATAGAAACTTTTTTAGCCCCCCCCTTGAACTATAGTAGCGATAGTAGCGTGTGTTTTTTTTTGCTAAAAGGGGCTTAAAATTTTATGGTCTAAAAAAAACGACTTAGTGAACTGGAGCCCTTACATGGGCGACTTGTTGACCTGTGGGGGGGGGGGGGGACTCCTATGCACAACCTCTAACTCTTTTGAAAGTTGGTCGGACAGGAACGGGATCGGCTAAAATCAGTATTTTTGCTAAAAAGGGGCTTAATTTTTTACGCCCCCCCCCTCAACAGGGGTCAGAGGGGTCAGCAAATTTTTACCCCCCCCCCCCAACCCACCACCCCCCTGGGTTGTTTAACAGGCGACCTGGTACCATATTTTAAGGGACCTGGCGATCAAAATGGTCTAAAAAACCGACTTAGTGGACTGGAGCCCTTACATTGGGCGACTTGTTGACCTGTGTGGGGGGGGGGGGGGGGACTCCTATGCACAACCTCTAACTCTTTTGAAAGTTATCATATAGAGAGTATGGGATGAAGAAATAGGTCGGACAGGAACGGGATCGGCTAAAAAATCCAGTATTTTTGCAAAAAAGGGGCTTAAATTTTTACGCCCCCCCCCTCAACAGGGGTCAGAGGGGTCAGCAATTTTTTATGCCCCCCCCCCCCAAAACCCACCACCCCCCTGGGTTGTTTAACAGGCGACCTGGGATGAAGGAATTGGTCGGACAGGAACGGGATCCCGTTCCTGTCCGAGGGTAAAGTTTGCAAGATACCGCCGAAAGTTTCATAGATTGAGTAATTTTGAGTTTTACAATGTAGCGGGGATACCGCCGTATCATAAACCATGCGTAGTAATGCCATGACATGTGGTATACGTCTGTTATTACACTTGACATGATATTTTCATTGAAAAGCGAGTTTTTTTAATATTTTTTCGGAGCAAAAAACAAAACAACTTACCGCGGAAAAGACCGGATACGGACGCTCGGGATGCACAGTGTTCGCGGGTACCAGCAGACGCTGTTTTAGTTCACCTGTGAACCGCTAGTCGGCAGTACGCGGGAAATTGGTTGCGGTTTCCCGCCTCGGAAAGGGGGATAGCCGGACAGGAACGGACAGGAACGGGAAAAAAAGGGGGCAGTTGGGCACCATATGAGGGTTTAGAAATAGATAGGAGGGTACATATTTAGTGTGATATAAGGAATCTTTTTAAGTAATATGCTCTATATAGTCTAAATGATTAAATGTGTTAACTTTTTAAAAATTAATGAATATGATGGATCGGACAGGAACGGGATACGCCAAGAAAAAAGGTTGAATATGGAAAAATGGTTTAGCCATATAAAACAAAAATGAGGTGTATGGGAAGGAGAATCTTATCCTCACAATCGATTATATTTATAGTAGAAAAAGATATGTGAAAAGGGAAATACAGTGTGTTATATGTGTTTTATGCCGGACAGGAACCACTTTGGTGAGATGAAAAATACAGAAAAATTATAAAATTGAAAAAAATAAAAGTGCAGTTCAATACTACGTGAGCAGCACTATATGCATGAGAGTTATGAGTTTGATTTGAGAATATTTTTGACAAGTCGGACAGGAACGGGAAATGCATCGATCTCATGATACCTAGTCTTATCTACATAAGGTAGAGAAAAAAAAATCCCTTTCTTCAAATTTTGGACAGTTTGAGACCTTTTGCGAACCGTGCGGCAGGGCTTTTAGTGGGCGAGGGTGAACGTGGTGCCTTCTTCAGTGTTGCAGCATTTCTTTCCTCTACTTGGGCCATTGTACTAAGTGGTAGGGGGAAGGATTTGACACATTTTTTCTTCTGTAGTCTGTCTGATCTTCTGTGCGGGGGGGGGTGCAGAAGGCGGACCCAGTGCTGTTCTCTTTCTTGTTGCTGCGGGTTCTGTGGGAAATAAATTTCATGTATTCTCAATTTTAATCCAGGAAACTGGCTGATGGTACTAATTTGCTATAGTGTAAAAATATTTTTTGTAGTTGTAGCATAAGTACAGGGAATGAGACAGCACATTTTGGCTCAGGTTAAATTTCCTTTTAATATATACATGTAGACACGAGACGGGCCATTTCGTACATATCTTTCCTATACAGTTTTGGTACCTAACATAGGGTTTTAAAACAAAAAAAGGGATGCCATTAGGTGGGAATATCATGTATATAGTATGGCGCATATTACTATGTATCAATTATAAAAGACGAGCGCTCAGCGGTGTGTAGTGTGAAAATTGATTTGCCCAAAAAATAATTTTAAAACTTTTCAATAGGCGTATGCTAAATGTTCAATTACTCACGGACTAGAGACCTGGCTTCCCATACGGTAAGCTGGGGCATCCTCTTCCTCGGGCTGAGGTACAGTGGGAGGAGAGTTCACGGCCTGTTCGGTGTGTCGCTGACCCAAACCCTCTCCTGTCTGCTGTTCTGCTTCCTCTCCCTCTGTGTTCTGTGCCTCAGTGGCACCCGGTACAGCCTCCTGTCCTGTCACGTTTCCTGCTTGCACTTCCACTTCCGTAGATTCCTCAGACTGTTCCTCTCCTGTCAGCTCTTCTGCTTGGACTTCCTGTTCCGTTGATTGCTCGGACTGTTCCTCCGTTGCATCGTTGTAGCCCTTCAGCACCGCCCCTGGGAAATCGCGCAGGAACTGTTCCTTCATCTCCCGAGCTGAAACAACATATATCTTCCCATTTACCCAGTCAGTGTAATTTAGTATGCCAACTTCACATCACACTGGCCCTGCGCCACAGGACACAGATACTTTTTTTTGAGGCTTCATTTAATACAGTCCCCCACTCCTGCCATTTACTCCCCGGTGAGTGGAGCACATGATACATGCTTTCTCCACCCCATACTGTAGACAACATTCATCCTGACGTAAGGCAGTGTAACCCACATATGGGACAAATCCTTTTTTTTTGGGCACACCACACTCCTTACATGCAGTGTAGGGGTACACGGCCCCTAAATATATAGAGAAAAACAAAGAAATTTACCTTTTTCTTCTGTGAGCTTCCCCCTTGCCTTGGCCGCACTCAGCTTTTTGGAGAGCAGCACGCGTGCTTTCTTCTCTCCCTTCAGTTCTGAGTAGGGGCGTGTAGCCTCGTATTTCTTAAGAAAGAAAGACAAATCATACAATACACTCATCTGTTTATTTTTTTTGAACATACTTTCCCCCCACCCCCCTTTCCAGTATGGTAAACGTGGGTAACATCGGTGACATACCGACCATGTTACCCAAAGGTTCCTCACATGTCAAGTGCTCTGTCCTTTACCACTACTTAGTGTGCGTTTGAAAAAAAAAAGTTTAAAAAATAATCGGAGAAAAAAAAATATATACAGCACACCCAATGAAAAATGTGTAACAAGGAAAACGTTGTGCCTTCGCGGGGGGGGGGGGGATTTTTCAACATTCAGCATGTCACCCACATTTACCCTACATTCCATACTTGTCTTGCCATTTCCACCCTCACTCCCCCCCCCCCATCCGCCTCCACGGCCCCTTTATACTCACAGCATTTGCAGCCGCCCTGTTGGCCTTGTGCAACTCTGGCCACTCCTGCTTGTTCTTTTCTAACCACTTCCTGTGGTCCGCCCGGTTGGCCTGCTTCACCTCTTCCAACTGAGGGTTTTTCCTGGGCATCTGTGTTAAACAGAAAAAAAGACACCATGTTATCCTTCCTGTATGAAATACGGTGCACCCCCCCCCCCAAGTAGTGCATGAGAAACAATATTGGTGTTTAGGAATACCCCCCAAAAAAAGGCCCCCCCCCAAAAAAAAATGGGTAAAAAAGAAAAGGCCCTCCCCTGTGAATACCCCTAAAAAAAATGCCCCCCCCTCACATGCTCCCCCCCCCCCCCCCCGGCCATACCAAATGAGCACTCCCTGACAGACAGCTTTATAATATTTTACTTTCTAGGTCTGATGCGGTAGACAAGAGAGACCCCCACAGTAGACAAGAAACATCCCACCTTTTTTAGATACGAGACAGCCTTATAACATTATAGGTCTGATGCGGTAGACAAGAGAGACCCCCACAGTAGACAAGAAACATCCCACCTTTTTTAGATACGAGACAGCCGTATAATGTAGACACGAGAAGCACCAGGACATTAGGCTAATCCCGTCGACATACCTCATACCCAGCCCCCTATACGTTCAACACAGCATGGCATGCCGGATTTCTGCTTCCTGACATATGTATACACATTGTACAGCATCTTTCCTACCTGATTCATTCATGTTTTCGGTAATAAGTGTAAGAAAGGCATAATGTTACCGTGAAACGTATTGTTGACCGAATGGCGCTCCTGCGTAGTTATTGCTATACGATGTAGAGGTCGCTCCCATCCCTTCGTTCGGAAGCACTCCGCTAGATGGCAGCACTTTGCAGTATGTCTCGTGTCTACCGGGCACACTGTTCGATGAGGTTATGTCGTGTCTACAGCGATTGCTATGTCACAGTGTGTAGTTTCCACCGCCGCGCTCGTCTTTCCGGCAACATAACCAGACCGAATCCTGTTTATTATCGTCCCGTTCAATTGTATGTCCGGATGATAATAAACGGGATTTCATATACGCTTGGACGATAATAAACAGGATCCTGTTTATTATCGTGTGCTGCATATGTATCGATATATCGGGTGCAATCAAATATCTTTTCTTTCCCTTTTCAGAAGTACCAGCAAAATGGAGTACGAGGAATTGTTCCACAGAAGTTGCAAAAGATGCCCGTGTAAAAGGCTGGAAATAGTGGTGGGGATAATGCAGTGCGTAGAGTGTGGCCACCTTGACACAGAGCACAACACGACACAAGGTAGTATATCACAGTTACACCGCCTACTATCCTGCCTTTTCATCATATGACTTCCTGAAATATACTTCCTACATTACTGTGCAATAATACAACTGTTTCTCCTTCCATTATTGCACAGAGCTACTGCCAGACATACTGTCCAAATTGGTGCTGCTGGGGAAAAGCAACGAGATGATCCTACGATACCTCAGACAGTTTGGGCTGTCCTTCAGGTATAGCATTAGGAGAACACTGCTCAATTCATTTTCATTACATGTACAGCTGGCTTCTCCACACCTCTACACTTTTCCAAGTACCGTATTTCCCCGTGTATAAGCCCGGGCTTCTACAAGTACTAAGTGGCAAACTGACCCGGCTTATACACGGGGCAGGCTTATACTCGGGGCAGGCTTATACTCCTATACCTAAAGAAATGCTCTAATGCCTTTACATAATTTCCAGAATTATCTACTATTACGACATATTGATGCCAATATTTTCAACAATTTGGTGACCAATTCAAGCTTTATTTCTCTTAAAAATTGTTGTAGGTATTTGTGAGATAAGTAGAGGTTACTTAGCTGAAAGAATTGTGTAAATAACCCAAGTAGAAGTAGACTTATGGCCTAAAATATGATGTTTATTGAATATACACTGCAACCCCCGGGCTTATACTCGGGGCCCGGCTTATACAAGACTATGTCATCCTTTACCCAGGCTTATACACGGGGCAGGCTTATACACGGGCCCCGGCTTATACACGGGGAAATACGGTAATTGAAGGAAAAATAGTCAAGTGGCAAGCAGTCAATCTTTATTTCTTTTTTTCCCAATTGCCAGCCTCAGTACTTTGAAAAGGCGGCTAAAACAGTTTGGCATCACCAGGACAGTACCGCTGGAGCCGGAAACCGTCCTAAATCTAGTGCAGGTGTGTAACATTACAGTCAACTGTATTCCTTTTCATCCATATCCTTTTCCTACCTGAGCATAGCACAAATAAACAGAGCAAACTTATATCACAATATTAATTTGTCATGACGTCATGTAGTACTATGTCATGCTGTTTTATTAATACTGTTAACACTAAACCAAGTATATGAATATTATTTCCGGTATAACCATAGAATGCTCAGGAGAAGTGTCAGGAGACAGCAGGCTACAGACGCGTGACAAGGATTATCAGAGACAAATTCAACGTGGCAATAAAAAGGTATTTCTCCCAACTTTGGCGTGCTGCTTCGAAATATTATTTTCGTCCATATACCAACCTACATCTCCAGAACCCTTTGTTATACCGTATGAATCATAAAATCGGTGGACTGTATCGTGTCTACCGCGGGATGCTTGGTGCAATACTGTGTAGTGTACACCGCAGAATATTAAATAACAGAGTGAGTGAAAAAATAAATTCTTTCCAAATAGGGACGATGTCATGGCAGCGGCCAGGGTGCTGGACCCGGAAGCCGGGGAGAGGAGGAAGGGAAAGAAGTTTGTACGGCGCATCTTTCAGTCACCGGTATGTACAGTATAGTTAACATAATATGACATGGGAATAACATAGAACGTTCCATTTTTTGCTATGACATGTAAATGTACGTTATAATACAAAGTTCCATCCCTTTTTTACAGGGGCCCAATGACTGCTGGTCAATCGATGGCCATGACAAACTGGCTACGTATGGGATTTATATACACGGAGCGATAGACTGCTTTTCACGGAGGGTGCTCTGGTGCACAACATATACGACTAACAAAAATCCAAACTTCGTGGTGAAACTATTTGCGGACACCATACAGAAGTTGGAAGGTATGTATACTTTTCCTTACAATATTATGTTCACTGTGTGTCCGCCATAACACTTGACCCGTACACACAAAAAACATGTTATACTGTAACACAGGGAAACATGGGAAACCGGATGAAACCTAATGCAAGGTTTTATTTTTCTTCTTTTAAACAGTTGTGCCGAACAGAGCAAGGTTCGACCCGGGTACGGAGAACACGCTCAGCATAGAATTGCAGATGTTCCTGAGGCGTAATGGGACGGACGCAGCGTCGGAGCGACCGGCAGTGGTGGACAAGTCCAAATTGAACCAAGTAAATTGTTTTTCCCACTTTATATAGCGTAAGGGCAGGAAAAAAAATAATATCAATGTCTACAACATGTTCCTTCCTAACTATTATACTGTGCCTCTCTTGTGTTATTTCTACAGAAAATCGAGTGCTTTTGGTCCGGCATGTACAGGCATGTCACGTATGGCCTACACCAGCAGTTTACACAAATGTTGCGAGATGGGCTGCCTGTCGACGTACAAGAAAACCGGTATAAAACTTGTATATTACCACGCAAAAATATGAAACAGCATGTCTTTTATGTATCAAAGAAAAGAGTTTAATTTTTTAATGAAAAACAGCAGTCCCATTGACTAAACCAAACAACGCCGTATTTCACCCACCCGTGAACCCGTGAAAAAACCAATGGCCGTAATACGGCCCTGTGACGTCATCAAAATGGTGCTTAATTTACATTTGAAGGGGATATAATTAGGCTATTATAGGCCCCCCCCCCATCATAATTTTCGTATTTTAAATCGAAAATGATAAAAAATTAACACAAAGGCACACTCATTTCAAGTCTGTTGACCGGTGTGCCACATTTCGCTCGGCGTATGGCCTCGTGAAATACGGCCCAAGGTCAAATGGTGAAATAACCCGGCCAACAGACTTAAATGAGTGTGTCTTTGTGTATGTATTTCATTTTGTGTAACGCACCCATGCTTTGTTTCACCTGCACAGAGACGCGTTCATCTACGTCTACCTCCCATTGGTAAAGCGGCAGGTGGACGACTACATTCGTGACTGGAACCTTCACAAGATTCGCCAACAGAAAGGTGTGAGTCTGCCGTGTGGAGGATGTCCAGACGACATGTATAACCATCCTGATCTTTTCGGTAAGCCCGTATACATGAATTTCTCTGTTTCCCTTCCCATATTGTTAATCTATTTGACCTCTGTATGTGCTCGGCCGTTGAACTGTTTGTCACCAAATAATTGGACATGTGATATATGTAATTTTTTTTCTTATTTAAAATTTGACAGGGGGCGAGCAGTGTGGGTATCATTACGGTGTTGAGGCGGCAGATGACATGGAATTCGCGGCAGAGTACCATGAGATAGCAGACCACTTTGAAGACATTGTACAGGCACAGTTTAGGGCAGAGGCAGACGAATTCCTGAACCAGAACAACATGGTGTTGTGCATGCAGAATGCCCAAGCTATTTTTCTAGCTTTGTGTGATCGTTAAATATAATGTGTAGAACATGTCGATGCAATGTAAATAAAAGTACAGAGAGCATGTGAAATAGAAAAAAAAAGTTTCCGATGGTATAATCATATAACGTGTAGCACATGTCGATGCAATGTAAATAAAAGTAGACCGAGCATGTGATATTGTACAAAAAAAAATTTCCCAATTGTATCATGATTTGACTATATTATTTTTATGAAATGGTTCACTTCTGTATGTAACTAATAAAGTGTCATGGAACAGTAGACAAATGCACATAATTTTTCCTGCCCTCACTGAATACAGTAGTCTATCTTACGCTTCACCACGCTGGCTTCTGCCCGTAGTAGGCCTCCTCGTCGAAGAGAGAACCTATTACTTTCCCCAATTCCTTGGCTTCCGGCCGCTCCTCTGGCTTCCAGCTGAGAGCCATCTGTGTGACGGGTAGGAGGGTAGGGGCCACCTTCTTAATTCCTTTCGGAAGGCCTTCAGACGTCATGGCATCTTTCACGTGTTGCATCTTGGGATAGTTCAGTGCTCCGTTGTTCGCATTTTCTACAATTATTAAGGCGGTTGCGTAGACGTCTACAGAGGTTTGCCTCTTCACTTTCGAACCGTTGTACACTTCGGGGGCCATGTACGAGAAGGTACCCGCTCCCGGCCCGCCCCCGAAGTTTGTCGCATAGGTGCGCTCCTCACGAGCGCTCTGCTTTATGCGGGCGATACTAAAGTCGAGCAGCTTCACCTCGTAGTTGGGGGATATCATGATATTCCCTGGTTTAACGTCGGAGTGAACGACGGGGATGCTGTGTAGGTAGTTCAGAGCGAGGCAGAGCTGCTGCAAGACGAACATGCTGTCGTCTAATTTGAGCACTTCCTCCTGTGAGAATGAGAGAGAATCAGCTCCTGTCATTAGGGTTACACAGAGTACTACATCCAGCCGCAAATCAGGACGACTTCTAATGTAGTTGGCACACTGCTGTTTCCCTCTCCACATGCTGCCGAAAAATAATAAACAGGACGACCCATGTACTTGGTACGTAAAAGGATGTATCGTGACTACATGCTGCCGAAAAATAATAAACAGGACAACCCATGTACTTAGTACGTAAAGGGATGTATCGTGACTACATGTTGCCGACAAATAATAAGCAGGACGCGCAATGAACCATATAAGGCGGGACAAGCCATATCATTGCGACAGTGCGGAAAGTGCAGTGTCACTTGAAATATGCTACTCACTTTGGCCTTGATGGTGTTCATTTTGCGCATTTTCTCGTAGATGCGAGCGAGATTTCTGCCGTTGCACAACTCCATCACGATATGTATTTCATCTTCGAGCTGGCATACGGCAAGCAGTCGAATAAGATTGCGGTGACGCATCTTTCTGTATGGTAAAGAAAAGGGGTAAGTTTTGTAAAGGACAAGTAACATGCATATGGTATGAAAGGTGGAACACAATGGAAAGCGCGGGTATATCTTTGTTATTCAGTTTCTTTCGTATGACACAGCGGGGAGAAAAGAACAGTGAACAAACTGGTTTCTTCTCCTACTCACCCTGCAATGTTTATCTCTGCCAAGAATATGTCGACCGAGTGACTCGTCTTAATGGTTTTTACAGCAACTGGTCCATAATAATCACCTCGGTACACCGCTCCAAAGTTGCCTCCCCCGATTTTGCTCGCGTAGTGGACCGTGTAGTCTTTTAGTTCTATGAACTGCAGTCCGGACTCTGAAAAATAAAAAAAGTGAACACAGCTTGTATGATAGGTATAAAGTGTACTGTCTCTCCATCTCGGTTCTATTATTTTAATTTTGGCCACTAAAAGAAAGAAGGAAAAGATTAACTTTATCCTTCTAGTATCAAGTAAAAATAAAATTTATATTATATAACACAGTACTATGCTACATTGTAAACACCTTACAGCGTCTCACCTTGGAAGAGATTTGAGCACTTCAGCACGTTCACCCGGCTGATGTACCCCTGCAACACAACCTCATCCTCCCCCATATAGCTGAGCTTACAGGTGTAGCGTCCGGGGGGGACCAACACGAAGGGGTCCGTCAAGCCCAGGAAGCGCTCCTCCCCCTCCTCCAAGGCAAACCATTCGTATACCAGGTCCTTGCTCAGGAAGGGATACGCCACCACCCCTATGTAGGTCGTCTCCAATGTTGTGTATACCTGATATGGCGACTGCCATAACAGGGTCATACCTGTTACAAGAAAAGAATAGAAATTGTGCTATAAAAAGAGAAACAGGGGCCATTTCAAATATAAGCAAGGTTGAATAATTGTTGAATCAACATCGAATAAAGATTGGTAAACATTTATCCATCTTTGTTCAACCTCCTGTGCCCACTGGGTTACAGGGCATGATACAGAAGGGAGAATTCCAACATGTTGCTGTGGGTAAAATAAAGTATTTAACATAGGATAGCAATGCCGGTTGCATCTGTGTATACAGGGGGTGGGGGTCCTGTACACACACACCATCACCCACTTCATCGGAATGGGAACTTTTTTCTCAATGAAATGAATGAACAGCCGAACAAGTTATTCATGAACGAAAAATTCTGCTCCTCCTAAACCATTTTTGTCTAGAAAAGCATGTTCTAATGAGGTATTATTACTATAGAAATGTAGAGAAAAAATCTTGGCATAGCAAATCTGCTGCTTAAAACAGTCTGCTCCTTATTACCGTCCTCCTCATATCGAGATTTCACTGTAGAGGTGTAAATCTTCCTACCTTCGTCCTCAGCCATATCCGGCCACGCGTTATCCTGGGCGACGGACCGGGGGACTCTAACACCATCTTCCAAGTGCATCTCGATTTTATATATGTCCGTTTCCCCTGATACAAAATAAAACTTCTGTTATGCTGTATGACAGCAGGAATATGTTACATTTTCAAACAGCTTCAAAAAAATAGACACTTGAATAATTAAGTGTGCAATTTTGTTGCAGAAAATCTACTTTTTTCCTATACATTTTGGCTCCTGCGTTAAGAAAATTCAAAATTAAAAAAAAAAACGCCCTACTGAACTTTTTCAGTGCTTGTTGATGAGAAACCAGATTTTTTTTTGGAGTGACCTTGATATGTCATGGAAAAGGGAAAAAAAGACATATAAATTATGGTACCTTTGGCCAGCTTGGCCAGCAGGTAGTTGTGATCCGGGTTTCTCGACTTCCACGGGATGTAGGGCCCGACCACTTCGTCTGTGTCCGTCAAATATTGTAGAGCAAAGGCGGTGACGGCAGTCCCGATCTCCTCCTGTGCATAGTTGTCTGGAGGGGCCATCGTGCTGATCTTTCTTCTCGCTACAAAGTGAAAGGTGAACAAAATCTAGACAGGAAAAATTGTCTCATCTTGCATTGTAAGGTATGTACGTGAAAGGAAGTCAAAGCTATGTAGTACTATAATATCTCTGCCTGAACAAGAAAAAAGGACGTAAAGTTTATGACATAGCAATTTATTTCATGTGTCTCTTTGTACTTTTTTTCGGGTTTCTTTACCAAATTAAAAGAACAATGAGAAAGGAACTTGCAACAAAGAACAGGGAAAATGAGTTGAACGTGACAAAACATGAACACAACCAAATATTATATCACCTCACCTTCTGGCGCTTGGGGTAAATCCTGCACAGGTTGGGAACAGAAAAAACACTCATTTTTGCTGTCGAAGTACGTCATATGTTTCATAGAGAATGAGGAAAGAGGACATATTTTATGTATTATTTTTATTTTACAGGGTAGAAAGAAACAGGATTTTTGCCTGTGCTCACCTTCTCCTCCTCCTGTGTTCTGGGCCTTTTTTTCCCTTCATACGAGTGAGTGGAATCAGGTGGAGGTGGTGGGGAGGAACTTCCTGCTGGCCTTTTTTTCCCTTCATTCGAGTGAGTGGAATCAGGTGGAGGTGGTGTGGAGGAACTTCCTGCTGC
Source organism: Harmothoe impar (assembly GCA_947462335.1). Taxonomy (NCBI): domain Eukaryota; kingdom Metazoa; phylum Annelida; class Polychaeta; order Phyllodocida; family Polynoidae; genus Harmothoe; species Harmothoe impar. The sequence goes on along the minus strand of OX381717.1, from coordinate 8,513,687 downwards.
GGAAGAAGGGACTTTGGTCTTTCTCTTGGCAGAGCGTTCTGTGTCTTCTTTTCCAGCACTTCCCGTTGTGGCAGTTTTCTTTCGGCGAGACGGAATGTTGACTGGGGGTAAATCAAAGCTACGCTCGGTGTCCGACTCGTGTGTCCTCCTTACCTCACTCAACAGAGAGTCCTCCTCCTCCTGTAAAAATTTTTGGGTACTTAAATTAAAATGCAGTTCCTACTACATTAAAAGCACAGGTAGTACTTTAGATTAAAGTAAGAAGACTGGATGGTAAAAGCACCCAAAAAATTGAAGGATGTAATGTATTATATTTCCACTATATACTATGTGCTAAGGCCGAACAGAACACTTCATGTACGCTGTATGTATTAGAAGAAGGGAGAAGTGGCTTACAGAGGACACCTCGTTCTTCTTGGTGGGGACAAAGTACCCCTTTCCGTTCTTTAATAACGTTTGGACCTCCCGATCGTTGTTGACCTCCGGCCCTTTTAGTCCGCCCAGGAGCAAGGCCGAGTGAGATTTGCTCAGCGTGTCGTAGGACACCATAGCGAAGACGCGGGCACAGCGGTCACGAAGTCCCTTGAACGTGACTTCTTCGTCCGGTTGGAATTCGATCTGGAAGAACACCGGTGTGACCATCAGGTACAATATAAACACAGAAAGAAGGTGAGATGGTACTACATTACACCAGGCATTGCATTATGTTACATGACATAACTTGTTGTGCTACGTTGAGTCGGCTAATTAGGGGATGTATCGCGTGTACATTCGGCCGATAATAAACAGGAGAGAGTCTACCACATGCCAATAATAAACAGGATGTATCATGTCTATATACCTAGAAATAATAAACAGGACGCGCCATGCGCTGGGCAGGATAAAGGATGTGCCGTGTCTATCACATGCCAATAATAAACAGGATGTATAATGTCTAAATAACGAGAAATAATAAACAGGACGCGCCATGTGTGTATGAAATGCTGACGACAAACAGGACTGCTGTCCCCATATACAGCACTGGCGACGGGCGTCACAAGGATGAACATGGAAAAAAAGTGATGCGGGCTAAAGGTAGAGTGAACACTTCTGTTCATTCTACAAAACTTTTGTTTCTTGCTGGTTGTGTTTATTTGATCAGCTTATTATTTATAATGAGTTTATGTGAAATATGGTAAAGGGAATAGTCATAATATGTTTGCTACACTTACACTGACAGTCTGGATTCCACGCCTGTCCTTTTTGGCACGGTTACCCCAGACACCCCGGACCTTGACTCTTTCCCCCCGCGTTATTTCGAAAAGCTGTCAGAGAATGAGAAAGAAAGAATGGAAGAATGCAGTATGAGAGAAAGGACCTGGTTACAGTACATACGAAAAATGGGTTATAAATAGTCTACATGTATCAGAATGCTAACATGAAAATAGAAGTGGCATATAACATACAGAAAAAATGAAAAGCATGTATATACGGTACTGTATAGCCCTATATAGTATAAAAGTAGGCTTCATACTAACCCGGCGCACCGGAACCTTCTTCTCAAGAGGCGTGGCAGGGATGTTCCGCAATAGGACTTTCCTTTTTTTCCCCACCTTTTCCATCTCGTTCAGCAATTTTGCTCCTGTAACATGTGATTCACTTTGTTGTACTGCGTGTGTCAAACAGATGGTAAAAGGAGAGGAATGGGACAATAAATTTTCAAATGGCATGTTAGAAGGGGAAAGGAGGGGTGACAAAAGGCCTGAAAATAATGTAGGTCATAATGTGTTATACGGTATACTTACTGGGTACATCGGGCACCTTGTGCAAACCTGCACCATGGCCACAATCTATGCAGTCGTGACAGCCTTCCACAACTGTAAATAGTCCGCACTCACACTCAGGCATACTACACTGGCCCATTTTCTCCTGCAGAAAAAAATACACGTATTATGTCTGGCAAATAATACAGTAGAACAAGATACGAAAAATATTACAATATAAGATGGTATAAGTAGGTGAAGGGGATATACAGTACTATGACATGGACTATATTCCTGTGTGTACTACCTGGGCCAAATTTATCTCTTCTACCGTAACACAAGAAACAGGAAGTAGGAAAAAGTGTGGCTGTTGGGAGGGATGTGGAGTGTGTACTATATACGATAATAAACAGGACAACATGTAGTAAAATTGTGATAATATTTTGGTGGCAGTGGAAAGGTACATTGAGGTGTTAACACAGCTGTATGACAGTATGAACTAGCATTACTGAAACTTTATTCTGTTTGTAACATAGGAAAGGTGTATGATACTTACATGGCGACGGGCCATGTGAGGGGCGCAGTTGTTGCAGTAATGTGTGCCTTTTTGCGAGGAGAATTGAGTGCAGAAGCACCCACTTTCCACACACTTCCCCCGTGTCACTCCCTCGTGGTCCACTGGAAAGGGAAAAAGATATATTTTTTATCGCGGGTACATTGTGCCGATAATAAACAGGATGCGCCATGTGCTGGCGAGTGAAAGGGATGTGCTGTGTATATGAAATGGGAAAAATAAACAGGATGTATGATGTCTATATACCGAGAAAAAATAAACAATACACATCAGCATACAAAGCTGTGTGTTGAAAATACTGATGGGGGTGCCAGTGTGTTACTTGTGTATACTACTACGACGTGCGTGAAAACAGCAGGCGTGTTCATTTCATAACGGGCGATAATGGGTGGATTACAATGAAATGCTACAGGCTACCACATAGTTAAATACAAAATAAAGTACTGCACACGTTACGTGAAACACAGTGTATGATACTTACTTCAAAGTCTTGCAGGTGCTGGTAGAACAGGAAGAAAAGGATTGCAGTTATGATCCAAAAGCTTGTCCCTCGTACACGCCACGCGGAATCGCACCACTCACGCCGGAAGTGAATACTTTGTTTAAGCTGAGACCGTGCAGCCGCTGCTGATAATAAACAGGACGCCCCGCATCGCTTTCATCCCACGGGCAAAATAAATTGAAAAATAGCTGGAGAAAGTGTATTAGTTGTATTGTAAGATCAAGTGCACGGTATTATAAGACATATGAATCGAGGTTGCAGTAAGGTAATAAGGGGGAAGGGGCATCCGAACAGCAGGAAATTGCGAACTACGTTCTGCGTATATCATATCATTACGCCCCGCCGACAACCAATGAAATGCCGCCTCTCTTGACACAGCGGCATGCTGTTCTGCCGCAGGGCGGTATGGCGGAAATTGACAGTTGACAGCGCCAATTTTCGTACTTGACAGTTGACAGCAAGTTTTTTTCATGTTTTTCAAAAATGAAAAAAAAAATATTTGTGAAAAAAAATTAAAATTTTTTTTTTCGCCTGTTTTTTAAGGTGAATTTTTTTTTTTTTTTCATAACAGTGTTTTTTTGGGCGTGAGCCTTGTCGGCCACCGTAGTTATCGCTTAGGTGCTATAGGTGTTACAATCTTCACAATGTAGCTGTTTGCTATTCTAAAATAGGCATCGGCTATGAAAAAACTCCAGATTCGAAAATAGGTTGTTCAGAAATTACACTTTATTCATTCTAACATACGGCACGTAATCATACAGTCGGATAGCAACAATCAAATATGCTTCTGAACACCAGTGGTCATATGAACATACAGGAGGTATACGCTCACGGTCTAGTACATAATTCCCGAGATCCAAGGCTCTCTTCCATCTTGGTTGACTCCATCTGGACCAGACTCCACAGAGGGAGTTCTGTGTCCGGAGTTGTTCACCAGTGGGTCTATCTCCTCTAGTTCCCCCTATGGGTGGAACAGAGAAAGACGCAGGGTGACCAAGTTGGAAGCAGCAACAGGACTAGGCCAAAAAGGTACAACAGAGTTTGGGGAATCTCTGTTGTGGAGCAGTCAGGCTGGCCGAAGTGCACAGCAAGACTGGGTCCTCGATTAGCAGAACCCCAGGTCTTATATACCAATCCTTATATAATTCTCTCCATTACTCATAAACACTTGAGTTCCCGAGGAACTCCGGGTAACCATGCACCGGTGCATCCGGACCGATACGGTACCCGGGATACATCGGGTGACACGTGGCGGTCTCGGCTCAATGCACATTACCAGGTCGCGCTCCACCAATCCTCAGGTGCAGGCTTATGTAACCACATACCGGGCACTAGACAGGAGGGCGGCCTGGATACAAGGCAACACACATACTCAATATAACCCAAACTGGTTCTATAGAAATAGTACAGCGGCGTCCCACTACAATAATAACACTGCATGCTAGGGAGTGGGTACCAGCTGGGACTGGGAACTACTCACATTAAAGATGGTGATGGATGCACCATAACTGTGAACTAAACTACCCAATATGTGCTCACAATTACTTCCTGTTAAGCCCCTGTACCTAAATCCCTCCTTTCTGTTAGACACAGTAGGTGATTGTGTAATTAGGAGCCTGTATTTAACACAGGAGGCAGGTGTGGTCTGGTTGTTAAGTGGCTGTTCTCCAGGGCTGACTTCCCGTTTCTGTCTACACCCAGCACCAACCTGCCACCTCGTGTCTCTTCAGAAGAGTTATCTAATTCTGACTCTGTACCCTCATCAAAGCGTGGGCCTTGATAGCCTGTCAAATTTCCTACACTTTTTGGTGCATAATGTGACTTTCCCCTAGTTTCCCGCTGGGTCCCGTTCTCCAGATCCTCCTCCTGCTTGTCTCCGGAGTCTTTATTTACTCCCTTGGGAGACGTAGTCGTTGGTGGGGGTATGAAAAAGTTGAATCCGGGGAATACCTGTAATTACCATTTCCATCATAATCCCCCGGTTTCCCATACTGAGCCGGGTCATCCCCAGAAAAGGGATTCAATGAACCATAACTATGGTTCACCACCTGATCTCGAAACTTGTTTCAAAAGATACTTCTTCCTCAGCAGACATTTCCCTGTTAACCTGACCTCCATCGTCCAGGTTAACTGATTTGCCCACACGTTCCCGTTCCAGAGAACGCCCGGTAATGCTCCCTCTAGTAGAATCCTTCCCTCTGCTTTTATACACAGAGTCTTCCACATTTCTCAACCCATTGGTATTGACAAATGGGTCCTACTGAGGCAACGCCTCCCCCTTACTAGCAGTGTTTTGCCATCAACGATCCCTGGTATGTTTTTAGGCACCCGTTCCTTCAAAACACCATGTTCCTGTTGTTCAACAACCCCAGTCAACTTACATTGCAAGAGAGTTTTCCTGGCTTACAAAGAACAGACTGCTTCCACCTCAGCCTTCCGCCTTCTTTCCAACTCTTCAGTTTCCTCCAAGATTTGTATCCTGGTATTTTCATTCTCCCTGACCAATTGGTCTCTGCCCTTCTCGAGCTCCTCTGTCCCTTGTTTCAGGGGGTACCATTCCCTGGAGTACTGTCTCAACTCCTTCTCATACTTCTCCTTAAGAGAAAGGGAATTCTCGTTCACTTTCCTGTCCTTTAATCATGTGGCCAGGTCGGTGGGTATGCAGCCCACCTGAAGGCCGCACACTGTAACCTGGAGAGGACCCAAGTCCTCTCCCGGGAACTGTGTGCGCTAGCTCCAGGTAGAGAAGCCGAGTAAACAGTAGATGTTACCCGGAAATACTGTGTATGAGATTAATATGTAATATCATGCCCCTACACTGATATTAATAGCTCTTCTCTCATAGTCAAGTGTGTATAGTGGAGGATTATTATAGGTAGTATATAATCGGAACGGGACTATGCTTAAGTACTGTTTATTACTCAATCGATATGCAGCCAATCAGAGGCCTCCATTTGGTCATGTGACCCGTTGCCATGGTAACGTGACCTACTTAGGACTCTCAGCCAATCAGAAGCCAGCATTCTGGGTGACCTACTGACCTACTTAGAAGCTCTCAGCCAATCAGAGGCCGGCATTCTGGTAACCATGGTAACGTGACCTACTTACGTCACGTGACCTACTTAGGCTCAGCTAATCAGAAGCCGGCATTCTGGTAACTATGGTAACGTGACCTACTTAGGGTTTTGTTTGTAAACAACACCACATGGCTCTCTTGTTTGTAAACAACACCACGTGACACGGGACTGTTTGTAAACAAACAAAGTTATATAACTTATATATAGAAATATCACTAGGCGGCAGAGTGGTCGAAAGGCAATCTCGTAGTAGTAGGTCTCCTTGGATCTTGAGTAGCCACCCTTGTGGTTATAATTACCTAGACTAGTTGGCTCTGCCAGCCTTGTCAAGTGAAAATTGGTAAGGAGACTATGAACTAGGCTAAGCTTGGATTTTAAAATAGCCTATAAAAGTATAATAAAACTATAGTACCCTCTTAGATTTGATGATTAGACATTGCCTACTAGGTATACACATTTGTACAATGGTATCATTGTGTATAAATGTTCTTTTGGTACATCATGCCGACTCTACATGAGCACCATTTGCAACGACAGATAGTGCTAAACCTAAGACCTACCCACCCCGTAGAAAAAAATAGGGGTGACGTTTGTGAACAGTCCCTTAGTCTTTCTATTCTTTGTTTATTGTGTGGCCCCTAAAGAGGGGCCGACTAACATCGGTGTTATTAATTACACCTCATGTTAGGCAGCATAGGATCAAACCTCAAAAGCATCAAAGCTCAAAGTCCTAATGGACAGAGAGCCCTGTGTGGCTTTTGAGGACGAGTGGGAGTGATCTGTTGCAGAATACCGATCCGTGAGAGGTTCTGACTATATATATCTTTTATATCGCTTTAGATATGGTGTAGTATTTTTCATCTCGCTATAGTTTAGTTGATATTTTAAAGAAACTGCCTCATTCTATCAGAAATACACAACATTGACATGTTTTTTAAATTCAATATATTAGAAGTGTGCTTTGTTGCTTATATAGTTCATTATGCGTTAAGAATTAACAAGATATGTTTGTCGTGAATGACATTTATTTTGTGTTCAACATCTGAAGGTGATGACAGCATGTTTAGGCTCAAGACGTCTGGTTTGTATGTTTAATTATACGAGTGAGTCGCCCAGCCTGCCGGTCAGCCTCTGCCTTCAGGGAAGTATCTGGCTCATGCAGGAGAACCATCCCTCTACACTGTAGGCCACATACTAGGGGGACCTAAAAACAGATAAATGCAGGTGTGCTTATTCAAGTGACTACGGTATGTATATTCCCTGCATATTGATTCTTCTCGGAAGTATACTATATAATATAGTTTCTTGCAATACAAACCAGGTATACAACGAGGCTGGAGAAAGAGGAACAATTATATCTTACTTGGATAATGGACATGAATAGAGCCTGGGCCATGTTTAACAGGGCCTAACGAGTGAAGAACAATAGGAATGCATTATGCTGAGCCTGTTTTTATAAATATTGCATGTTTATGATATAAGTATTAGAGAAAAACTAATGGTTTGATCACTGTTGCATCATGGCATCATAAGACATGGAGTATGGTACTACCATACTCTATAGGGGCATGGAGCAGAGGGCTCCAAAAGGCTGAAAATAGAGATGACCATATGTAGTAAAGAAATAAAACATTGATATACAAACCACCAGGGAGGCCGGAGGCCGCAGACAGGTGTAATACCTGAGAATACACCATCTCCAGTGCAGATGCGTTTACTTTGCCAATTTGTAAGCCAACTCCCATCTTTACACCTGTAGAGAATGTAGTCTCCTGGTTCCGCCGTTTCCTTACCTACAGCTGTACCCCCTCTCACTGTGACATTTGGGCCTAGCTCAGGAAATGGACAGTTCTCACTTCCTGCAAAAGATAGTGTTAGAGCTGGACCATGTGTATACAATCAGACCTCACTGATCCAACCACACCCTTTTAAGGCAAAACAGGGAATCTGCCGAATTGTTGAATAAACGATTGTATGCTTGTGTATCAAACTGTCCCTAACATGAAGAGCTGGATGATAGAGAGGCTTATTCATTGAAGACTGGATAACTAGGGTCTGATTTTAATGAAAGTCAATAAGTGTCATGTCAGGTTTAAAACTTTAGCCGCTATTCAGGACTGACATTGGGTAATTGTTTGAATATGTACATTGATACCATGAAAATTATACTCTCACATTCAATGGGAAATATTCACATGTAATAACACAAAAAAGAACTGCTTACCCTCACAAAATCCACAGAAGCGGGGACACCACTTTTCAAAGTGAGCAAGAGCGTCTTTTCTTCTGCAAGGCATATCGTACGGATCACCTTTACTACAGTCTTTCAGGTCCTGACAGTCAGCTGCAGGGACGCAGTGAGTCTCGGGCAGGAAGGATGCAAAGGTCAACAGCAGCAGTCCCAGTACCATCTGCATTGTGCACCTGCAATATAAACAACACAGGGCTGACACTCTGCAATGGCTTAATGTCAATCTTGTGTAAAGGCTGTGGCAGTCTTTGTGAAAACATGCAGGACAGTGGCAATGCCCTCCTAAAATGCCATGTATGATATGGTCAGGATAGGAGATTGACAAGTGTAGTAGGAGCGAATGTCCAGTCACATGTTGGGCTTTTCTGAACTAAAATAATTTTGTTGCTCTCTAAACCTGAAATATGTTTGTCAATAAATTATGTTACTCTATGTATCAATCCGGATTTAGACCGAATGTCCTGTGGGGTTAAAAGGTTTTGGCAAAGACTGCCATAGCTAGTACACAAGTCAGATTGCCAGTGCGGCGTATAGGACCCGTACAGATTTGATGCAGCAAACATGCTACTGCAGTATACTATATAAGTCACTGTAGTTAGATTGCCAGTGCAGCCTATAGCATCCCCCATAAGGCGGCTTATACATGAGTTAGGCTTAAACACAATGGTAAATGGTACTAATAACATTGGGTTTGCAAGGGTAGACAGCGTAGACACTAACTTGTTCACCCAATGGCTGCCCTGGCCCCACAGCTTTAAAAAGCTTCAGGCCCAGACCTAAATCTATAGGACTAACAACATCATTAAATTTTTTCAAAGAAACAATCATAGTTGTCATTGATTAGTTTACATAAAAACCTACCATCATCAGGAAATTTATCCATCTTCTGTAACGATGTATCACATGCTTGTTATAATAGGGGTGGTTGGCACCAAGTCAACCAACCCACCACTTGGTTGCTAGATGAATTCCAGTCCCTAAGAATGGAGCATTTTCAGCAAATACAATATGAAGCTTGATTAGATACTCACAACTGTAGATGTGGCTGACTTGTATTTAGTGTTTGACTTTGACGTAGGTGTCGGATGATGTAGTATACTGCGGCTTCTAGACCTGGAAGTAGTTGTCGGGATGTGGAGAAGACCAGTGCCGCCCCTGGTGCCGGACCTTGCTTTATATACAGAGTCTGTTTACTTGTTAATTATGCTGTCACCACATGGTGCCTGCTGCGCTGATCACAAACTGCTGGTTAAACCTGGAAGGGCAGCATGATTCATCACGACTTCTGATACACCAAACCAGCGCTGGCAAGTAACTCAACAGTGGTTATTTGGAACTTTATATCTACCCTGTTTGTTCCCTATGGGTTTGGTATGATGCATGAATGCACCTTTGATAAGTGACTCACCACTGCTGCATTCATGCGTCATGATGACCAAAGAGTTGTGTGCATTAAACCAGTATTTGGTCTCTAAGGGGTTAAATGATCCTATCTTCTGCACAGGGTTGTCTACCACCACAGTCCCCCACAAGGTATCATTCAGCACCTCCCTGTGTTCTGTCACAAGACCAGACATGGCACCCCCAAGTCAATTACTTCTCTGTATGGATACAACCATCTTAGTCTACTAGTGGCTATGACAATGTTTTATTCATGCACTTTGGTTTGAGACTGAGGCAGGTTCCAGTAGAAAGCAATGCCTCTGCTACAGATTTCAGCCACACAGAGAGGCCTTCTAAGCACTCACCCCATCTCAGAGTGGACCCCGGTGAATATCTCCACCATCATAGCTGCTCATACAGAATATTCAGCTATGGTTCCCAGTTGTACAGATGCTCCTGAAACATGTTATATACTTTATCGAACCACAAAGCTTTGTATGCGTAGTTCTATAGCCAGCTTGTTAACTGCACAATATTAAAGGCTACAAAAGCTTCTACTAGAATCAACACATTTTGATGTGTAGGTTGTATAACATATATATAAAGAGAGAGATTTGTTAGATGAAATAATACAGAATCACAAGTTTTAAAACATCAGAGACAGAACAAGCATATGTGTATTCTTATGTTCTCCATTTCCTCTGAAACGCAGCCTAAATATACCCCAAGTGTAGTTAGTGGGCATGTATTTCTTAACTGTCTACCACTAGGCATATAAGAGATGCCCAGGCTGGGAGTGCTACTACCCTGTGCCCTAACATAGGATAAAAAATAGTTTTGAAAATTACCACAAGAATTTGGATTCAATATTGATTCAGTTCTATAAAGTCATTGAATCTATTTTTATAGGATACTTGAAAAATGACAAATGACATGAGATGTGATGAAACATGAAAGCTATGTTTGACTCATTGATATTCTGATAAAGTTGTTCACATTTTTAGATTCGGTTAGGAAAGTGTTTTTTTTATCTGATGCAATACGTACAAAGTCATTGAACACAAATTGCAATGTTAGGATTGTGTTCTATAAATTATTCTTAATTATACCAAAATACATTCTGTGTCTATCTTATTAGCCACTTAGCCAAAAAAAAAAAAGACTGGCCATTGATGATTTGGCAAGTGAATTGCTCAAACCCTAACTTCAATTGAGGGTTTTTTGCTATCAACATTGTGACAGATATGTAGTATTATACAAAACATGGCATAATACGTATGGAAAAGGGTAAGCCACCATAGATCTCGCTCAGGGAGGTACATGTTCAGTTCGATCATTTTCCAGGAATTTTAATTCAGAGTTGAAATCAGCCTATAATACATCAAACACAAGTGCCGTATTCGACGCAATAAGCGCAAACCCCCTAATAAGCGCAAACCTCCCGTTTTTGGCCGATTTTTAGACTACAAAGTACCAAAAATATCTAAATTTTGTACCCCAATTAAACTTTTAACTACTAAAAGGTGTCCATAATCATTTTTTAAGCGCACTGTGCGCTTATTACGTTGAATACAGTAGGTATTTTTTTCAACGGAACTCAGTGAAAACAAAGATATAAAACATCAATGCAGTCATGTGGTAAGGGTCTAAAATAAAAAAGATGTGCTTCATAGTTTCATGGGGAGTTGTAATTGTTATATTGCATTGAAATTAATTATCAAATAGTCAATATCATTTTTACGGTATCCTCCCAAAATTGATAATTGAGTCGTATATTATATACATTGTGTCAGGTTTCCACCCACCCATACCACTTTTCTACCTAAGAAATAATAATAAGGACATTGTATGTATATTTATTATGAATTCCATCTATAATAAGTATGCACATGAGCTGCACGTAGGAAACGAGGCCTGGCCCTATGTACTTGCGAGCTATATAGTTATGTTTGGTATCAAATTAAAGCTGAGTCTGACTTTGCGTACAAGCTGCCACTACTACACACAACTTTCCCGTACCTTTTTCCACTCTTCTATTCTACAGAATTTAGGGTCTAGTCATTTATTACCAGTCAGGGGTGGGGGCGGCTTCATGGATTTCAGATTTGAGGACTTAATTAAGCCCTTATTTGTCAGAGGGTAGAGGTCAACACTGGAAAAGCCCCAATGTTGGGGAGGAGGGGGGTGGGTGGGTCATAACTGAATACAGAATCAGTAAATCTGAAAGACAGATCTGCTGAGACCCATGTTGGTATTTGGCAATATAATAACCCTTTGAAATAAAAAGAAAATATATCTATTTCCATGTCAGAGGTTTTCGTTGACTTGAGCATAGGAATAACTGTGACCTTGACTGACCTTAACCTTGACTTTGGCTAAGTGACAACAACAAACTGGCTGACTAGGTATTTTAACAAACTCGTCAGTAGCGACTTATGGCCAACGAAACTTATCAGTTTAACAACAAGATTCACAACTTTTGCCACTGAATTAGAGGGTTTTTGTTGTTAAATCAGCAAGTTAAATCAGCAACATTGTCAATATGATTACGCAACAGTAAACTGTGCCCTGATAGGACAATACCGGAAATAGCGGAGCCTCACTAAAATCTGTGTGTTCATTGGTTTAGAATCCATGAGGATTACTAAAAATTCTCTGGGCCAGAGCCATGTTTTTTCTAAATACCAGCCAGCAGGTTTGAACGCTTCTAATATTGTGTCTCTACTACTTAACCCTTTCGTGCCCAGAACTAAAAAAATGTGCGCTTTTACACCTATATATTCAGGAGAGTACCCTGGGTGCCCTAGAGCTAAGATTGTGATCATTTGAGGACTTAATTAAGCACAATTGCATAAGCTTTCTAACGACACCAGGTGCCCTATGATAGCATATATGTGTGTGTTGATGCTGCACTAGAAGATATTATGAGTTTAAAATTGCCTTAAAAGCACTAAAAGTGTGCGCTCTAGCAAAAGTAGGGGAGATTAATTACAGAAATATTGATAAAATAATGAAAATATTGATAAAAAAATGTTTAAAACCCTTTTTTGATGGTTTTCTCTTGGGATTCCGATCATAATGATATTATCCTTCTATTCCTTATGTATATGCCTTCATTTGTAACCATAAAAGAATATTTTCCAAGCCAATGTAGGATATAATCAACTAAGAGACCAAAATCTGGCCTAGATCTGGTCTAGATAGCAATTTTGCTTGATATCAGTGAAAAGAATATTTTTGGTTGTGATGGCAACCCAAGTTAAAATATTTTTTTAAATATAATTGAATGTGGCACTTCAATAGCTTTCAAAAAATATAATATAAAGCATATATGTCAGTATGAAATATTGATTTGTTATCGAATCCACCAATGATGATGTAAAGAAACTAACTTTCATCAAATAGTTCTGGGCAGGAAAGGGTTGAATACCAACATTTTTGGTTTCCTATAAATATTATGAAGTCCATTTAAATACTCATAGCAATGGGGCATTTTATAGGCCTACATGATTTTTTTTTGGGGCGGTTGGGATTACTCTTTCCTGAATAATAGGGATGGATCAAGTAAAAAGAAGAGCTGTTGTGGCAAAATGACCCTTTCCCCCCAGCCAGTAATGAATGATTCAGCCTTGAGAAAACCATTAGAAGGCTAAAGTTTCTCACAGTCCCATAAGCCGTAGCAGTAGTACACTTAGTTGGCCACATGTGGTGTTCACTTGTGTTGATTTATTCAGAATGCAAGTACAAGCTATTGATTTCATTGCCTAGAGCTATACAGACTGTCACCCTTTCATGTCTGTATAGTGTTTCAATGTGCCAGGCCTCTTTATGGCCAAAAAAAAAGTTACACAAACTTTTTCCTTTACCATCAAGATGCATGAATGTATGTAACTCACCATGGAATTCACAACCCCTTTTAACAGACAACTTCTAGGTGCTTTATTCATTGTTAAAGTTACATGGTCTGATTTTTCCATAATTTGATTTATACTGAAACATGTTCCCAATGTTATTACAGTATTATATTTGTAGGATAGGTCACAAAAGAATACCCTAAATGGACAATGCAGGGCCAGCTTATGAGCTCCTATGAGCACATAGTGCCAGCTGAACAGGGGGTGGGGGGGGGGAGGCTGGGGGCTCGGGCGCCCCCCCAAACTTTATGCGTGTTCCGCTGCCCCTGCACAGGTATAGTTATTTACAGTTTATTATTAATGTGTGGACCTATAATGTGCATGCCAAAAGTTTTAAATTAAGCATTAAACTGATAGTCTGCTGAATTCTAAGCTGAACTCTTGTTTATTTGTATTGAAAATTACTCCTTTGCCATCATGATGCATAAATGTATGTAACTCACCAGAGAATTCACCCTTCGAGGATGGGAGAGTACGATATTGCATCATGCCATGATGCATGAATATAGCCCTGGTAAGTAACTCGCCAGCGCGGCATTCAAGCATCATGCCGACCATTTAGGGTTGACACACCCCTGAAAGGTAGGCATGATGCAACAATGCAGCACTGGCAATTTACTCGCCAGGGCTACATTGGTGCATCATGACAACAAATGTCATCTTTTAAGACCTCCGTCCTTAAAGGGTAAACATGTATATGCAATGCCATTTGTTTCCATGTTAATTATTCTGTCACCTGGTGTGAGCGTCCCTATCATAGATGACACTCAGTTAGAGTTTACCCTTTGAGGATGGCTTGTCACTAAAAGTGTCTTTTGTTGCCATGATGGACCAATGCAGCCCTGTCAAGCAGCTTTAAGAGCTGCATTGGTGTATTTGTGGCAATGCATCAGCCCCATAGGGTCAGTGTTATGCATGAATGCAGCGCTGGTAAGTTACTTTACACAGCTGTATTCATACATAGTGATGACCAAGGCACCATGCATAAATGCACTATGTCAACCTTAAAGGGGTAACCCTTTATAGCAGCATAGTTGTGCACTATCTGTGATGCACCAATGCATCAGCACTCTGTGCATTCAAGCATAATGCTTAACCATTTGGCCATCCTTTTAGCGTTTATACACTCAGGAAGGGTCATAAGAATGTATAATGTGTTACTATTAGGAGGATGGTTAGCACAATTGAATTGATACATATAATAAACCTAAAGGCAGCAAGCAGTTTATAAAGGGTTAAGAGATGGTATCAGTCTGTGGCTCGTGTTAGCAGTATGATTCACCAGCGGTCCACGTACCAGCAGATGGTATCACTGTGCACCACCTGGTGGCCATCTCCAGTATCAGCACCACTCATACAGAATATTCAGAAGTCCTGAGTCATACAGACATATTGGAAATAACAGTTACACAAGCACATTAACTCTTTGAGGGCCACATGTATTTAAAGCTAATAGTGCCATCATGATCATCATGTTGACCCTTTTAGGTTGACACACTCCATAAGTCATTTAAAGCCAAACCATAACAAAATAAAAATCTTTTATATAATTCTAATCCTTCTTCTCTCTCTTCTCTCTCTCTGATGTCTCATCAGGGGGGAAAGCGCTGGGAAAGCTCATTTCATAATTTAAGGTGCTTCCTGAAACTAGTTCTGTAGTATTTTTTCCTGTAGTCCCTCAAGACCAATCAATCTCTTTAATAATACCAACTATCATAAACATGACAATTGCAGTAATTTCCAATTTCCTTATCAAAAATGGAAACTATGTTCCAGGTCATATCTTCAACTGCTAGAAATTCATTCATGACATTGATGGAGTATGTTAGAAGAAGCCTGCTGATTGGTTTAGAGGTATGTTTTTGTATGGTACAAACCTGTGGAAACACTGATTGCCTAGTGGAGTTCTAATTACAAGAATTCACCTCATAAACCTTTCCTAGAAGCCGTGGGCTGTGTCTCACAAGATCTGGCCAAGTTTTTTGTCTTTGACCAGGTGCCAGCTTTGACCGGGTGCCAGCTTTGACAAGGTGCCAGCTTTGACCGGCTTGATAGTAAACGGTTTATTAAGCAGAGTTGCAGATATAAATTGGATACTAATTACTAATCAAAAGTGTTATAAAATCCATTAACCTTTTCAGCCCATTTACATCTTCATCTGCCCATAATACACCATTTTCTATCAAGCCGGTAAAAGCTGGCACCCAGTTAAAGCTCCCACCTTTTCAAAGCTCCCACCCTGTCAAAGATGTTCACAATGGCCAGATCTTGTGAGACACAGCCCTGATCTTGTTCATTAGAGCTACTTCCACATTTAGTTCTTCAGGAGGCTGTTAAAGAAAAACAATGTAGGTTTAACAATGTAAGTAGGGTGTAACAGGTGTTAAAGAAACTACACTGTTGATTCTTCTTATAAAAATTGGCATCCCCTTTAGATATTGTGCTGATATTTAACCTAAAGAGTTTAATTTGAAGACATAGATGTACATTTGAAGACACTAATGCAAATTATTAAATACACATTAGTATAAACGTAAGTTATTAAATAATGTTCAGCATTAATGTAAATTTGCTATATTATACAGGGAACAATAATTAAGGACAGCAGTTATCCTCGTGACCTTATCAGATGCATGAGTAGGATAGGAAAGGTGAAGAAGCCTCACTAAATAACGTAATGCTGCCAGCACTTCAGCAGTGCGCTCTGACAACAGTATCATACATAAATAATGTATTGATATTTATTCTAGAAAATACACATTTTAAATGATGGACTATGTCAATCTGTCTAAGGTACGTGCCACCTTGTATTGTGGTCCTGATGGCATTTGCTGAGGTATTGCCCTGGTGGCCATGTGAGAGTGGGGCCATCTGGTGAGACAATCCATCAACACCGCCAATGACATATTGTTTGGACTTAATATTTTATATAGGTATTAAAATGTGGTAAAAGAGTGCAAACATGAGGTTTTACACTTGAATGTGTCACAAGGGCACTTGGCAAGTTTTTAATCACATTACGTTTTAATTAATCTTCAAAGAATTTGAATGAAAAGGGACAACTTTGCACAAAAGGTGACATGAGGACCCTGCCCCAGTGGGCACAAAACATTGAATCAACATTGAAAACTGGTTGAAAACGTTGATTCAATGTTGATGCAACATTGATTAAACATTCACCTGAGTTTTGTGCCCACTGGGTGCTGCATAAAAGTTAAATCATTTGGTAAAATGTAATTGATTACTTTGAAAAGATGACTTTGTTCAAGGAATCAACAGTTTTCGATTATTGATTAGATTTTCATTTAGGAATGAAATCTTAATTCATCTATTTGTTATGTTTTTGCTATCTAGTAAGTGCTGACTCCTCTTGTGATGCTACACGCATTCACATTATTCATATTATTCTGTTATCCGCTGTGTCTGTATGTGTCACTAGAGGTAGCCACCTGTATCTGTGTACAGATGTGTACAGGTGTGTAGTACCTTACCTGGCCAACAGGGGGCAGGTTGGACAATATTGACTGAGGACCATCTGTCAGCCTTACAAATGCCTGACTGTCATTGACAACGCATTGACAAAACTCATCCAAATCAATGATCATATCATACATATCAATCAATAATATCCATGGTGCAGACCTAGATCATGACACCCATGGCATTTATACACTCGATGTATCAGGTGCATCCTTTTTGTTACAGTATCCTGCTCTTCTGCATCAGTCTGTATCAAGTAACTGCCTTCTTATTTCCTTATGTAGCTCATGTATCTCCTATGCCATGGTAGAGATGTAACTCAATATATGGGCCAGCTAAATATCATTTTACCCTTTGGGTTTGATAGGGTATGGGATGAAGCCGTCACATGATATAGTATGACTCTTGGCGACATATCCTGCGATTTCTAGGATTCTCACATCAAGTTAGCTAATGAGTGAAGAAAGTGCAAAGGCTTATTTTTCCACATGTATTGTAAACTTCACTCTTCTGTCTAATTAGCTTATGTTTCATCATCAACCATGATTGGGTGACCATGCAAGCATGGTTTGTCATTCATGGTCGGCCCCCAGGCAGCACTACCGACCCCTTCTTAAACAGTATGAAGTTTAAGTCCACAAACCCCTTCACTCAGCTGTCCTTGTGACCTTTACCTCTGATGGCAGGATGGTTACCCCTGAGGAAGATTCATTAGCTGTGAATGCGTCCAGCAAAAAGGGAGATGGGACTGATTATCCCGGAAACCATGAGGCTAGGTAGGCTGGTACAACAGGTGCCCAGGGGTGCGCGGATGGGAAATCTAGTGCTAGTTTAGAGGAGTCAATAACCAAAAAGTTGGTTAAAGTTGGAGGAACCAGGCTTCCCCCGGGTCATCCTTGTCTGGAACAACTGAAAGGATGTGGATTCGATCTGGGCACTGATAGTGACCTTCACCGGTTTACTAGGAATCCCTCAGTAACTGATGGGAAGAGGTGGTATTTTCCTGTTTTGTACAAGGAAAGACAGGGGAGTTTCTTATGGATACAGGAGCTAGCCACTCCAAGGTTTATCGGCTTATTGCCAGGTATGTGTGAGAACCTTACAATGAGGGTAAAGGCATGCACGGCCGATGGTACTAGAATGAGGAAATTTGGCCGGACTTTTCTGATAATCTTTGTGGCCGGGAAAGAATTCGTTTGGGCCCCGACCATAGCAGAGATTGAAGATGATGGTATCCTTGGGTTGGATTTTTCGGCACTTTTCGGTGCGGTATTACTTCTATATCCATTAGTGAGTGTGTAAGGAGATACACTTTGACTTACTTCTTAACCATAAAGTCAGGGTCATGTGATCCATATGAGCCAATAACAAACCAGGAACTTGATACAAACTGGGAGACTGGATGATGTAACAAAACTTGCAGCACTGCACAGCCACATGACCATGGTACATATGGCTATAAAATAAATTTCATATCAGAAATCTTTGTTGTCATTGTATCCAATTATGGCAAGAAATAGTATGTCTATATTGTTGATAAGGTCTGGGGCTTTATTACATATATTGTTTCTCTGATATTGGGAATTAGATATTGTGTTTTGATGTCCTTTGTGGAGGGCAAGTCAACCTGTAGCAAGGACAACATGTGGGGAAGCAAAAGCAAGGTCAGACACAGGTTTCAATACAGTTTTAAATACAACAAAAAAAAATTTTTAAATCATAATAAAGGATTTTTGGCAGAAAAAAAATCCCCACCAAGACTTCATCAGATTCGAAATTTTGATTCTTGAGTAAGCTTTGGTATACTAACCATAAATATGGGTTCTACATTATCAACATTTGCTTCTGTTTACTATGCAAACCTAACCATCAGTATAAATTAAAATTCATTTTTCACTTGAATTAATCTTCCTTTATGCCTCCCTATAGTGCAAGTGGCAATATGTAATTTGTATTCAAAAAATGTAGAAACATATGCATTCTTTTCTATGCTTTGTCAGATTAACTGTTCCTTGATGTAATTAAAACTTGGTGTATATATATTGAAAATATTGAGTAGTTTACAAAAAGCCTGAGGCCAAAGGGGTTTGTATCTGAAAGTTAACACATAGTTCTTTGAAACATATTAAATAGAGTACAACACCAGATACAATCTTCATATTGCCAGTAAAGTTATCTATCCATACTATCCTAGTTAGTAGGAACTCATCAACACCCTTAGACAGCCAATTGGAAAGTTTATCAACTATTAGATTACTTTGGAGATGCACCAAACAGGGCCCATAAGATATTTGCTCTTATTATCTTAAAAAACCCACAAGAATTGCTAATATACCTTGAAGAGGAATAGTCCCTCTTTCTAGGTGTATCTTTGGAGGGCCACTAAACAATGTATAAATGTATTTAATAAAAATGAAATAAATCAAAGTCTTAATGCAAATGAATATCTGAGAGTGGTGATTCTATAGATATGATTTTCTTCATAACAGGACAGGTTATAAACCCTATTTTGTATTCATCCCTGATCTATGATAATGTAACCCCCCCCCAAAAAAATGTTCTTATCAGGCAACCATCCAGGTCATTGTAAGATATATTACAAGAGTCCAGACCCACATGGTATGGGGCAGTAACACTATGAACGCAATATAATGAGACATTTGTCCACCAAGAAGCACTCAGATGTTGATGAAATATTCATCTTACCATTTCGCTCTGTCCCCTTTGCCCAGATCAATGCCTTCATGTATCGCTCAAAGTGTTGCCATCTGTCACATTAGGTAGGGGAATACAGAAACCCAATTTTTGTAGGGAATTCTTTTTTGGTGGTTATTGCATTGTTGATTTCTCTGTCAAACTATTTGGGCTGAATCTGCTTATTAAACGCTACAAAAGCCCTTGTTATGTAAAGGTTTCATGGTGCTAGTGCCAGCTGATAGTTGGACCTTGCCCAATTTGAAGTAACAAGGGACAAAGCATAACAGGCAGCTGCCAAACCATGCAATCCACAGGAAGTAACATCAATGGTCATCTGACTCTGTTCACTCATATGGCAGATGCACTTTACATTGTTAGTCCATGGTCAGGTTTGGCCTGTGACTGATATTATTTGTGTCTGGGGAAAATGTTAGTAGTGTCAGTGATTGACGTTGAATATTGAGACAGAAGAGAGTTTTCCTATAATGAGGTCGGAACCAAAGAATTCTCCGCATTGAATTCAGATAGTTTGACACATTAATGATAACTGCAGTTTCTTTTCATGTGAACTACTGCATTTGAGCAGATATTATCAAACCATGATTGCATCACTGCCAATGGTGACTAGGAAGATATCCTATTGTGGCCACCTGCATACTGTGTCAAAACGTAAAATAATTGCCTGCCTTTGAAGCAGTATTTGTAGATCAAGACCTTCAGCCACGAATCAAGGGACAACAGCAGACATCTGAGCACTGTTGTCGACATCACTTGCCTTACAAGACAAATAACTGTTATTACAGTATTTTAGATATTCTCTAATCATTCATTGATGGTGTCACACGTTGTGCTTAACTATTGTGACCAGGCTACCTGTGGGAACAGATGGTTCAAGTATTTGCAACATTTTCAAAACAAGAAAGCTTAAATATTAAGCTACTGGTGATTTAGGTAGAATCTTATTTTGAAGGAAAATACTACTACTCTTAATGCCCTGTATCACATAACACATTGGATTTACATTTTAGATAAAGAATATTAGCACCAAACGCGGATTAATTCCCAGAAGACTCCTATAGTCACAATGAAAAAGTGATCTGCTGTCAAAGTAATCTGCTGTGAACCTTTGGTTCAGACAATGTGTAATACAAGCAACAGTTTTGCAAGAATTGGGTATCACTTGAGTGTTAATTTTCTTTGTAAGGCCGTGTAAATAAAGCTGTTTCTCTACAATTACATTGGCACTAGTCCAAATCTAATTTGTTAAGGGTCCTAGTGTGAGCATCCTGTCTGGCCCTAGCCCTATTTGCTACACATAATAGAGATCTTGACAACAAACGACAATTAAACAGACACCATGGCACCCAGCACTCAACGGGGAAGATGATACAATGTTCTCGTAACTTTGATCTGATCACATGGCAGTTGACCTTGACCCTATTAGGCCATGGTCAGCCTCAGGCTTTTCCCATGGCAGGATCTCATTTGTACCTGGGGCATGTGAAGAGGGAAGACCTAGGGTGAGGAACTTGGGTGAGTGCTGCCATTTTTTGACAGAAGTCATGTGATTGAGTGTCTGAAACTGATAGGAGAGTATAGTAAAAAGGTGATGGGGAGTGTAGGGTAATTGACATCACCATGCCATAAAATTATTTATATCCTAACGATAGCCACATCTTCTTGTTTTACTTTCATGAGACTGGAACCAATCAATAGCCATTGTTACCAGTGACTAATGTTTGACTTGCAGGGACATTTTTGAATTTGTGCATTTTGGAAGTCTCAATAGACCTTTTGTCAACAACATATCTCTAGTGGCCACTACCATTACAGAACACTTTATATGTCTTGATCCTCATCCATATTCATGAAATTGATAAGGTGTATGAGGACTAAGACTTTAATATCTCTAAGCTTTTACAGTGTTTGCTATTTTACATGTTTACCAGCAGCAATAATGTCAACCTGTGTTAGGCTGTTAGAGGAGCAGCTGTGTTTACCTACATCAGCGATAAAGCTTAGACAATGTAGTTTACAATATCCCATATGGAAATTCATAGCTATCCTGAAGATGCCTAATTTGATCAAAAGCATTAAATAATAGCCTCAATCAGGAGGGTGTCTCTTACCACACAATTATTCCTTATCTAAAAACTATGCGAGATTATAATGTACTTTTTTCATGTCTTGACAATTTCTTTAATAGCCTGGTGAGCAATTTACTATAATGAAAGGCAATAGGCTGTCAATTAGTTACCCACTTAGTTTCAACAGGTGATAAATATGACCCTTTCATGTGGTTTGCCAGATTAAGCTAATCAGCCCCACTGTTTTATCCTGCCTAGAACCCATGTAACGGTCGCGGAAAAATCGTCTGGAGAAAGCGGGACTCGAACCCCACGACCCCCTGACTCCGGAGCCAAGTGTTCTACCACTGAGCTACTTCCCCGTCTGACAATCTAACAGCGCCGTACGTTACTGGGTCGGTTTGGTAACCACTGCCCTTACACAGCTCCCCCAGCCTCTATCATGCCCCGTAGCAGCCAATGATAGAAGCTCACAGTGCCGAACCGATCCAGCCAATTTGTTGACTTGACTCCATGCTGAACTCCAACTGCCCGTACTGGGAACCAACTCTTCACTACCTGCTCCTCCAACTACCAACCACCAGCAGGTGGCCAATCCCCAGCAAGTTGGGATGCTCCAACCGTCTAAGTCAACTGTACCAGCGAGTGCGCTCGCTTTCTCCACCAGTGTAACGGTCGCGGAAAAATTGTCTGGAGAAAGCGGGACTCGAACCCACGACCCCCTGACTCCGGAGCCAAGTGCTCTACCACTGAGCTACTTCCCCGTCTGACAATCTAACAGCGCCGTATGTTACTGGGTCAGTTCGGTAACCACTGCCCTTACACCATTTTAATATTTCATCTTCTATGCTCATCGTACAAGTTAATCTGTGGACATGATTTACACATTAGGATACCTTCAATATTAGCATACTTTCACTTTATATGCCTAGGTTCATTGAGAAGAAAAGAGTGGTCACTGTGAACATTTTTGTGAAGCTTTCTATGCAGAATTGCACCAAATACTGACACACTATTATATATAATAATATCAGATATTTTTTTTCTGTGTGGCTATATACATGGCATTGTAACTGTTACTAACACTTCAATTACAGTGATATTCCTCTAACTCAGGACATTAAAAAAAGATTACCTCATTTGGTTCTTTATGACTCACAAAGCCATTATAGTGTCCTTTGGATTCAAAACCCTCTGAGTTAAGCCCTAACCCCTTTTAAGATCATTTCACTGGAACTGAAATTCATTGCAATTGAAACGATGGATGCCTGGGTGGCTTTTCTTTTTGGAGTTACTCAGCAGAGAACAGATCCTCATAATAACCAATGAAGTGTTAGCTTTTCCCCCATTGAGGAGAAGATGATTCCCAAAGGAGGATTCATGTGGTTCCATCTTTTGTTTAAATTCACATTTCATCGAGTTTCAATGCATTAGAAGTTGGTTAATTTGTCATAATGGATGTCTGTTTTTGGCTCACTCAGTGCCTCAACAAGACAGAGCCTCATACTGATGAAACAACTAAAGGTCCTCTCGCACTCCCTAAGTGCTCCAAACCATGTAATAAAAGCTGTTTAGTCTGTCCAAGTCTCATAGATGTGGTCTTAGATTTACTGCAGAGTCCTGCTTTGGGATTGGTGTTGGGGTGGTTAATAGAAAATGATAATCAGGCTAAGATATTCCAACATGAATACATTTAGTTACTGATTACAATGAGAGACTGTGGATACCTGGCTCTCCAATAATCATCACTGATTAATCACGTCAAGGGTGCCCAAAAGTATTATATCAAATCACACTTGTTTACACCCTTTGCTTTCATTCTTCTATCTAGACTGCAGGAAGAGAACACCTGGGATGGAAAGTAGATTGGTCACTTTGATACCAATGAGGTTGCCTGAACAAGACACTGTAAGATATAATGGTTTCATGCAGATGTGACTAGTTGGCCTTGGAGAATAACTGACTGGACATAGCTAGTAATCTGTACATTTTTTATGTCAATGTAATCAATGAATAATTGAAGTTACAAATTCCCTGACCAATCAGTAATTTCCATATACAAAATCTGAGCCTCCAAGAGGAATGGGTCCAGAACAACAGTACTCAAAGTAGGGCATCTACAAATGAGACACATGTAAGGATAAAGGTTTGATACATTATCCTATATAGTTCAGTGTTATCTGCTTTGGGTAATATATTTTTAACACAATGTAATGCAAATTCTATGGAAAGTCTCATACCTAAAGCAGAATAATAGCAGCTCTCTGCAGATCTTGTTAGGTCACACGCTGTGGCGGCAGTAGTTATCGGTTCATATGCCGCTCATGGTGACAGTATAGACCCCTGGGAGTAGCTGAGACACCAGGTGGCAGGGTGGTGCTGGGTGTAGACAGAGACGGGAAGTCAGCCCTGGAGAACAGCCACTTAACAACCAGACCACACCTGCCTCCTGTGTTAACTACAGGCTCCTAATTACTCACTCATGTACTCTCTCCAACAGAGGTTTTAGGTGTAGAGACTCAGCAGGAAGCAATTTTGAGCACAGAGTTTGGCCAGCTTAGTTATTTTAAACGTATGCTACATTGTTGTTTAAATTTGTTACGGTGCACCCATCAACATCTCTAACATGGTGGACACCAGTATATACCTCCTTACTTATTAACCAAAGATACACACTTACATGCTGTAGGCACATCTGCAAACATCTAATACCAGGATACTGTTCTGGCATGGCTTTCAGCAGGAAGTCGATGACAATATGGATTAGAGGTTGTAGTTTATGATGGGACAGGGGGAGCTGTTATAATCCTGTAGGGAAAGGTCAGTCTATTCCTGGACACATCCTACAGAGTTCCTAGTTGCAGCCTGTCCTAAGACATACCTGGTCTCGGGCACAATCTACAGAGTTCCCCATTTGCAAATTGATTATTTTTCTGATGTGATATTCCTCATGCCACTCTCAGCACTTCAGCATAATAGACGGATCACCCTCCAGACTGCACAGAAGATATATTTATATAAAGAGTCACTTACATGCAACAAAGGGATGTAGCAGTGTTTACTTGTGAATACAAAATGGGAGCAATGCATTAGAATGCTGAAATATTATGATGCTTGAAGAATAGGCTCTCGAATGTCACCTCTTGTGATATTTCGCAAAAGTGTTTCTTTCTTAAAAAGATTCTGGGAATACTTGTAATATTTTGATTTCAGGTGTGATCAGGAAATAGAATAACTATGTTTTATTAAGAAGAACTAAACAATTACATAATATTTTAGGCTAGGTTTTACATTACAATGTTTTATGCCAATATTTTCTTTTCCATAGCCATCTTAAACCTTTATAAAATGCATCCAAAGGGATTATGGTGTGAATAAAAAGTAAGAATGAACGTGGAGAAGGCAATTGATGTCATCCCTTATTGGAGTTTCCCAGGCATGCAGAGAAGCAATAGCATCTGATTTATCTGTAATCTAACTGGACATAAAATGGAAATGAGGGAGACAATCTAACTTTTAAATCACTTTATCTCTGTCTTCCAGCCCGGGAGTCCAATTTAGAGCTGTGACTTGAATACTGAGTAGTCTCTGTCTGGTGAAGGCTTTATAGCACCTGACTCATCTAATAATACAACTAGTGTATATATATTAATGTTGCCAAATGCATCAAGACTAGTTTATATACATCAGGGGGCTATTTCGATTCATTTGGTCTACCGCCATTGAGCACTGCATTTATATCGTTTGTAAAGCTTTCATAACCTGTCAAGTGTCGAAGTAACTGTAAACAGTTACAGTCCATTACAAAAGTGTTTTTTTCAAGATCTTGAGTTATAAATCGATTACAGATGAGATTAGGAAATAAAATAACAGTTTTATCCAGATAAACTAAACAATAGTACATCCGTGTATTCACTTTTTAATAGAAGTGTGTTAAACCCAAAACCCAAAAAGATGTGTCCTGAAAATGAGCAGAAACCCCAAGCTGTGCAACCGGTAGGTATGTCAATGAGTTGAACAAAAAATGTGAACAAAGAATCCTCATGAACTAACATGAGCGGAGCTGAAATGGTGCTGTCTTGCATAAGAGGTGGAGCTGTGATAGCAGTGACTACAAATGTCACATATTAGGTTACTTTCTCTGGTAACATCCCATTAGTCCCTGCCACCAACTACAGTGATGTATCAGTCCTTTACCAGCCCTGACAGTCCAGCCCTGACAGAAATGATACAATAATATGTATGTAAATCAGATTTTAAAGGAACCCATTGGAAACAGCTTATAATTCATGGGACTAGGAACCAGAATCCTCAGGGCAATATTTCAGTATTTGTGCTTCACCACCTACCAATCCAACATGAACTCAATTTCAATCAAAACCTTGCCACAACTAGCCATAATTCCATTGTTAAAGATGAAGATGAAAAAGGCACAGCTGATGCCTAACTGTTTTTTTCTAAGTAGAGCATGAAGACACATTTTCAAATGACATATGATAGGGATCTTCACAAAAACAGCACTGGAGGAGATCATTTCCAAAGGAGGTTTCATGTGTTTCACCCTCTTGTTTTAGGTCTCACTTCATGAGTTTTGCTGCATTTAACATTGGTTAATTTGCCATTAAGGATGTCTGTATTGTCAGCCCACTGACTGCCTCAACAAGACACAGCCTCATTATGATGCACCCAGGACAGCACCACCCATGGTGGTCCTGCCTTAGTCCCTCAGTGCTGCAAACCTAACAATTAAAGCTTTATAGCACAACAGAGGATC
The DNA here is from genome assembly GCA_947462335.1 of Harmothoe impar. NCBI lineage: Eukaryota > Metazoa > Annelida > Polychaeta > Phyllodocida > Polynoidae > Harmothoe > Harmothoe impar. Next base: position 8,487,206 of record OX381717.1, on the reverse strand, counting down.
ATTAACAGGATTTAAAATTCACAACCAGCCCCTGGTTTGGGATTATTGATGTCTCGATGAAATAGAGATTATAATCTGACTAAGATATTCCAACATGAATGCCTTTAGTTACTGATTACAGTGATGGATTCTGGTGATTTAGCTGCTCAATATCTCTTGAGCTTAGATTGGATCACTTCCAGTATCCTGAGCAGGCTTATAATAGATCATTATAGTTTCTGAACTGAATCTTCACCCGAGCATTGGTCCAATCCTGAAAAGTTACTCTAGTCCTGACAGTTCTATTGAGATGAGGGAGATGTGAGTTGATGTAGAGTGACAGCATTCACATGGATTAGTCTCAGATTTCACACATGAGTACTTTCCAATCAAGAGCACTGCAATGAGTAGTGGCCATTTTGATGTATTTCTAATCTGCTGGGACCACAACTACTACATCACAAAGCATCTGTCTCAAGCCTCAGGAATATTTAACGCCTTATTTCAGATTGTCAAAGAACCGCATTACTTTCTTCCTCTCATCAAAAATGATACTTTACGGGAAATATTAATCAGTGCTCAACCTTTCTACGTAATCCATGTTGGAACTCTAAGTTAGTCCATAATAGGAAATAAACACCTAAAAAAAACAAATTCCTTTTTTGATAGGGTGTGTTACTCTAGATGGAGTCAGTCAGGATGGATGTCTATGCCAAAGAAATATAAATAAGTCACTATAAATACATCAATATAGGTATCATAGGACACTATTTCAGTCTTCATGTGCCTCACAGAAAGAGCAGTTTTGAATATTCTGAAGAGGATTGGTTTATAATTGATTATAATAAGGTCAGGATTAGTTCTTCACTTCAAGCAGAACTTGTATGTGTTCAGGTTGTACAGCAGATATGTTGTATGGGATTTGAATATAACTCAGACATATATTACAACCAGATTCTAGACATTAGAGACTATCAAATCATGCTTGGGTGAATGTTTGTCCTGTCCTCAATTCTAGATGGATTGACACAAGGTTAGTTTGTTGAGCTAAATTGTAGAGCCATATTGATTGATTCAGTAATTTGTGTTTTAGATGACAGAACAAACTAAACTCATGCTACAGAAGGCAGGCAATGTATAGCAGAACTCATTGTGTGAGAATCTTAATTGGAATATAGAAACTGTGTGTACATAAAATATGGTCATGTGATAGGTCTACAATGATAATTCAAATCCCAATAAGCATTGGGATATTAAAAAGACATTCTTATATTATATGCTAATCTTTTGAACCATGAACACAGGGGATTCTGAATTTCAGACTCAACAGAGAAATCAAAACCTGCATGAAACCTGAGAACAGAGACTGGTAAAGTATCAATGTTAGGGCAGAAAAAAATCAGGGCAAAAACACAACTGGTTTTGCCTTACAGCAGGATACTATACCAAAATGACACTTTTGTATAGCTCAGACACCAGGTGACAGGGTGGTGCTGGATGTAGACAGAGACAGGAAGTCAGCCTTGGAGAACAGCCACTTAACAACCAGACCACACCTGCCTCCTGTGTTAACTACAGGCTCCTAATTACACAATCACCTACTGTGTCTAACAGAGAGGTAGGACTTAGGTACAGGGGCTCAACAGGAAGTAATTGTGAGCACATATTGGGTAGTTTGGTTCACAGTTATGGTGCATCCATCACCATCTTTAATGTGAGTGATTCCCAGTCCCAGCTGGTACCCACTCCCTAGCATGCAGTGTTATAATGATTGTAACACCTATAACACCTAAGCGATAACAGGCTATTATCACATCTATAACATAGTTACACCCAAGTTTAGCAATAATTAATGGAGTTCCACAGGCTTGCAGGAGTAGCAGTTTCATTTGATGTTTCTGTGGTATGAAATGAAAATGAGGGAGACAGTCCATCCAGATTTAAACACTAAGTACTCTTTATCTGTAAAAGTTTGGTAGCATGTTTGTATAACGTGGTAAATACTATAAACTGCAGGTTTTCCATAAACTGAATGCAAAGTTGTATTTTCCCTTCATTGCAATTTAAGCATGCCCTAACACTGCCCTTAAACCTTCAATTCTTATCGACCACCCCTTGTGTAATTAATTGGTTTGAAATGTATGTCATTGGTTTTTGAAGACATTAGGGTCATGAGAAGAACCTCTACTAGTCTTTTACCCCAAGATAATACTCTGTAGGAGTTCAGTGCCCTGAGTGCCAACCCTGATTGGCGATTTGCATAACTTTGTGTTGGGCAGGACAAGAATGGAGCTTTGTCTTCTTAGACATCTAGACAGCTGTTGAGCTGAATGTGCATGCTCTGTGAGCAATTCCTTACGGTTTTACATTAGGAAACATCTGTTCTTACTCATCATAGAATAACTGGTCTGCGATAAAGATGAGATACAATTTCAGTAGAATTCACAAGGGGCATGTAAACTTTATTTCTGAGGTTGTTCACTTTGAACTACCTACTAAAATGTGTTTATCTGGTAAATCATCTGCTTTTGATGGGCTATTCTGGTGGTTGAGGAGAGACAACAGTGCTAGTAGAAACTTAATGAATTGTCAGCATCAGGGTATGACAGTGTAACATTGTGTTTTAATCATAACCAAAATGCATTATAAAATCAATATGATACTATTCAAAAAGAACATCTCAGTCCATCTGCTAGCCCATTCGCAAACTATGATCATTCAGATATCATACATTGACCATGATGCACTTTATAAAATGCTCTTGTATACCACAGATAAATTTATTTTCATCAGACACCAAGAAAAGTAACAATGGCAGAACGATTCAATGTGAGACAGAGTCATATTGAAATTGGCAAGTCAGCTATCAGAATGGATGCATGGCTCATCAGGGCTTTGTGTTGTGACTTTCTCCTATGAATACTAGGTGGACCTTTCAGCACCCCACCCACAATGCCCCTGTGAACAGAAGTGTGTGACAGGAAGTAGAAATATGGGCCAATATTCTGTGGCTGTTTGCAGGGTCAAGGTTGCCATGGCAGAGAGCATTGTTGGTAGAGGAAGTGGTGGGGGGAGGAGCAAAATATCTATTTACATTGTAACAGGCAGAACATCTTTTGAGATTACAGTCTATTAAAGCGTGTGTATCCCACCCACATTTCTAGTATTGTTCAAATCTGCTATACTGCTTGATCACATTGTCCCTTCAAAGTAATAGATGTTTGGGTAGTTTTAGGGTAAGTTCAACCATTTGTATTGACATAAATTGGGACAAGCAGAGAGAAAGAGAGACAGATATGTATAGACAGGAAATGAGACAGAAGCAGGCCAACCAATAGAAAAAAAACATGCAGCTTGGATGGCTGAGTTACAACCTTCAGCTTATAGCTACCAGTGACAGTTTAGATACTCATTATAAACTCCACTGCCCAGTAGTCGTCCCCATCCGGCACTACAGTAAATCTACACACATGCTGGTCTTCTTCTATAGCAAAAATACTTTCAGCTGTTAATGGATGTCTCGCCTCATAGTCAACATTTTACTATTACTACACCTCAAGGTAGTGGAGGGTGTTCAACATACACAATAATGGGACTATATTTAACTAGTACCCAAAGTATGACTATATCCTAGAGGGTTGTCTACTCACAGTTAAAGCTTGAAGAGAAGGTAGACAAAATGTAGAATATCTTCAGGCACCAAGTTTTTATCCTAACTACTAAACGATGAACTCTGCAGTCAACACTACAGCATGATGGACTGTCTGCACCTGACTGATTGCTTCTCCTTACATGATTGGATTTAACACCCCTCGTGTTACAGGGGACAGGCACACAACACCTTGTATAAGTTGTGCCAATTTTACTGACCCAAAATTAATGTTGCTTCATCAGTATGTTCAGTATGTGCTATGCTATAACATGTTGTTCTCCTGTGGTTAACACTATATCCAGATTGGTCTATAGCCTTAAGAGGAGGCCAATGCCTTGTTCAATAAGTCTGACTCCCTCACTCCATCCTACTTAAGAACATCAATAATAGGTCAGAAAAGGGCACTGATAGGTCAGTCAGGTTCAGGGTAGTCAATGTTCATTTGGTAAGTTTCTTTCGACTCCTGGTCTACTCGATGGGAATGGTGTTCATTACTGTAACAAGAATGGATGGACTCATGTTGACAAGTAGGATGGGTAGTTAGATGATGATAGACAGGCAGTGTCCTAAGTTATTGTAGTTGTATCAGTTTGACTGAAGGAAATTAACTAATATAAAACCTACGTTTTATCGTCTGTGTGATCATAAGTGAAGGCGGTATGCAATCTCCATTTCATCAAAGTATTCTAATGTACATGTAGTGTATTGTACCAGAAATGCTCAAATGCTTTTGACCAAGCTCAGTTCATTTATCCATGGGAAGATGAGGTAACAATTGCCAAACAATATATTGGAAAACCTGTGTTTGTCAAAGCAAGAATGATAATGCAGTTCTTTCTACACACAATTAGATTAGGGTAACTAAAAAATAATGTAAGTGGCAGACACCAATGCACTTAGAGCCAAAGCTACAGTAGTCATAGAAAGTGGATTTGGTTGCATTTTAATGGATGATTGTGAGGACAATATACAATTGTGTACTAAGCAACATTCAACTTTTGATATTCACTGCAGAAAAAGGTCATCCTTTAAACCATGGTACCAATTACTACATTAGACTTTCTCAGCTGGACGATCAGTTCTCATCATGACCAAGGAGGATCTTGAAGCTGATTTGATTCTCATCATTGATTAGTCTTGGTGGCAGGAAGTGGCACCATCTGATCAGGCGCAGCTTAACAAGACTCTAAGATCACTCAATGACCAATTGCTGCTGCTGCTGCTCACCTAATCTCTCTTAGAATCTAACATGATCTCAGTATAATCCACTATAAGCTGCGTGACCTTGATAAAGATAATGAATGGCCCAGAGATGGTGAATCCATTTAAAGGCATCATTTTACTTTTTCTGTCCAGTGTCGAAGTATTTTGGTGCAAGGTGGGTGATAACGTCATGATTTGTAGTTTCCACATGTCTCTGGTGTTCCCTGCCATGGTTAAACTCAATAACAGAGGCTGGGTTAGAACAGGCCGCATGGAAAATAGGTGAATGATTTCCAATATATCAAAATGCCCTTCAATTCATATAACATCTCTTCCGAATGGTTTTCTCTCTCTTTAATGAGGAGGAGATAGCACCTGGAAATTTTACCCAAGAGGGACACATGACAGATTTAAAGCATGACCTTCACTTTTCAAAGTCAGGTCGGATGTTGTGTGACAAATATGAATAGGGCCCTAAATATAGATAACCAATACAGAAATTCACTGATTTTCAACATCATTGTAAGCAGTTATGAAAACGATTCATTCTAGCTGCCAACATTCCCTGGCCCAGTTGCCTGACAACATCAATCCATGCCACCTAAATATCTACTTCTTATTCTCTCCCATCACCCACCACTAAAATGGCAGGTCACACTTGCAAAGTCAATTGTTCTAATTCCCAGTATCAGTGATAATACATGTACATGAGAATCCTTCAGCTATGTATTCATATTATACCTAGCAGTCATTGGTTAGAATGCCAATTGTTATCCCATCCCATTATGATATGTACCAGGTACATTTTCCCATGATTGGTTTGTGGTTCTAGTGACATCTCAGCCCCCAAAGCAGTCTGTATCACGTTGCTGCCCTTTTATTGGCCAGTAAGAAACATGATACTGACATTGCGAATTGCCATTAACCAGAAAGCTGATATAAAGATCTCCTGACAAGCTCAACATAGATATGATGTTGCATCGTACTGGTCAGGTTTTAATCAGTGTAGGATATTTAATCATTAATCAGTGTAGGATATTTGTAAACTAGCCCAATCAATCAGAGTATACTGCAAGCTAGGGAATGGTGATGAAACAGAGGAAGGGGTGGGCTTTTGGATGCCAGCATTTTCTTGAGACCAAGTTGAACTAATGATCTTTGGAAATGTGAGTCACAACCCTCATGCTCTTAGGGGTGATGCAGGTGTCAATGTGCACTAAAATATTGCAGCTTTGAAGTCATTCCAAAAAAGAAATTGATGGATAGAAAATAACTATTCTTTACATTCTCCCCACCAATGGTAATCAAGTGCCTTATGACACAGAACATCACTATTAGGTCTAAAATTATTGTGGACTGAACCGAATAGGTGTCTGCAATCTCTTATAAAAGCCATTTTTTATTGAAATGTCACATACCAGTCAGATATAAGACAACAGTGTGAATGACATGTTTTTTTTTGTTAGAACTGACCCGGCCATTAAAGAGGTAAATTAGCTTCATCTTGTTGTCTAAGAGCTGTTTACTAGAACCGAATAATCTGAACTATAATAAAATTATGTGTCATTGCAGTATTTCTTTTTACAATCATCAATAATGTGATTAAAGGTTGCAGATGACTTGGCCATTTCAAGTTAATTTTTATAACCCAAAGCACCTTAAACATATTCTAACAATCATGACTACTATTATATCATGCAATGACATAAATTTATATATAATTCAACTTTTCTTGAAAATGTTAAAAGCAGTGATAGTTAACACCAAGTTAGAAAGCATGCTTACACTTCTCTTGCGCTCAATGCCTCATCCTTCTATGGCTCTGACCTTGTTTGTCTGTTTATCCCATAATCAATTATCCTGGAACTGATGAGCGACATGCAATTTGTATTTTAATGAAATGAAGACATATTTCTATGAGATGTTATGGGAAGTTAATATACAGTAACTTGGACCTACATCAGGTTGATTCATTTAATAGGCAGTAGAAAATCCCCTGATAGCTCTTATCTTTAATTTCTACAGCCATGTTAAGATGCGCCCACTGCATTTTTATAATTGGAATTGTGTTATCAGCAAGAAGCCCTGCACAAGGTGCCTTATCAATGGGGCAGAGATTATTATCTCATTTACTTGTAATCTCTTTAGTTGTAGTGTAAAAAGGTTAAGGTCTGCACGGCAGGTGCTTTCGGTAGTCCTGATGTATTTTGTAATTGGTAATAGTCTGTGGTTTATTGTGGTATATGTGTCAGGTGTAGAATCAGGACCTGTACAATTCTAGAATTGCCCCTTTACAATTCCGGAACTGTGCAGGGGAATTCCGAAATTGCACCATAGCCAGAATACCTACCTGTTTTTAATGTAGCTATAGAAAAAATATGTATCAGTGATGTTTGATGATACTGTACAGCATATTGGAGGTGTGAAAATAGTCAGAGAGAACCAACATGCCTGTCACACGAGTATTTAGCTGTGAAAAAGGTGTTGTGAGTATACTGATTTTTTAAAATGATATATTTCATGACCCTGTTAGAGTTCCGATTTTGGGCATATTCTGATAAACAGCAGCTCACACAGTAAGAGTGCTTGAAGGAGATAATAGATTGATATTTTGTAATAACCTCATCACAGATATGAATCCTAGTAGCTGCCTTCAACACAACTAATTCTCTAGCACAATATATATTCTAGGAATAACAATATGTTTATCGATAAATATTGAAAAGAAGGATAATTGTTTTTTAATCCAGTAGATTGCCTAATGGATACTCTGTTAATGGTTGAAGCAGACTTGAGAACAAATCTGAGAACTGTGAAGATTACGACTTCTAGGGTTGCAAGCAGCCAGACAGAAAGACATGGGGCAGGAAAAAGAAATATGGCACATTTAAAAAGCTCACAGTTGCATCCATTATCTTGATCAAGGCTCAGCACCTTAAAGCACCCCTCGCCCTAAGATCATGCACGATTCCTGGAGATTCACCAAGCAGCAGTGAGTGATAATAGAGTGATCTAAAAGTTTCCCTAAGCAGCAAGACATCAAAATGATGCAACTTCCGTCAATTACAAATGAATCTTTTTTTTTTACAGTCGATAATGACAATAAAACCATGGCTGCTGCCATTTTGGTCATGATGAGAAATGATCAATCACCTGAGGGAAGCTCTGGTGATTTCCGCAGCAAATAACACTATCATTAGCCTTCAGAAATGCTATGATGACAATCGCATTTTAGTGATCATTGCAAGTGTATTTCTCACTAAATAGCATATCTATCCTTTCCCAGCAAACTGGCATGGGCTAGGGTGAACCTACGTGGGCCTGGGTTAGCCTATTTTGCGTTAAGCACTAGGTGTCTGAATGAGGCAGTTCTGCGTTAGCCTCACTCAAGCTCACACCTCCTGACTCAAATGTAACCCACAGTTTGCGTTGGTTTGAGTGAAGATGAGTCAGTCTTGAGTTAGAGTAATCCTATTCCCAATACAAGGTGTGAGGATGCGTGAGCTGTGGGTTAGCTGCCACAGATCTCACTCATCCTCACAAATCTGTAAGCACTGAGAGACCATGGAATCTTTATCCCTTGTACATTGAATGTATACTCTACAGAGAGATTAGATAGAATATATATTGATTTCAATACTTTTATCACATGTATCAACCTGTTTTTTTCTGTGAGTTAACATTTGCATTTAGGGAATATAATGATTGACATCAATCTGATTTTATATACATATTTACTTTAGAAAAGACTATCTATTTGCCTATGGGATATAGCACTGCAGAGGGATTATCTAGATTTTGCAAATCATTAACACAACCCCCAGCTTTAGTTTCACAGGAATATAAAATTATGATGTTCAGTGACCTATATGGTAACATATAATTAAAGGAAACGGATAGTAATTCCACACATAACAGTAATACATCTCAATGCATTCACCTACTGTATGAGGAGAGGTGACATCATATTCAGCTCAGGCCAGCTCAACCCCACTCAAGTTCACACTACATATATCACCTGTGGTCAGCCTCTCTCTGATTGGTCAATGCTCCTAGCTCATCACCTAGCTCAAGCGCACACAAGCTCACACTATGCATATCACTCTTCTGATTGGTCAATCCTTCAACTTTCAAATCCCTTTGTTCATGATAGAAGTGGCAGTTACCGGGAGGAGACACAGGAGGAAGGATGTGAGGTAGGTAGCTTGCTCTGCTAGTACTAGTATTTTTAGTTTTGCAGATAAGTGAAGGTTCTTATACACAAAATCTATACACATGTACAAATTACTTAGTTTCACTATTATCTCATGCACAGGATATCTGAATTACCCATCTTCTTTTTTTCAGAATGAAGTGGTAATGGAGGAAAGGATACACTATGATGTGGAGACCAGGCACAAGACAAAACACACTAGTTAATATATGCCACACAACAAGATGCTTCAAGAAGACTACATTAACATTGATGTGAATAAAGATATGTGTCCCAGTATGAAATGATGTAAGTCCTATAGTAGGAATACAACCAAGTGTCAGGTTGAGTCAGCCTGAGCCTGACACCATCTTACTACCAAGTGTCAGGTCGAGTCAGCCTGAGCCTGACACCATCTTACTACCAAGTGTCAGGTTGAGTCAGCCTGAGCCTGACACCATCTTACTACCAAGTGTCAGGTTGAGTCAGCCTGAGCCTGACCCCATCTTTCTACCAAGGGTCAGGTTGAGTCAGCCTGGGCCTGACACCATCTTACTACCAAGTGTCAGGTTGAGTCAGTCAGAGCCTGACACCATGCTGACACCATGTACATGATTTAAACACCTGGTGTCATACCCTTGCTCAGGCTGGAGCTAACTGACGCCAATTTGCTGAGTTTGAACAATAAGGAACAACAACAATTGCTTTTAAAAATATAAATTTTGTACTTATTTTTAAAGGTGTTATTATCATTTTGCTGTGCAACAGTCCACTGGTGTAATACATTTATTGATAGCACATGATGCTAATGTTTGTGTTAATGATGCACGGATGCAGCCCAGACAAGTTTCTCTCAAGGGCTGGATTGGTGCATAATGCCGCCCCTTTTGGAGCATGTCAGTCCCATAGGATTGGATAATATGCCAACAGAGAACCTATTATATTAAGGTATCATTCTATCAATAAAGGGTTAGGGGCTGTTCTGATAGAAAGGACAAAATGAAATCAGGTCGGCTAAATTTATCCATTTAAAATGTCCGATAACCAAAAAAAATTGTATGATTTTGTGTATCAGCTAGCATTATTCAACCAATAACGTATGGCTAACAGGCTCATGAGAGGCTGTATCGTAGGATATCCGGCGAGAGGCGCGTAGCGCCGAGTGCCCGATATCCATACTATACACCCTAAGTGACCTGTTAGCCATGCATTATTAGGTTTATTATACGATTATTCAATTCAAATGTCTTTAATTACCTTCTATTGGTCCTAATTTGGCCATTTTGAATGATATTTATGTAAGCTAGATCAAGCAAGGTGGGCGCCGTGTTGTGGAACTGTTCAGTAGCGGAGGTGAGGAAGCAGAAGCTAGGCGTGGGGACCGGTCATTATTTTGTTATGCTGCTTTCGCCAGCCTAAAGAATACGACTGTACTCCTGCGTCGCCACCTGCCGTTTTGGTTACCAACCGCTCCCCTCTTTACTTCAATATAGGCAGCAGTAGTATAGTATGTATCGGAACGGGACTATAGTTAAGTACTGTTTATTACTCAATCGACCTGCAGCCAATCAGAGGCCTCCCTTTTGGCGGGAAATTCAAAAGCAGCCAATGAGAGGCCTCCCTTTTGGCGGGAAATTCAAATAGGTCACGTGACCGGAAGTGACCTACTTCCGGTCACGTGACCTTTGGGCGGGAAATTCAAATAGGTCACGTGACCGGAAGTGACCTACTTAAGAGGGTCACGTGACCACCATGTTGGCGGGAAATTCAAATAGGTCACGTGACGGGAAGTGACCTACTTAAGGGGGTCACGTGACTACTAGGTTGGCTTTCAAAATAAGTCACTTGAGATTTTGATGGATAAATAAATTTAAAAAAAGAAAAAAAAAGCAAGCTGAAAAAGCTTGCTAAAAAATAATTTAAAAATGCGGCTCTTTTTTTCTAGGAGGGGGGGGGGGGAGAGGGGCACTCTGGGGGGCACTCTTTAAGATGCATGGGGGGGGAGGGGGGGAGGGGGGGAGGGGCAGGGTTTTTTAAGAGTGAGACTCGCTTCTCTGCCCTCTCTAAAAGAGAGGGCAGAGAGGCGAGTCTACTTACAATGAAAGGTATCATGATTGCGTTTATGATGATGTGCATCATGATGTGACTATCTTACAACCCTATGAGAAATAAGCAAGACATGGGCGTACTTACACGGGCTATTTGTAAACTAATGAATGTGACTTCTTCGTTAAAATCAGTATCTACAACTCTTTTAAGCCTAAGGCTTTTTCTTGAGTTTATTCTTTTGTTCAATTTCGGGCCCACCTCAAAAGAGGAATAGGCCCTCTGTAGCACTTGTCGCTTGCTCATCAATCAGAGCCGGGGTGTAGAAGGCCCCTGCCCTGTCGGGTACGTTCTCCCTCTGGTACGTTTTTGGTTAATTTGGAGCTCTCAGTCGACTGTCTTATCCACCTTAAAAAAACCAGACTTTCGGTGTCTCATGATAAAACTGGTGCCTTATACTAAGCGCTGGATTACTTTCTCATTTTTTTAGTGTTCTATCCGATGCTTATTTAATTTTTGCACTGATAAAAACGGTTAGCTTGTACAAACACGCGGTCTATTTAAGTGTTAAGTGTAGAAAATGAACAGAACAGTGCACAGAAAATAGAGCTACCGACTACATTTCGCCCAGTCACTCAGCGGAGAACAAAAGAACTACTGACGTAGTGTACCCGCTATTCCGACAGTTGGCGCCACCGTTATACTTTTCCCGCGTGCGACATGAAGCCCTGGGGCGGGTACTGGCTGTTTTGGTTGTAGGTACCGAAACATAAAAAACTACAGCCAGCCCAATGTCATGGTGAGACAGCTCTCTTATTTTTACCTTGAGTAGCGTCCGTAGGGCCTATGACAAAACCTAGTCCCGTACACTGAGCAGCTTGAGGTCTGAAGGCTCATACAGAAAAATGTGTGGGTGTGTGGGTGTGTGGGTGTGTGGGTTGCTTTACGCCTTAGTTAACAGCTATGGTCATTTCAAGAGCGGTGATGGTGATCGAATCTATTGGCCCTTTTACCGAGACAAGGGTTCTTTTACATCCCACACTACATAGCAGAGAGACGTCTAGCAGCCCCTAGAGGCCCCGCAGGGGGCTCGAGAGGTGCCGTGGAGAAGAGCAGATATCCACGAGAGGCCACGCCAACAACCAAATTCTATCTTTATCCCGCGAGAAAAGGAGATAAGGGTCAAGGTTATGAACTATCAAAAGATTTTAGAGTAAATTAAGTTATGAGATATTAATATAATGTACATATCTAGGGCCCGATATAGGGCCTCTGCAGATCCCCCTTCAGGGCCCCGATCCATGAGGCCTTAGAAACGGAGCTGGGTCATGTAACCAAGGGAGATCAGCAGTTGTTGATGTCGGCGCTGCCGATAACGCTGGTAAATGACCGTTTTACTCATGTTTAGAGTCAGAATAGCTTGAGTATTACTTGAATATCGAAGAGTAGAGGTCAAATTACCCCAGACAAAGTGTTTCCATCTAGAAATTCTCGACAGTATTTCCGAAAATTGCAAATATTGGTCCCAGCCCCACGGGGCCCCATACCGAGTATTAAAAGTTTGAGATGCAACTTTCATTCATGCTGTTGACCAATCAGGGGGCTCTGTTTTTACGACCTTGACTACATAGTAAAAGTGATTGACAACGTCAGATATCACTTGACGACGTCAAATATCGATCTGATATTTGATCCCTTGATATTTGATTCAAAACCCACATCGAGTGGGATAAAGCCTTTTATCATCTTTTGATTGTGAGGCATACACTTTTCTTACACACAACAGCTGTCATCTATCAAGGGGCTCTGGATAGGGGGTCCCCATGTCGAATGTCGATCTTAGAAAATGACCATGTCACATGACAATGTCACTTAATAATGTTCATATCCCATGTCGATTTTAAGAAATGTTCATGTCACCTGTCACTATGATTTTTTGGGTCTCATGTCACTTGTCATTAGACCTCATGTCGTTTGTCGATTATAAGAAATGGTCATGTCACCATATCGAATTTAGCGGTCCACACCCATTATCAAGTGTCAGGGCATGTTGGCTGCTTGAACACGTAGTCTGTCATCACCCTTGTTTCTGTGCCTTATCTAAACAGGCAATTAGTGGCCGCTAGCCGAGAGTACCTCCCTGGTCGCCTCTCCCGAATCTGCTAGACGTCTCACTGATAGGAGTGTGTGGGTGTGTGGGTCTGTGTGTGTCTGTTCGGTCTGTGTGTGCACGCGTCTTGCACTCTAGTCTTGCGGACCACTGTTAAGCCTGTGGTTGGAGAGCGCGACATAGCCGCTTGCTACACTCTCTAAACAGAGGTCCGCAAGACTAGGCCGGATCGCGCTCTTGCTTAAAGGTGCACCTCAACTCAGTGCGCCTTTAACAGCCGCCCCAAATAGGTGAAGTTCTTGACGCGGCACAGCGCCTCCCACCAGTAGCCAATCAGCGCGCCGAACGCCGGACACACCTCCACCGTGTGAGCCTCTAAGTAGGTCACACGAATCATACTAAGATGCCGATCTCTTCTGTCGGTTCGTCGCGGTGGCCGTGAGTGATCGCACGGTCGCCAAGATTCACTGCCTTGATTGGCAGAGGGGGGGGCTGATTACCCCCCGTCGGATGAATTGCGGCGAAACCATAATCAATTTTTCGCTGTTTTAGATAAAAGAGATCCAGAGCTATCCGCTCGTCCAAGAATTATTTTTCTATCAGCCCGGGATCACCCTCAAATTAAGGCCTAAAGTCCAAAAACCCAAAATTTTTTCCCTATGGGTTTCAGTGTCTAAGCGTTTTTTGCAGCCCCAAGGAGCAGCTCACGGGCTCGAACCCTGTAAACGCTTTGACGCGCTTTCGTCGCCTTAGGCGACGTAGACCTACCCTATTTTTTTTTGGACCATGTTACCTGAACACGGATTATTTTTTTGTTTGGCCCAATGAGCTCACAGCTAGACTAGATACCTCATGTTTTGGATTGGAGAAATCAGCAGAGCAATAAAAAGCGCGGTGAGGCTAGTGTGGCCCCTGTGAGTTGTAAAATTGGTGCTAAATGTGGTAACCAGGCGGATGCTGAGTTCATTGATATTGTCCGTTAATGATACTTAAGGTGGGTGTTGTCTAAAGTTTTAATTGATATTACCAATGTAGCCAATAATGACTTCACAGTTGGGGCCCTCGCCCGCAGGTCCCAGATTCAGGGTATTCTTTGTTTATTGTGTGGCCCCTAAAGAGGGGCCGACTAACTCTTTAGAGTTAGTTAGATGCTGCCACTGTGCTATGCAACAGCAGCTATTAATTACGCTTCATGTTGGGCGGCATGGATCACTTGATGGGTGATACCTCAAAGCTCAAACACGGCAGAGCCGTGTGTGGCATGCGAGGACCAGTGGGTCAGGGGTGATCCGTTGCAAACAGAATGCTGATCCGTGTGAGGTTCTGACTTTCTATAGTTTTTTATAAAGCCTTAGATATGGTGTGGTATTTTTCATCTCGCTATAGTTTAGTTGGTATTTAAGGAAACCGCCTCATTTCTATCAGAAATACACAATATTGAATTGTTTTTTATATTTTAATATATTAGAAGCGCGCTTTGTTGCCTATGTAGCTCATTATGCGTTGAAATGTTCGCGAGCATCGTAGGAATGTACAAAACCCCTATTGTGGCACCATCTGACGAAAGAGCGGAGAACTATACTAGCGCGTTTCGTTATTCACATCTTTTGACAGGGACTTGGTTGGTGGCTTTACGCCCTAATTAACAGCTGAAGTCATTTCAAGGGGGGTGATAGTGATCGAATCTATGGATACCTGAAGGTGGAAAGCACACACCCTACACTTTTACCGAGGCAATGGTGGTGCTGCTCAAAGGGTGTGGCGAGCTAGACTGGAGGATGTAATAACTAAGCAGCAGAAGGACCAAAAAGACAATCTCGTAGTAGTAGGTCTACTTAGATCTTGAGTAGCCGCCCTTGTGGTTATAATTACCTAGACTAGTTGGCTCTGCCAGCCTGGTCAAGTGAAAATTGGTAAGGAGACTATGAACTAAGCTAACATCTCATAAGTATTAGTTACCACCCCCTCACACCCGTTTAACAACGGATTCAGGGTCTAATTATGGAGACCCTAGAGTAAGATTAACAATATATCCCAATGTCTGTAGTAGACATTTACGACATGCAACCTGCCCCCTAGAAGGGATAGATCTGACCACAAGTCCGCAATATGGGACTCCCCCTCTGAGAGTATCAAGGTTTGCGTATAGTCTCTTGCAGGTTAATCTGTTATCTACCCCTTTGTCGACTTCGCCAAAATCCTGGGAGATTCACTTTAAACCTAAGGTCTACCCTTTTTATTCTTTGTTTATTGTGTGGCCCCTAAAGAGGGGCCGCGGTGTTGATTAATTACACCACATGTTAAGCAACATGAGATCAAACCTTCCTCAAAAGCGACAAGGCTCAGAGTCCTGTTGGACGGGAACCCTGTGTGGCATTTCAAGACGAATGGTTGAGTGATCTGTTGCAGATGCCGTTCCGTGAGAAGTTCTGACTTTATATAGCTTTTATATCGCTTTAGATATGGTGTAGTATTTTCAATCTCACTATAGTTTAGTTGATATTTCAAAGAATCTGCCTCATTCTATCAGAAATACACAGCGTTGACATGTTTCTTATATTCAATATATTAGAAGTGTGCTTTGTTGCTTATTATAGGTCATTATGCGTTTAAAATGTTCGCGAGTATCGTGGAAATGTACAAAAACCCTATTGTGGCGTCATCTGACGAAAAGAGCGGAGAACTACACTAGAGCATGTAATGGCCAGACCAGCAGGCGGCAGCAGAGTGGTCAAAAGACAATCTCGTAGTAGTAGGTCTACTTGCATGTTGAGTAGCCACCCTTGTGGTTGTAATTACCTTGACCACAGGTCCGCAATATGGAGCTCCCCCTCTGAGAGTATCAAGGTTTGCGTATAGTCTCCTGCAGTTTAATCTGTTATCTCCTCCTTTGTCGACCTCGCCAAAATCCTGGGAGATTCACTTTAAACCTAAGTCCTACCCTTTTTTATTCTTTGTTTATTGTGTGGCCCCTAAAGAGGGGCCGCGGTGTTGATTAATTACACCACATGTTAAGCAGCATGAGATCAAACCTCCTCAAAAGCGTCAAGGCTCAAAGTCCTGTTGGACGGGAACCCTGTGTTGCTTTCGAGGACGAATGGTTGAGTGATCCTACCGATCCGTCAGAGGTTCTGACTTTATATAGCTTTTATATCGCTTTAGATATGGTGTAGTATTTTCAATCTCACTATAGTTTAGTTGATATTTCAAAGAATCTGCCTCATTCTATCAGAAATACACAACGTTGACATGTTTCTTATATTCAATATATTAGAAGTGTGCTTTGTTGCTTATTATAGGTCATTATGCGTTTAAAATGTTCGCGAGTATCGTGGAAATGTACAAAAACCCTATTGTGGCGTCATCTGACGAAAAGAGCGGAGAACTATACTAGAGCATGTAATCGCCAGACCAGCAGGCGGCGGCAGAGTGGTCAAAAGACAATCTCGTAGTAGTAGGTCTACTTGCATGTTGAGTAGCCGCCCTTGTGGTTGTAATTACCTAGCCTAGTTGACCCTGCCGGCCTGGTCAAGTGAAATTAGTAAGGAGACCACCCATTAACGTGCTCCACAGTCTTTAGACAGTTAAGACTATAGTCAAGACTGGAGAATTTGGCGAGACGCCCCTCTGGGAGGTCATAATCCTCAATGTTAGGTGTTAGCTCATTAACATCAGATACCATATTAACAACCCATTTAAATGTTCATTTTAATAGCAACTCACCCTATTCTGACAAAATCCTATTAGCAGGTAACCTCTGTGTAAACCATACTGCAAACATCTGCTACTTCCAGCGTCTGCCTCGTGACTGATAGTGTACAACAAGACGAAGTGGGCAGAGATTAGAAAAAATGAAGCTCTTTATATAGCCGAGAGAGCAGCTAATCTGGATGTTCTAAGCTTGTTTTCACCTAGAGCTCCAACCCTCTTCCAGAGAGAATCAAATCGCTTTTCACCTGAACCCTTCCACCCTTAATCCATCAGCATGAAAAGAGAATTAACGAGTGTAACGTGCGGTACATGTATATGGGATTATAGCTGGTGAAGAGATAAAGCCGAGTCACCTGTGTATACAAAGACTACAGGGGGTGATTAACGACAGGTGTGACGCGCCAGCCCGTGAACGGATTAAGCCAAAAAAAAATAAAAAGGTATGTTTCAGGTAACATGGGCAGAAAGACTGGAGTCGGTAGGTCGGATTTTTATTTTATTTTATTTCATTTTTTTAACATGAAAGTACTAGCCATCCTCCGTGGAAATTCTAAAAATGACCCAAAAAGTATAAAAATATGAAATTTTCTTCAAACTTGCTTAAAAAAAAACGTAGGGTCGACCCTGTTTTGCTAGGGTTGGTCGGGTGACCTGAAACAAACCTTTTTTTTTATTTGGCCTTATCTTTCAAGCTGACGCTTAAATTCAACTAGCCAGCCGCCGTCCACACCACTCACTGCGACAAGAGGAGGTGCTGTTGTTTTACACTTGAGTCGCTTACCACATGGTCTCTACCTCACAGACAGACACGCGCCCCCTGTAGCTTTTTTTTGTTTTTTTTTGTATACACACGCTAATCTCATAACCCCCTTATCCGTTATACAGGTAACGAGTATTCTCTTTTAAAATAGCTGCCAGTCAGCTTAGCTCTAGAAGCAAGAAGGCGTGTATAGGTGCTTTATAAGTCGGCAGGGGGTAAATACTAGTGAAAAAGGAAGGCAGGTGTGCAGGTAGCTTTTCTAACAGACACGTGTGTGCACTAAGCTGCTTAAGTCTAAACCCTCCCGCAGTAGTCAGGTGGCATGTGAAAACTTACTTAACTGATCTCTTACATTGAGTAGAGTCTCTGTGCTGAGAGAGCCTTTTCAGCCGTTTAAGAGGATTAACTAGGACAGGGTACATAAGGAGTGAAACGCCGAATAGCGGCTACTCAGTCTCGTGCAGCACAAGCAGCAGCATCTAGCAGCGGCTTCAGCAGCAGCTGCACGTGCAGCACAAGCAGCTGGCAGCGACTTCAGCAGCACAAGCAGCACGAGCAGCACAAGCCGTAGCATTTGTCAGCAGCATCCGTGACATCGTCAGCAGCAGCCCCCATGACCTTGTCAGCAGCACAAGCAGCCAGCAGCTGCTGGCAGCTGCTTCAGCAGCTGCTGGCAGCTGCTGCACGAGCAGTAGCACAAGCAGTAGCATCTGTCAGCAGCAGCAGCAGCAGCACAAGCAGCCAGCAGCTGCTGCATGAGCAGCACAAGCAGCACAAGCAGCAGCACCGACAGCAGCAGCAGCAGCAGCAGCAGCGGTGTGGACCACTAAAGTCGAGATGAAGCCTAGTGACATTTGACATGAAGCTTGAAAAACACAGTGACAGGTGACATGAGCAATTCTTAAAATCGACATGAGATATGAGCATAATTAAGCGACATCGACATGCGCCATGGCTATTTTTTAAGACAAACATCATATGTCATAGCCTCCTCATCCAAACCTCCACTAGTAGTGCTCTATAAGCGCAAGCTGTAAACCCTCTCCTCCCCTCGTGCACACAGGCGAATTATCAGAGTCAGCCAATGGTGTCAATACCCCTCTCATACAAGGGTCGGGCGCTGCTGGACTATAATAGATGAGTCAAGGACCGTTCTACTGAGGGTCAGGCAGGCTAAGTCGGACATTCAATGACAGGTAGGTCTTTGACAACCTTGCTTGAAAGTCTGGACAGCATTGACAGACTGGGGCATAAGGATCTCGCATGGTCAGACTTTCAAGCAAGTTTTGCTAAAGTCGCGTTATTGAATGTCCGACCTAGCCTGACCCACAGTAGAACGGTCCTTGACCCGTCTATTATAGTCCAGCAGTGCCCGACCCTTGGCTGAGAGCAGTTTAAGCGCCATTGGGTGTCTCTGATATTTGCCTCTGTGTAAGATGAGAAAAAAAGTCTGTTGAAAGACTATATTTCAAGCCAGAAAACTGTAATTAGCTTTCCAAGTTGTTTATTTAACAATATCTTAGCCTAGCAAGCAGCTGTCAGATGTCATCTAAGAAAAAAATGTGAGCTGTTAATAGATTCAAGAGAAATTAGTTTACAAATAGCCCGTGTAAGTACGCCCATGTCTTGCTTATTTCTCATAGGGTTGTAAGATAGTCACATCATGATGCACATCATCATAAACGCAATCATGATACCTTTCATTGTAAGTAGACTCGCCTCTCTGCCCTCTCTTTTAGAGAGGGCAGAGAAGCGAGTCTCACTCTTAAAAAACCCTGCCCCTCCCCCCCTCCCCCCCTCCCCCCCCATGCATCTTAAAGAGTGCCCCCCAGAGTGCCCCTCTCCCCCCCCCCCCTCCTAGAAAAAAAGAGCCGCATTTTTAAATTATTTTTTAGCAAGCTTTTTCAGCTTGCTTTTTTTTTCTTTTTTTAAATTTATTTATCCATCAAAATCTCAAGTGACTTATTTTGAAAGCCAACCTAGTAGTCACGTGACCCCCTTAAGTAGGTCACTTCCCGTCACGTGACCTATTTGAATTTCCCGCCAACATGGTGGTCACGTGACCCTCTTAAGTAGGTCACTTCCGGTCACGTGACCTATTTGAATTTCCCGCCCAAAGGTCACGTGACCGGAAGTAGGTCACTTCCGGTCACGTGACCTATTTGAATTTCCCGCCAAAAGGGAGGCCTCTCATTGGCTGCTTTTGAATTTCCCGCCAAAAGGGAGGCCTCTGATTGGCTGCAGGTCGATTGAGTAATAAACAGTACTTAACTATAGTCCCGTTCCGATACATACAATACTACTGGCAGCGTTTCCCTATATTAACTGTGGCCGAGCGGTTAGCGCGTCTGGCTCACATGCAAGGGATCCCCGGTTTGAACCTGAGGGTGGACGAGTGGAAACGTAGCAATTTTAAAGGGCCTATATGTATGTGAAACCCCCCCCCCTAGAATTATTTTAACGACTGGGTAAATAAATTCCAACTACTACCTTTATAGTTTAAAAAAAAATTATAAAATAATTTTGATTTTAGGAGAAATTACATTGAAAAGAGTGTTTTCTTCCATAACTCGCTAAATAATGCCCCTACAGGGCTGAAACTCCGTCTGTAGACTCCTTGTTTTGTACCCTACTATACCCAGCGGATTACTATACCATTAAAGAGGAAAATCCCATTTTGTGTTACTCAAGCCTTAGCGATTTTTCAACCTACCACCCAATTGGTTATGCTGATGGTTACAGATTCAAGGTCAATTTACTTATTGAAATTCACTAGTTGAATTATTAATGGGCATCGTCTATATTTCAAGCTCATGGTGCCTGGCTCTGACAAACACAAACATAGGACATATTGTACATGGTAAACCTTAGTAATGAGGAATGGAGAGCAGATATGAAGCCACTGTTCAACACCATCCTCCTTCATACTCCTACTTGTCAATACTAATGCATGTGCCTTTGTTGCAGTAATGAGTTCTATCAACTGGATCTGTGTGCTGGATACCAAGTACTGCCTCCACATCTATCATGTACTCCATAAGGTACAGCAGGTGAACACAGTGTTCACACACTCCTGTATATTGTAGTACCATGGTACAATATTTAACTTCTATAGGGTATATTATGAGTTGGTGATTCAAGGTTTCACATGCAATTATATCATGTACTGTTGATTGAAGTGAGTTTATAGACAGTAGTATAGTTATCTATGTTTTTCTTAACACATCCTTCTATTCCCTCACCCTCATCATCTCACACTTGAATCCCCACATCCGACCATTAATCCTGTCTTGCTTATATAACTGTTCATAACTCAGTAGCCTTTACCTCTCCATTCTGCAGCAATAATTCCATTTAACCACTCACCCTACAGTCTGGGAATGGCTGGAGGACAAGCGACTCTTGAGAGAAATCCTCATCCCTCAATGGTTGAGATGTCACAGGGAGTAAGTCCCCGGATATTGCCCACAGCACTTCAAAAAGAGGTGATGACCACAGCCATACATGCCATGGGGGCTGGGAGGTTATTGGCAGGAGACAAGGGACTATGGGAGAGGGATGAGGTGGGTTGGGGAAGAAGAGGAGTGTCTACACATTGCCAGACCCATGCTAGGTATGATGCATCAATGCAAGCCTGGTGATTTATTCACCAGGACTGCTTTGATGAAGACGAAGAACCTGGCACATTAAATAACTATGACATCCTTGAAGGGCTGGCAGATTCAGTTTGATATAATATAAGGTCCATTTACCATGTTCTATGATACCTAGGAATTGACTATGTATCCAAATTTCAACAGTTGTTAAATTGAGATTAATACTGGTAACATATACAGATGATTATTGACACAAACATATATGGATGTAGGTCAGAGACTTTTACTACTGGAGATACATCCCTGTTTAAGACAACAACTGTCAGATGGTGCCCTCTAGTGGCTGCTGCATGAAACAGAATGACATGTTGGTTACCATGGAACCCAGATCCAATTTGAAGCCATAGAGGAGTCTCACATCATTGCAAGTTCCATTAGGCTACCAAGTCCTCTCATGGTCCTGCCACGATTGTGTCCCGTCCCCCCATCGGACCCGATAAATTGTCATTAACCAAAGCTGAGTGATAAAAGGGTGATCCACAATGGTGGGTGATAATAGAGGAGAAGAGGAAGCAGACAAGTGGTGGTGATCAGTCTCTGTATACTGAGCAGTGGCTGCAGGAATCTATCGCTGTACACTAAGCATCATGTTAGGCAGAAACATTGATACCCAGTCTAATCCTGCCGGCCAAAATTGCAACTTCGGTTTAAGTGTACACTAGTAGTGTTTTGTTCAATAAGTCTGACATTCCTCACTTTATCCTACTTTAGTACATCAAGATAAAGTGACAGAAGGTGACTGATAGGTCGTTCAAGGTTTGGGCAGTCAATGTTCATTTGGCACCTTGGGATTGTTCATTTACTTAGTTAAGTGGTGGTAGTGTTGATCACTGTGATGAAGATGTGTGGATTAATATTGACAACTATGGGACAGACAGAGCAGTACGGGTAGGGGGCAGGAGAGGTAAGGTCTAAGGTGCCTCTTGATCCGGTTTATTTAGCCATCTACTCTTTTTTTTCTTATATTCTTTCACCAATCACTTGTTTGAAATCACTTTTATTTGATCAATTTGTAAGAGTAACTGGTATATTTCTGTCTCTATTTCTTAGTCCAGACCTAGTATAACCCTCATTATGGCCCCACTTAAAACAGCAACTCTCATAATTAAATCTTAAGCAGCCTCCTTCAAAGTCTAGATATGAGGTGGCCATTCTAACTAATTGGATATTTTATGTTTTCTTGGTATACAAGTTAACCATACCTGTCACATGATACAAATCCCTAAGTTGACTGATCACTATGGATCATCACCAAACTGTATGGGTCATTTCAGTCCTTGCTCAGTTTTTGTTACCCACTATGAAAAACAATTACATTTTATATGGATTCAGTTGTAATGATCAGATTTATGTCTTTAAAAAGGTATCACTCAATTGCGTCCGATGAGCAAAGCTCTCAAACTCCGGCATAATCTCAGCACTGGCTGCTTTGATTTGCTGGGCCTGGTAATGATAATGGATGAACCACAAATTTTTCCAATCAACATTTATTGATCTTACAAAGAGGTGTGCAGTGTGGGGACTCAGAACGTTGATATTTTACGGAATACAGTTAATTTTGAACTATTTATAATCACAAGAAGCATGTGTCAAGTTCCCAAAAACTGCAGTGTTTGACCGTAACATCTGCCGACCCTAGGTTGGTCTTTGTTGCATCTGTTATTTTTTTCTCTGTTAAAAACAGAGCCTATTGATTCCCTGTGAGAGCTTACACTGAAATAGGCCTCATTCATTACTACCTTTTTCATGGAACTGAATTATCTTTTTACATCAATGTCATGGCTGCTTAAGTTTTTACAGGCAACATAAGAAGCCTATGACACCACAATGTGGGAATGGTTTTCCTTTCTTCACCTAATCCAAACACTTTGGCAGATATTAGTATCATATTGATCTTGTTCCTACTTTTAATTTGTTTTTGCAAAACATGACTGGAAAAGAACTGCATTCATATCCTTTACTTTTTGCTGATAGGTTTCCTTTTTGGTTGATTTAAAATCATAAAAGCACTGCAAATGGGATTAAAAGGGGCATATAAAAGAAGACAGACATAATTCATCTCTTGTTACTTGATACAAGGCACTCCTCTTAAATGTCTTGTTCTGTAGCTTTAGAGTCAGAAAAAGAACCGCATCAATACCCTTGATATCTACAATCTTAACCGAGAGAAATTATCAGTGCCTCGTTTTGCATGATTTGTAATATATAAAAACAGGTGTCTATTTAATGTTGCAAGAGCTATGAACAATATTAACAACCACTCACTATGGCATTACTCCCAACAGTGTTACAGCAGCCATGAACAACCATCCACTGTAGTACTACTCCCTGACGTATGACTGTATTGACAGAACTCTGATAGAGGTTGTGGGAGGACAAACGGTACAGATGGGAGTCACCTCCTTGTGTCTACAGACCAGCGGATTGAGGTGAGATACAGTGACAAGGTCTTTCTGTCTGATATCCCAACAGCAGGGGATTGGTGTGTAAGAGGTAAATACCTTGTTCTCTCAAAGAAGACACTGTTCCACCTCACAAAAAACAGGTAAATAATGCTCTCTATATTTCCTGTACTACACTACTACTTTCTTATTACATTTATATTTGGAATGACCACCACACAGTCTGTCTGTCTATTGTTATGTTTGTTTTTGTATACATGTTAGTCCTTTTTTACTAGATTTGTGTCTGCCATTTTGTCCATCTGTCTGTCTATCTCAGTTTTGTATCAGTCTATCTCACCTTAAGTATCACTTTTGTATATGCCTCTTTTGGCGGGTCTGCATGTAACTGTATATCTTTTTGTGAGTCTTGTCTATAGCCATCACATTTGGTCTCACATCTATATTTATGCCTTCAAGAAACCAGCCCCAAGATAAATTAATGCCAATAGTGTTAGTTAGATGCACAAGTATTACTCCAACTGCTGTCCCATTGAACATACTTCTACTGCCTGCAGGTGTAAGCATAGCAAGCCATACAGACTGTAAAATAATCAATCCATTAAAGGCTGAAGGATCTGTATCCATGCCAGCTATGGAAAGACTGGCGCGATAATGGCCATGTAATTGGAACTACTAGTTTTTAGCCAAAGTAGGTAGTAAGCAAGTCTTGTTTGCTAAATGGACTCCAACAATTTCAAACTTGACCCACTGTTTTAAGTCTTATCCGAGGCTTATCTTATCTCTCTGTATGTCTGTCCATCTATCCCTATCTATCTCTTCATCTATTGCTTTTCGTTGTCACTCAACTCAACTGCTATTTCTAATTCTTTGTCCTTTATGTTCAGAGCGCTAACTTGAACCACAATATGGGTGCCAGTATAGGATACCTCATATGCTCATAACACCCTAGCTTCCTCTCCATTCACCCCTA
The DNA here is from genome assembly GCA_947462335.1 of Harmothoe impar. NCBI lineage: Eukaryota > Metazoa > Annelida > Polychaeta > Phyllodocida > Polynoidae > Harmothoe > Harmothoe impar. The sequence continues at coordinate 8,462,522 of OX381717.1, read as the reverse complement.
GAGCATGTACCAGCACAAGCTTCTCACAGTCCCCCTCAGCACAGTCCTCATTACATCCAGAGACTCTGCCGCTGACAGACAGAAATGACACCTTGATGCTTCTATCATCTCACACCAGGGGGAGTGCCAGACAGGAAGTGGTAGTAATCCCAGCATGCACTACCCTCAGTGGCCTCTACAGGATTGGTGTCATGTGAGGGTCTGGGTTGGAGTGACAGGAGGGGTTTATAGCCTAAATAGGATAAGAGTCATGTTACTAGAATGTAGGAATAAGCTTGGTTTTAAACCTGTGTTCGCAATAGACTTTTTCTATAAAAATTAACATAAGAAGATATGAATATTATACACACTAGGAATATCAATGAATGCAATGCATGAAGAATTATTTCAGGTTTATCGGGGTTTGCGCTAGCCATTCCCCAGATGGCTAGTGGCAAATTAAATCTCAATCTGGCGGACCTTCCTCCTATTGGATTCGCCAGACTGGCGAATTCTCCAAGAGATGATCAAGGAGGCATAGTTTGAAGTACCTCGTGTAATATATTGTGGGAAAGCTAAGATCAAGCAAATAACAATCATGTCAATCCCATATAGACAAAATTGGAAATATCAAAAATTAAAATGAGGTGTTGCCATTACTACTCATTGAACATTTCTTATGGACAGAAATAGAATGTGGGATGTGACAGAGGATGTGAAACCAAACATGGTGTGCTTCGAATATGGTAAAAAAGTTTTTTCATCAATTTTGGGTGTAATCCTTCATTTAGCTCAGTATGTTAGATGCTCAGGCTGCATTAGCGGCCTGCTGGCTACTTACTTTAGTAAAAGTCCTCAGCCTGTATGTTAGAAGAATTCCATTATGTTCTAGGACCATTGCGACACGCCGTACTGCATGCAATAACAATTAGATATCTGTACCCCCCCCCTGCTCATGTTTACACAAATGAGAAGCCATCTTTAGAGGAAATTTTTCCATTTCACCCCCTTGATAAGGGGGTATGAAATGCATGCTATGGAAAAAAAAGATATGGAGGGCCTTGGGATTGATATGGGTACAATTGAATAAAGTTTCCTCTACTTTTTTTTAATATGGCGAATTCATTATCAATCTGGCTAATCCATTTTGGCACAAATTGTTCATTTCATGGTTCAACATTCACCACTTTTTAAAATCATTATAATTACTAAAAACTTTTTTTACAACAATTCTCAACCCGCCTCTGCCTGAAACAGATCTCATTAGGCGTCTGGTAGCCATTCTGGTTACCATGGACACCAACTGCAATTTGGGACCAGATAGCAATCTCATATGAAGGCAAGGAGGCACCATTGGGGCACCAAGTCCTGTCATGGTCCACTCATGCCAATGTCAGTCCCCCATAAGGCATCATAACTCAGTGTTAACAATGCTCCTTCAAGACCCAATAGTGATAATAGGGAGATCTCAGATTGGTGGTAATAACAAGAAATGCCTGTCTGTAGCAGCATTCTCTTCTGCAGTTTCTGCAGTGTCTGTATTATCATTTTACTTTTGTAACACATAGTTGTGTTATAGATCGTATCAGGAATGAGAATTCTTTATTTTTGTGTAAAAATATATTCCTAGAGATAGTACTGAACACAAATTACAGGATGATTTTTGTCCCATTTGAAATAGAGGAGAGAGAGAATTCTTAAGTGAAAAATGATGTATGGATTCCACTGCAACCATCCTCCGACTCCACCACTTACCAGATCTACCTCCACTGCTGACACAGATGCCCCAAGGCATGACCTTCACCTTGACCTGTAACAGAAGCTGGAGATGGGCAGAGTGGCAGCCGTTTAAGATTCTTGGTGGGAAAAAAAAGATCTGGTGTTATACTCCATAGCTTTATTCTTCTTCATTAGTATATATATATATTGTGTTCATCATCCAACATTTCTCTTTCATTTGATTTTGAAGAAAACCTATTTGTATTTGTCTGGTGTTCCACATGCATTCACATGGCCTTACCCCAACTCTGCAGCAGACAGAGTTATCAGGAGGCCCTCTCTACATGGCTTAAATCATTTTCCTATCAGAATTTTAATACAACCCAACGGTATGAGTGGCCACACATTATATGCTAATGGATAAAGATGATCGTATCCATACACAGTGTATATAACTATACAGCATTGACACATATTTATTCTACCTTTGTTTTATTTCATTTAGTTCCATAAGTACTTCCCCACCCACCATTGCGTAGCTAAAGTGTGTTAATGTGGCTGTCACCAGCTAAACCTTCCACGTAAACAGTGAGAGCCTGGTGAGAGTGGTGCCTAATTTCATCTCCTTTTCCACTCTTGACCCTCTCTCCTGGTTACACTGCTTGCCCGGAGGAGATGTAGCCATGGAGTAGAAATGGTATGGATTCAAGGAGGTACTTTATAGAAGGGGCTTAAGGGCTAGTGGCAAACAATTTAGTCACTCTATTCAAGTCTACAGCCCTTGAAAATAAGGGTCATTTATGTCACTTAGGGTAAGTGCTTCCACTCACCTCCTGCACAATGTAAGCGATCATAACATGGCGGAGGAGAGAGTTTGACATTCAAATAATCAAAAAAAACATAAGATTTTCCTCTCAACAGGGTTTCATACTACCGTAAAACCTCGCGTATAAGCCACGGCTAGTACGCGAGTCAGACTCAGCTTTCTTTTGATACCAAACATGGCTATATAGGGTGCGGCTTATACGAGAGTTTTTATAAGTATACTACAGTACCAAATTAACAATTTTCAGACCCGCTCTGCGGCTTATATAATCTGTCAAAGTTAGGGGTGCGGCTTATACGCGAGTTAGGCTTATAAGCGAGGTTTTAGGGTACCCATTTGGCAACCTTATGAAACCAACAGTATGCCGGGTCCATATTCAAATCTTCATTTGGTCATTGAGTGTGAGTGAGAAAGTTTATGAAGCTTTGAGGAGGTTCTGTGAGCATTGAAAGAGAACTATGTTTGATTGAGTCAATAAATAAATCAATACATATATGTGATATCACACTCATAACACTGCCAATAAAACCCATGCTAGACCTGCTTTTACACATGAAACCTTCCATCTGACACATACATATTTTCCCCAAAATTACAGAAACGATGTAACCCACACTCTCATGGAATGATGATAAATTATAGTGCTCTCAGACACTAGAGTGTACGGAGCAAGGTCTCTAACCAACTTATTAGTGCCATTGGTGCCATTGGTTGGATTTCAGATGCAGCACAGCCCTGCAGGCTTGATCATTTATGGTAATGCTTACCATCACACTATGATAATTCTGTTCCTAAAAGAGTAATAAAGATATCTGGGAATGAAAAAACACACTATGTATTAACATCCAAAGAGCATTCATTCACAGTAATAATTTAAGTTTTGTGTTTGGTGCTTCTCTTATAGATTTGGGTCAATGGACATGGCTGAACCTTTCGTAAAAACTACCCTTGGGGTTACTACTATAACAGAAAACTTGTTTATTTGACAAACAACAGGTTCACCAACATTCATACTGAATTAAAAAAAAGGGTATGCAAATTATCAAGTGTATCAACAAGTACCATTTCTGATTGTTACAATTAGCAATTACATGATGAGTAGACATTTCAATGAAGATGAACAAAAGAATATTGAGAAGCAAGTAGCTTAGACTTAATCTTAAATCGATGGGTTTTGAATACTACCAACTGCACGGTGTTAATAGTACCAGTACTAGTTTAGCATTTTCTAAACAATTTTGGCATTCACAGGACAAAATATACAATCAATTTCGATACTGCTATGGCATCGAACATAGTAATGCACAGTACATGGATTTCTAGTTCTTTGGATACGTCTCAAGCAGGTTGTTCATGCGCCATACATTTCGTTTGAACTGTGCCTTTGACACACTTTGTTTCAGCCATTCAGGCATTGTGGGTGTGATTGACTTACTATCACAGAATGCAAAGGCCAATGAAGTCCCTTGATGATTTTATCCTTTAAAATGTACGCAATGCAAAGTCATGAAGGCCACTATATTGGTCCGGAGCTACAATCTACCTCTCTTTATTGTGTCTTTTTAACAATCATCAAATTGAAACCACTTTTGAACATCAATTTTACAAAGAGAAATATCCAAGCTAAAAAAAAGTGGACATTTTAAATTCGAATTAATCAAGCTACTCAATTTTGAACCAATGATGAATATTGGACACATGTATGTTAGTTGATTTAACTGCAGCATATCAACTCATATTTTTTGAAACTTAATCAGAGTTACACATTATGTAACTCCACTCTGAATCTGCAATATCTATAACATTTTTAATCTAGGTTCATTTTTTACCTCTCTAAAATATAGCTCTGACTGTAAATCTCAATGCTAATGTTGATGCTGTCCGAACAGGCATACAGGGGCATTCAGAGCCTATGCCAAAAAAAAAAGAAATGACTGATGAATGCGGGATTCTCGTGGAACCAACAACGAAGGACATGGGGGACTAGAGAAGGGAAAAAAATATCCAAACCTACATGACATGACAACGACATTTTATATGAAGATTGTTAGGAATTCACCAATAATGCAATGCTTCAAACATGTGACTTAGTCCATTTTTGCATTGCTTTTTTATTTCAAATTAATGCACAGCAACCCATATAAAAATTATTTTTATCCATTGGAAAATAATCGAAGCAATTTCTTGGGGAAGTCCAAGAAAAAGCTGATGACTTTTATTTTAATACTATCATTTTTCCTCATAAAAAAGTAATGACAATTTATTCCTAATCTTATCCTAAATATAACAAATTTTCCCAAAATGTAAAGTGATAAAGTTACAGGATAAAGATAATTAAACATGTGTTTATCATGTAAGGTTTTAAAATTCTACATTTATTGGTTGATAGAAAATGAAATGAGACAAATTTTGACATCATTTATAACCGTTTTTTAGTGTAAAATTAAATAACTTTTATTTTTCCAATTCCATATTTTAAATAGTAGCACGGCTACCCCTACTTTACCTTTCATATTCTGTTTTCAAATGAGTCCTCACAGAAAAAGAAATTGGGAAATTCGGATGACTTTGATTCAATGAAATTGACCCACATTAGCTCATCTACAAGCATGCATACAAGAGGCATGTGAAAATGATGAATCACAGGTTAGAGAATAGTTTAAACACTGTGAATATTTTTTAGTTTCAGCACCCTCTAAATTTTCACAAGATTGATAGCTGTTGAGTGGAAAAAGCGCATTATGCCTTGAGAAAAGTTTACAGTCTCCCTGCGTCCATTATCATTATCTAGCCCAAGCACATCAAAGAGGCTCACCCTGAGATTACTCTGGATGCTGAGAGATTTACCAAGAAGTAGCGAGTGATAATTGAGAGATCTGAGGGCCTCGTTAAACCAAGATCTGATATTACCACCATTAGATTTCAAACCATATAAAATGTAATTGCTTTTCAGAAAGGTGGATAAGGATTGAGCCAGGCTGGGGATGGGTACTTTGGTCATGATGAGTACTGATCAGACACCTTGGTGAATCTAGGATATTTGATATCTTGCTAAATTGGATGAGGATGTGAAAATCTTACATCAATGATTAATGTGCTCAGTTAATATCCATACCACTAACATTATATTGCCTATTATATTAAATATCATATTGCCGGGTATTATCTTAGACCTCATGAGTAGTAAACAGCGTCAATGGGGAGATTGTCGAATTCAACAACTATGGCTTTTATGAGTACCTTTGTCAATTACAGGTATTTCACTAAAATGCCAAATAAGACTAGTCACAAATCTGTCCTGAAAGACCTTCCAGATATTCTTACAGGGAGGTTCTTTGAGCAGGTAGTTCAGCAGTGGCTGTTCACTGGTAAATGGCCCTGTGAATGAAGAAGTAGAGACTGCCTGTCAGGCTCCCTTGGAGACTAGAAAGCTTTATGCTGTCTCAAACATATGTGCATATGTTGTCACTGACAAGACACAAGTATAACAAAGAAGAAACACATCCTGAATCGGTGCTAAAGCAAACACATCTTCTATGCTAACAAAAATATATTATTTTACGTCAAAATAACATTTTAAACATTACATGTCGTTTTCCCACAATAAGGAGCCATAGAGAAATGTCATATAATGTTATATAACGTTTTGTTTACTGGGGTAGGGTAGGTATTACTGTCATTGAGTTAAGAGCTGATTGCACGGGGGTCCTTATGCTCATCTTATAGGCAAGAGGGAGAGCACTTTGTTCTAATTTTTTATCTGCCTAGCAACACACATTTCCATGGTTCTGTGGTTGATTATAATCATATCTAGGGTAGGTTCACCACTTTCAACCGGTCTGATTCATGTTTTTTCATGATCTACCTTTCAGGTCTAACTGCTCCTTGAGTTTTTCGTGCATATCCTTCAGAATTGAACCAAACTTTAGGTATTCCTCTGGAGAGTAACTTTCATGATGTCTTACAATGCCATATATCAGTTTACAGTATTTAATTTACATGATTTATCAGAGTATTCAGAATTGCCCCTTTTCACCCTAAGTCAGCCAAAATGCACCTTGAGTCAGCCATATTTCAACCACCAGAAATATGTGGAATAAACCAGTAATTTTCTGATTTTCATAAATGGATGAATGCATGCATCATATATCAATATGTTACAACTAACAATAGAGAAGAAAATAATTTATTGAATATTGAATAATCAAGACAAAGTCAATACTGTACCTTAGGTGAATACAATTGCATTATTAGCTATCAACACAAGTAAATATTACTTGTATGAGCAATGAGGACCAAATACAACATTATAGACATGCAGTATGGAGTTCTATTGAATATATCAGGGGCTCTGCCTTCTCACCCACTTTTCCCCCCTCTTTTTGCGTTTCACCCTTGCCCTCTATAAAATACACAAGTAGGCCTGCTATACTTAACCCGGCAGTAGAAGAGGGTATTCTGGAAGGAGGAGGTATTTACAAGGGTAGGGGGAATGTTCTTGGACAGAAATTCAAGGTGAGAGAATTCCAGGGGAGATTCCCGAGAAGAAAACCGCATGGTCGACTCAAGGTATGATGTGGCTGACTTAAGGTGAATTCATGGCTGACTTAAGGTGAAATGGGTATCCCTTACGAAATCTGTCCTAAATATAATTAAGGAAATGAATTCTGCTCAATAAAGACATGATTTGTGTGATTTAGATACATATGCAGCTCACAAAACTGATTGACACTGTGTATGAAAGGGACAAACACTTCAAATCAACTACCAAAGAGTATGAACAGTGGGGAGATTTTCATTCTCTGTTTGCCAAAACAGGTCAAACAGGAGTACTTCTGACTGATTTTACAGTATGAAAAAGAGTGATGATGTGGATGCAATGTGCAGTATATATTTGGAAAACACTCGAATTCTTAAATCAGTGGGCGTCTATTGTCACCAGATGCATATTGAACTTGTAATTTCATATCAAAAGTGGTTGACTCAAGGTATGAGTTTGACTCAGGGTGAACCTACCCTACCCCCACTATTATGGACCCAGATATATAGATAACATTTGTCGTCATGCACAAATGCACAACATTTCTCGTCATGCAGAGATGCAGCACTGGCGAGTAATGTGCCAATGCTGCATTGGTGCATCATGCCAACCTTTTGCGAATGTCTCAATGGGGTGGGCATGATGCATGATGTAGCTCTGGTGAGTCTCTCAATAGGGCTGCATTTATTCCAAGGACATGATACATTAAGGTATTAGGTCACCCTCAAAGGGTTAAGGGTCTTAATGAGGCTTTGACTCTTGTTTGTTTGCTTATGTAGTTTAGCGTCGCACTGACTATGCAGAGGAGACTTAAGTGTAATAACACCATAACAATATTTTGCAGCCAAACTAAAGTCTCTGGTAATGAAACTCCAAAGTCAATTAGGACTTCTGCACATGCACACTCAAAGCCAATCAGAAGCTTATTCTCAGATGCTCCATCAACAAAATCCATGAAAAACTAACAATTAAAGACATTGCCAGGGAAAGAGTTCTACTTGTTTTGAAAAATAAATTCACAATTGCTAGCGTCATCATGTTTGTAATAACTAGTATAATTAGAGAAATGGATGAGTACTGTCGGACCAAGGTCTAATAAGGCATTAGTTCTCTGGCATCTAGACAAATATAGAACAAGTTTAAGGAAATGTGAGCAGGCAAGCAGAAAGGATAGCCTGTGGGCCCTCCTTTGGGCTATGGGCTATCTTTTCTGCTTGCCTGCTCACAAATGTTTCATTACATAATCATTCATTCACTGGTTTCCCTACAAATCAGAGAACTTTAGATTTCTGATTTGAAACCAATCACTCCAACTCATATCAGATACCACACAGATACTTTCCCAGTCAGAGTCATCTATCAACTATCCCTCTCCCTTTGGTAACAACAAATTAGGTAGGCAGAGCACACTTCCAATCCCAGAAGTAGAAACCAGGTCGGACAGCGGCTTAATGTAATCTGATCCTTGTGGGAAATTGCCATCAGTCGCATTGCACTAGATCAGTCACCAAGGGTAGGTTCTAACCATATCAAAGAACAACTTTCAATTACCTATGGATTCTTAGATTGGGTCAGAATTTGCAGTAGGTTGTACTAACATGTTCTTATATATAATAGAGCAAATATATAATAGATCAAACTTTTTTTTACACCAAAGCAAAATCACAACTCGATGTTTTAGGTGTAGTAACTCAGCAGGAAGCAACTAATTGTGAGCCCAGATTGTGGTCAGTATAGTTCTCTGCAAACAGTGATACAATGTAATTGCACTCTGTTATGGTGCATGCAACATCATCCTAAAACTGCCATTTTTCTGTGCTTTGGTACAGGCAGAACACTCTTCAAGTTAAGTCTGTTATAGTAGTTAATCTCCAGGGTAGCTTTACGAAAGGTTCAGCCATGTCCATTGACCCAAATCTATAAGAGAAGCACTAAACACAATACTTACATCATTGCTGTGAATGAATGCTCTTTGGATGTTTATACATAGTGTGTCATTTCGTTCCCAGATATCTTTATTACTATTTAAGGAACAGAATTATCATAGTGTTGTGGTAAACATTACCATGAATGATCACGCCTGCAGGGCTGTGCTGCATTTGAAATCCAACCGTTGGCAATATCATTTTTTAATGGCACCAATAAATTGGTTAGAGACCTTGCATCATACACTCTAGAGTCTGAGAGCAGAGCAGATTTACCATCATTCCCCGAGAGTGTGGGTTACACAATATACCATTAGGAAGGTTGGGATTCATCATATGTATTAACCCATGTATTGACTCAATCAAACATAGTTGTCTTTGATTGCTCACTGAACCTCATCATAACATCATGAGCTTCCTTACAGACACCCAATGTCCAACAGTAATCACAAATTCAATATGTTCCCAGCATATTGTGGGTTCCATAAGGTTGCCAAACAGGTAGTACCCGACCCTGTTGAGAGGCAGCAAAATTTGATGTTTTTTGACAATTTGAATGTCAAACCCTTCCCCCCTCCCTAGCCATGCTCTGATTACTTCAGGCTGGGGTAAGAAGGGGATAAGTGAAAGCACTTACCCAAAGGGACACAAATGCCCCTTATTTGTAAGGGCTGTAGACTTGAATAGAGTGACCAAATTGTTTGCCACTAGCCCTAATGTCTGTCTTCTATAGAGTGCCTCTTTGACTCCGTACTATAGCTACCCCATAGCTACATCCCCTCCAGGCATGCAGTGTAACCAGGAGAGAGCGGTCAAGAGTGGAAACGGAGGCAGTTACCACAGAGTAGTGACATTCACACACCAGACTCACTGTCTGTTTAGCTGGTGACAGAGCCACTTTAACACACTTCAGCTGCACAATGATGGGTGAGGGAACTATTTATGGAACAAAATGAAAAAAAAAGCAGGATAAATGTGTGTCAATACTTTATAGCACATACACTGGATACATATGCATGAAAACCCTCATGCCCATCCTACCCCCTGTTCAATTCAGGAGGTGCTTTATTCCTCACTTGCCTGCCCTAGAGGTGACAATTTGTAAAATGTGGAGAATATTTCAAGTGCCCCTGGTGGCTGGATGTTATGGGTAGAGATGTAAGATACGTTCTGCCAATAGCTATCCAAGTTAGCCTTAAAGTGACATGGTCTGATTTTTTCCATATTCTAAATCCTACTTAAATGTGTTCCAAATATTAGCACAATGTCATATAAGGAGGATAGGGAACAATACAATGCCATCTATGTGGCAATAGAAGGTCCAACATGGCCTAGGTACAGTATTTTACAGTGTATTTGCAATGGGGGAATTATAGCATGCACTCCAAAAGTCTAAGATTGGGCATAAAACTGAAGATTCTAAGCTGAATAATTGGGAATTATGCTAAATAAAATAGGTAGGACATGTAGTATGGCCATATTGAACATTCTTGTTAATTTTTAACAAAATTGATTTCTGAGCCCTAACCATCGGACGCTCTCACTTTAAGGGGAACTGAGGAGGAGTCCTGGATATGTGTGGTGTTTGTCTAGTTTTTGTTGAAGTGCTGCAGTTTGGGTAACTACAGGATTTTCAGGAACTTTGTAGTGAGAAATGATGCAACTTGTCAATCTAAGTTAGATCTTTGTATGGATACAGTCATCTATATCCATGGGAGGATAGTCTTTGACTAGTCTTACAACTGGGTTGTTTTAAAAAATCTGGTAGTAAAATGATTTAAGCCATGTAGAGAGGGCCTCCTGATAACTCTGCTGCAAAGTGTGGGTAAGGCCAGGTGAATGCATGTGGAACACCAGACAAAGACAAACAGGTTTTCTTCAAAATCAAATGAAAGGAAAATGTTGTGTTGCCCAAACGTCTGAGTTATGCAGTATTGGCTATTTCTGGCCCTTTTCAGCCTTATACCCCTACAGAATAACAACCTTTGTATGGATTTTTCAAATTTTTGGTATATGTGAGAAAACATCCCATACTTTTAGAAATTTTCTTTTTTTGGGGTATTAGTCAAAAGAATTTCATTTTCTGGTCCTCCAAACCCTAAAAAGCCCTAAAAAGGTCAACTAAGCTAAAAACGAAATGTTTTACACGTCTCCTATGTCTACTGACGAAACAAGAGCCCATCCCAAATATCATTTTCTGTTAGGCCTATACTATAGTCAATTGATTCATGAGACTTTCACTTGATATGTACCATATTTAATTCTCCACAGCCATTTAAGTGTGTAGTGTCAGCAAAATGTTCAAAAGTCCTTTCATTTTGATACCCCTATACAGTAAATAAAGTAGATCCAAACAGTATCCCTTGTACCCTAAATTGTGAGGTAACTATTGTGTTTTTTGCCAGAAAAAAATAAATTTTGAAAAAAATCCAATATTCTAGCCTGCAGGACCAAATGTGTGTTGTGATACTTATTTTGGTCCCGGAGTCACCCTCTTATTTTGGTCCCGGAGTCACTCGCCTAGGTGATAATACTAAGACCCACACAGAATTGTTAATAACCAATATATTTCAGTTATCTTAAGTGCCCCTGCTTCCTATCCACCCCCTCTAATGCTCTAAACCAGAAATCTGATGATTCCACTAATTTGACCTACATTTATACAATGTTTTATTTTGGTCTCGGAGTCACCCAGGTCTTAGCGACATCCAATAGAACCAGTTAATTCCTTGGGTCCTTTTAAGGGGGGATAGGTATGATTATCATCAAGCTCAGCAGCATAGAAATGTGTGTTGCTAGGCATATAAACAATTACAATAGCTGTTGCTAGGCAACTAGCTGTCTTAGCAACAAACCAATAGAACCATTGAATCCCTTGGGTCTATTTCAGGGGGTAGGTAAGATTATAATCAACCTCAGGAGCATGTAAATGTATGTTGCTAGGCAGATAAACAATTTGAATAGCTGTTGCTAGGCAACCAGCTGTCTTAGCGACAAACCAATAGAACCAGTTTATTCCTTGGGTCCTTTTTGGACTGTAGGTACGATTAAAATCAACCTCAGGAGCATGGCAATGTATGTTGCTAGGCAGATAAACAATTTGAAAAGCTGTTGCTAGGCAACCAGCTGTCTTAGCGACAAACCAATAGAACCAGTTAATTCCTTGGGTCCTTTTTAGGGGGCTAGGTAGCTTTCTAATCAACCTCAGGAGCATGGAAATGTGTTTTGCTTAGCTGATAAACAATTAGAATAGCTGTTGCTAGGCAACCAGCTGTATTAACAGCAAACCAATAGAACCATTGAATTCCTTGGGTCCATATAAGGGGGGTAGGCATGATTATAATCAACCTCAGGAACTATCAAAGGTTGATTAATATCATTGTTATCACATAGCATAAATTTGTGTTGTGACTCCTTAATCCAAGATGGCAGCACAGTCCAAGATGGCGGCGCCCGTTCTGACTTCTGGTAGGGTGCAAACATCATATACCTCGTTCTGTTGTTGCAACCACTTCGGCACAACATTTTTCCCAGGTAGCAAAAGATGCCATACCAAGGGATCTGCGCTGCTGGATAGATGGCCTTTTATTAACATAGTAACATGATAGTTGAAATAAACAATAAGTAGAAACATGTTAACTGTCCATATCTGGAGTAGTAGCGACCAGCAGTGACGGCACGGCGTCACAGTTGGAAGGGCTGGTACTCCCTCCTGGGGATTTATACCAGTACTAACCAGTTAGTCGTCCCCATTTTTGTTAGCTAGGGTAGCTAGAAAAGCTATGGCCGAATCCATACAAAGGCCTAGGATATAATTACCTGAGAACATTGCAATATGACCTTCATAACATCCCTATCTAATGAGGTTGTATTTTGCAAGTAGCAGAACATGAAAACGTGAATAAACAATTGGAAATACAGCAAAATAGACCTCACAATAATTTTCCCTGTAGTTAATATAGACGGTTGGTGTAATACATAATTCAAAATTTCATTTCCCTATTGTCACAGAGCCCAACCAAACTGCAAATACACTACTAATCCAAATTGCCCTATACATAGTTAAAGTAGAAATGTTAAAGTAGAAATCAAAAGTGGAGTGGTATCCTATCTTTTTCAGCACACTTTCATCCGTAGGAAACCTGCTCAAAAAAAGTACCAGTACCACGACATTTATATGGGACCTAGTAAATGGACCCTTTGCTCCCACCTGCCCACCCACCCCCCACTATATATATATATATATAGTTCAGACTAGGTCGTCATGCCCTACTTTGGACCTTTGTGTTGTTAGTGTACACCCACTGACCTACATCACGGTATGGTGTGACACATACACCCTACACTAGACTTTGGAGTGGTGTGTGACACACAGAGGTAGGCTACTCACTTATCTAACAGTGGTCTATCTATCTACATCAATGGTACACGTCCAAGTTACTCCAGTTGGCTATTGACATCTTATATACAGGTAAGCCAGTGTGTATATATAAGCCATACTAACGGTAACAAGCAACTACACATGTGTATATATAGAGGCAATGTTAGACAAAACATGACACATGCTACATCAGGCAGACAACATCAGGCAGTTACTACACGGCTGTTCTCGTAGTTCTTAAAGATATCCACTCCTTAAAGGTGCACAGTCCCTATATGCAATCACTGTCACATCTAACATTTATACTCAGTCAGAATAGAAATATAATCTTAACGAGTAAGCTCAAATTTCTTAAGTATTTAGTGATTAGTGGGTGCAAAGGGGTCCACCCCCCCCCCGTCGGAGAAGCGTGTAAATTAAGCACCCCATGTCACAAAGTCACCTTTTGAGACCATTTAGCTATAATCAAACTTTTCTAAAATGTCACCACGCTGCTTATATTATTGTACCAGGTCGCCAAGTCTCCTGGAAAACACCCTAGGTCGCCAGGTCACTTTTGACCCATCTGGAGCCACTGGTAGTTTCATAGGTATACTGTGTACTCGGGATGCTAACAATTTAACCTCAAGCCCTGACACCTGTAGGCCCTGTAAAGTACTCATCAGTGCAGCAATAGTGCATCATGTCGACCCATGTCTCAAACACAAAGGGACGGCATGATACAGTCAACCCTTGGTTCCTCGAGTCCTTATTTCCTCTGATCCCTTTCTACCTGAGATATAGGTCTTGACTACAGACATTTTCTCTCTTTATTTGTACTCACTACCTCGGATAATTTACTACTTCGACTTTGGATGTATTTCCCTTACCTTGAACATAGATTAGATTACTAGAAAATGACTCACAACCTGGAATATATTAAAAGAGGGGAAATCACATTACATATCAACATTGCCATTTCATAACCCTTGCTTCATCATTCCCCCTCCTCCAACCTTTAGCGAGCTGCTATATGGGTATGTGGTTTAAAGTCATTGCTCATTAAAGTCTCAAATTCTTCCTACAGCAACCCCCCCTGCCTCTCCATCCAGCCCCTCTCCCCCCCCCCACACCATATGGTTGTATCTTATCACCTTGGATATCTTGCTTCCTCAGATATATTATTCTGGCCACAGCAGATATTCGAGGAACCAAGGGTTGACTGTAGTTCAATGCATCAAGACAACCAAGCTCATGATGTATTTATAAGGGGATGTTGCCATTCCAAAAGGGTTAAATCTCAGGACTCATGCTACATCAATTAGAGCTTTACTGTGTGCTATATTCTTAAAGATATGCAATCCTTAAATGTATACAGTCACAAAAGGTACTCCAGATGCAATTATAATTTACATTTGTATTAGGACATTATTTAAATCATTTATTTATAATGAGCTGCTTCTTGAAATATATTGATTGCAACAAGGGGAATAAATCAATGTGTGGGTGATAATTTGCCTTAATATTGAAACAGATTTCTCATTTTTCAGATGACAAGATGGCTCCCATATATTGGCAGACTGGTAAAACTCACTCAGAGTGCAGCAGGTACATGTTGGACAATGAGGTCAACTGTGACATCTGCTTTAAGGTGGGAGAAGAACAAGAGACCATCAAAGCCCACAAGTACACATTAAGTATGCGGAGTGCCGTGTTTGACAGGATGTTTAAAGGCTCTTTCTGTGAAGCAGACTCAGACCCTGTTATACCAGATGTAACAGCAGAAGCTTTTAAGATGATGTTAAGGTAATTGGGCAAAATCTTGCATAAACATGAATATGGCTGAACAGACGGAAGATTTACATTTCCTGTTTTCTCTTGTGTGGGCAAAAAACAACTTTTATCACCATATTATACCCAAAATTGCCAAGCATGACCAAAACAAAATTGATTTTAGACCCTTTTACCCTGTTTCTACCAATGAAGTAAGAAGAAAAAATCCAGGTTTTTCGATCTAGCTTTGAAACATTAGCTATTGAAATAAAATGTTGACATGTTTTTTCAGGTACTGCTACTATGAGTGTCTTGATATGGACAATGAAGTAGCCTTATCCGTTCTCTACGCCTCAACAAAGTACATGCTGCCTCTGCTGGAGGAAGCTGCCAGGAAGAAACTGATGGAGATCTTGGGCAGTTCAAATGTGTGGCACATATATAACTATGCCATCAGTGTTGCGGATACCACTCTTCTTGATGGATGTCACATGTTCTTACAAGGAAATGTTACACCTGTGAGAGAAGCATTAAATGCTGAGTCATTCCTCACCATACCGCACAAGGTACTGCTAGATCTGCTGCACATCAATCAGAATGCTAAAAACACACTAAGTCAAAAAGGTGAACCAATGAGTACTTTAGAGTTTGAAAAGTATTATAACAGTTGTGGTATCAGCATCTCAGAGATTGAATTATTCACAGCATGTAACGCATGGGCAGACGCAGAATGCCTCAGACAGGAGATTGACCCAACTGGTGCCAACAAGAGGACAATGCTTGGAGAGTGTCTGTCACTCATACGGTGCGCAACCATGCTTGACAAGGACATGCTGAATGTGGTTTATCCAACTGGACTCCTCACCCATACGGCAGATCACAACTCTGAGGCAGGTCTACAATGTGAGGATGACCTTCCCTCAGAGGAGCGTCAGTTTGTGGTGACGGCACTAGATCCACCTCGAAAAGCTGACGATATCGGCACTTTGTACCTAGAACCTGATGTGAGGGTGCGGCTCTCCAGAATCTGGGTTCGAGGCCCAGGACCAGGCAGGTATAGGGTCACATTGAGGAACGAAACAACTGAGGAACTGTGGTCCATGAAATATGACACCAAATTCAATAGCCATGTTTGTGACAGAAAAGAGGGGACATATAGATTCCTGCATTACCTCGACATAGATCCACGGCTGCTGCAGGCAGGGGCTCATTATTCGGTGACAGCAGAAAGGCTGGACGACATTGACCAGCAGAACTGGAAGGTGTCTTCAAAGCGGTTAATAGTGGACGAGTTGTGCCCTTATAAGGAGATAATGATAACAAGGGACTTCCCGATGCAGGACTGCATTCATGCTCTTGGATTATGCCTTGTTTAGGATCAGGGCCTGTATGTAGTAGGCTTTTTTTAAATTGTACAAATGGCTGACATCTTATTCTAAGATGGCCAGGATCAATCTAAATTTGTTTTTACATGATCTTCAATTTGAGGTTAATTACTTCATAAAACCTTGGGGAACCAATTCATAGTACAACTGGAAGTTGTCAACAAAGTGGTTAATAGTGGACCAGTTGTCCCCTTATGAGGAGATAACAATAACAGGACTGCATTCATGCTCTGGGATCGTGCCTTGTTTAGGCATAGTGTTCATCCGGAGTAGGATTACTGCTAATGCTTCACAATATGACATATGGCATTGGATCTAGTGTAATCCCTTTAGATGCAATAGATTAAATGCATGTTACCGTTATATAGTATATAGTTGACTTTAAGGGTAAAAATGGTATGCATTATCTGCCGCACGAATGCTAGGAGCCTGGATTCAAATTAGATAGGCATAAGATTGGTGTTGGAAGACTCAAATAGCCCCTTGCAAAATCATCATCTTCACCCTTTACCATTCGATTATCTTATGTTCAACATTCAACCTTAAATCAAGTTACAACAAATTAGACAGACTCATCCATATGCTAATCACCCTCACTAGCATATCATATATGCCATCCGGTATAAACTGTGATCAGAGTACGCTGTCATCCATAAGAGATGATGTTTTTCGCTAGACCCACACAAATAAATCTGTTCTGTGTAAAAATGCAGGCTATAAGCCTACTTAATGGACAGTATAAATAAACAGCTTCAAACACAAAAATATAGTTGTGATATTGCTTAGGTGTTACTGTAGTCCTCTAGCTCTCATTGATGTAAACATGCCTAAGGCAATACTTTAGCTGGTAACAAACATGTGCTGAGTGGGAATAACAATATATATTAACATTTACAGGATCAATTTTACGATATAGCTTTTCTGTCCACCTTCTATTTTATAACCTGGTATATGTTTAATAATTGACAAGAACTATGCTAACTGTATTGGTCGCCCTCATACACTAAACACAGTACTTGTTATTGTAGACCAAAACAGTTACCAAATCCACCTGATTCAAAAACCTCCTCACACTGCTGTTCTAGACAACTCAATGATATATTTAGTGGCCCAAATGATAAAGTATGATACCAGCTGTAACTCTACAGCTATGCAATACCCATGCTGTTATAAACACCATGTAATTACCACTCCTTATTCTCTATGCTACATTGAGGATCCTTCCAAGGTGAACCGGTAACTGCAGTTACCACAGTCCTTCCTCACAGTATGTAGACTGGCAGACATGGCCACTTGCTGGTCATCTGCATTGGAGATGACTATAGGAGGTTATAAAAGGCTTGTTTGTCCCCACTGTAAAGTAGCGGGCCTGTCTATTTCCTGTGGGGGCGGGGGGGGGCACGCCCTCAGGTTACATATGGATACATATGTGTGAACCTGATTTCAAGGGAAAAGCTCCGTTTTGGGTCCTAGGTACGGACCCGTGAGGGCCCATGAATTTGGGGAGGAAGGGGTACATTAGACCTTCATGGCTTTTTGAAAGGTATGATTTACTTTATTTTTTTACACTATTTCTTGGTCACCCTTGATTCAGATGTTTTCTCAGGGTCACCCTGAGATTAGGTTATATTTCTCAGTGTCATTCGTGATTAAGGTCCATTTTTCAGGTAAGTTTACCTTGAAAAGGGTATGCTTTTTAAAAAGTTTGCCCCTTTGTACGGACAACAAATTTAGGGTGGTGTTCGCTCATAGTGACTATACAAAAGATAGGGAGTGCCCCCTGGGATATTTCCCCCGACCTATAGACTAGATCATCATGCCCTACTTTGGTGTGCACCCACAAACCTGCATCTCACCATATTAAAGTTACCGCAGCGGTCTGACAGGAGGGCCCCTACACTTATCCCCCACTATGGGAGTTGTCATTAAAATAATAACAGGTTCAGGGAAGGGGGGCAGAGTGTACCTCACGGGGAGGCACAAGCACCCCTCCTCCCCCGCCATCTAAGGGGACAGAATTGTATTTCCCCCATCCTTTGTTGAAAGGCACTGGATTCTTTGCTAGAAAATACTGTTAAATAATTTTGACCCCACCTCCCCAAAAGCGCCAACACATCCATCCTCTGATTATCTGTGGCTGCGGATGGGTCAAAAGCAACCTGGCGACCTGGGCAGTTTTGAATGCTCCTTTCGACCTAAGGTAATAATATAAGCGACCTGGCGACTTTTGCTCAAAATAGAGTATAGGAAAAAGGGTCTAAAAAACGACCTTGCGACCTGGGGGGCTTAATTTCGGCGACTTTCCGACCTTAGGGGGGGGGGACCCATCTGCACCCCCATTATCTTATGAATACTACCTCAGGGCCTGTAGGGGCTTGGTGGATCTTTCCAAAACCATAATTGTTTTCTGACTAGCAAACAAATTTTTCCAAAAGCTATCATGACCTTTCCACACTTGTCTGATTTTGAGAAATCCGTCCCCCCCCCAAAAAAAACAATTTGCTACATAGTAATTTACCAGGGTTAGTTTTATAACTCCCACCCCCCCTCCATTTTGGAGGCTTTTAACGTTTTGCCCTCCTCCCCCCCCCCCACAGAGGGCCTGTTTTTTATTGTCACCCACCGACCCTATACCATGCCCCTCCACCCCACCCCCCCACCCCCCACACCCATACCTGACAATAAATGACCCTGCCCCAAGGTCCCTTTTGTGTATGGTCAGGTTATTTATAGCCCACACCTGCTGACCTAGATACCACCAGTTGACTGACAGCCCCACAAGGTCTACAGTCTAGTCACACACATCTAGGTTATCTACACAGTACACATGTTACCAGTAATAGTTCAACTTAATCCAGTCGGGTATTGACACATTATTACATCTTTTTAACAGGTAGGTTACACAGTTGATATATACATATAAGCTATACTTAGTAGCAGTAGCCAACAAATACAGTTGTGCATATACAGATTCAAAGTTTGACCTCACGACAGTTGAACTCCTGCTACACCAAGCAGACCTTACTAGCCACACCACTGTGCACTAAGTTCTTAAAGATATACAACCCTTAAAGGTATACAGTCGCAATATGCAATCATATTTCATATTGAGAGAACGTTAATACATTTTACAAACAGTCCCTCAATATATCTGGTTAGAGCACCTTTATCATTAACCTATTAAAGGGCAACACGCCACTAACAATTAACCACATAATGGGACACAATCAGTGATTAAATGCCGCTTTAAGGAAAGTAAAATGCAACAATGCATGATGCTTTGGTTTTCACGATGCATGAATGCATCCCCTGCCTGTAACTCGCCAGTGCTGCATTGGTGCATCATGACAGTTCTTTATATGTGTTTTGAACCTGATGGGTGGGCATGATGCTTGAATGGTTACTCATTAAGGCTGCATTCATACATCATGACGACTAAGGTCATCTTACAGTGAGTCCTTAAAGGGTGACACCTCACGACGCATGTTACATATAGTAACCTTGCACAGTACCTTGCACAGCTGCACACTAAGTTCTTAAAGATATCCATTCGTTAAAGGTATACAGTCACAATTCAGAAACATTATATATTTTCGTATAATGTCAATATCATTCTGGAATATGTTTAAATGACATAACTTTCTAGTAAATGGGTATAGAATTCAATCATAATCACCTGTTTATTAAAACAGAACTTCCTAGGTGGGGCTCCTCACATTTCTAGCAATTCATCAGTCTAGAAGTGAACTGGTGAAAGGTTAGGCCTTTAGATTATAATTTCTGCTAACCCTCTGCTCGGTCAAAATGTAATAATATGATAAATATCTGCCACTTTGTAATGGCAGATATTTATCATATTACATTTTGACCGAGCAGAGGGTTAGCAGAAATTCTCATCTTGCACAGTAGACAATAACAATGGCAGATTCTGATTAGAGATGGATTTCAGATTTGTCTTTCAATTTTCCCACTAAAAAACAAATTATGCACCACCCTAAACTTGCATGATGCATGGCTGATTGTGTACTCAAGACGTCAGAAGGTTCCTCTATGAGTGCTTTCTAGAACTGGTTTTGGCAACCTTGATTATCAGAATGGAAAAGAGTGAAAGACCTAAAAAGCTTGGAGTATACAGTATTGTTGTGATTAAGAAAGATATTCATTTGGAAATGTTATATCGAGGCTAGAGATATTTTGCTGTTCTGTTAGTCAATACCTCCTCTGTCTATTCTGCCTTGAAAACCTAACATGCCTGCAATTTTAATAGCATTTATACGCTTAATAACGGTTTTGTATTGGCATCACTATCTGTTCCAAATGAATTTCCAAAATAACTGAAGGTATAAAAAGGGACATTACTCAAAGACATAACCTAAAACTGACAGAAATGAAAAAGCTTAGGTGACTTGGTCAGTCCCTACCAACCTGACATTATTAACTAACATAGATATGTTGCACAGGGCCAACAAAAGACTCAACTCCATACCTTAATATTGAAACAGATTTCTCATTTTTCAGATAACAAGATGGCTCCCATATACTGGCAGGCTGGTAAGACCCACTTAGAGTGCAGCAGGTACATGTTGGACAATGAGGTCAACTGTGACATCTGCTTTAAAGTGGGAGAATATGAAGAAGTCATCAAAGCCCACAAGTACACATTGAGTATGCGGAGTGCTGTGTTTGAGAGGATGTTTAGCGGATCTTTCTGTGAGGCTGAACAAGACCCTGTAATACCAGATGTTACACCAGCAGCTTTTAAGATGATGCTGAGGTAAATAAAGAAAATTTTGCATGACCAAACACGGTAGCTCTTTATGACTAGCCAAAACATTGTAGACTAGCTGCGACGTGAGCCATCATTACAGGAAGTTTTGATGGGCCTAGCCATTGCCCAATCCCATAGAATTGTTCTGACTTCAGTCATTGCTTCGCTCGACTATAGTTTTTGCATGGTCAGCCATGTCATTAGCTATAGTAGATGTTTTGCCATAAAGGGTTAATGAATATATATTACACTGTATGGGAAGCATGGAGAAGTATAACTATAATGATATTTTCATTTTATACTTTCCATTGTGTGAGAACAACAATTTTTATCACAATATTATTGCTTATACCAGAGCATAACTAGTAGAAAATTGATGTACATATTGTTGGGCCTTTACAGCTGACATATTTGACATATTAAATGCTAAAAGTGAAAGTACATATAATGTGTTTCAGGTACTGCTATTATGAATGTCTGGACATTGAGGATAACATAGCTCTTTCCGTTCTCTATGCCTCAACAAAGTACATGCTGCCTCTGCTGGAGGAAGCTGCAAGGAAGAAACTGATTGACAATTTAAGTGGGCCAAATGTCTGGGATGTATATAAATATGCTCTCAATACAGGGGATACTACCATTCTGGAGGGATGTCACAACTTGTTTAAAGGCGACATCAGCCCAGTGAGAGAAGCGTTACAGACTGAGGCATTCCTCACCATACCACACAAAGTGCTGCTAGACCTCCTACACATCAACGATGAAGTGGACGATGCAGTTAGCCTAAAAGGTGATCTAATAGATGCTATAAAGTCTGAGATCTGTCCTAACTACAATGGCATCAGTATCTCAGACATTGACATATTCAGAGCATGAAATGCATGGGCAGCGGTTGAATGCTCGCGTCAGGACATTGACCCTACCGGTGCCAATAAAACCCTGGTACTTGGAGAATGTGTTTCACTGATACGGTTCTGTAATATACTGTACAAGGATCTGGTGCTTGTTGTGTATCCAACAGGCATTCTCAACCAGACTGAGAAGGTGTCCGAGAAAGGTTCACAATGTGAGGCTGATCCACCTTCAGAGTCGAGGCAGCTCGTTATAACTGTACCCAATCCTATTAAAACAGTTGAAAACCGAGGGACTCTGTACGTAGAAACAGATGTTAGAACCATCATGTCCAGGCTGTGGGTAAGGGGTATGGGTCCAGGCAGCTACCAGGTCACCGTGAGGGAAGAATTATCTGAAGAATCATGGTCAATGAAATATGATACTGAATTCCACGGTCACGTTTCAAGCGAGATTGAGAGAAAGCATCGATACCTTCATTTACTGGAAATAAAACCACAGCAGTTCGAGGCAGGCAAGAAGTATTCAGTAACTGCGGAAAGGGTAGGAGATATCGACCATCCTAATTGGAAGCGGGCTCCAGACCGCTTTATTATAGGGGAGATGTCCCCTTACAAGGAAGTAAAGGTAACACGTGACTCTGAGACGGCAGACTGCATTCATGCCCTAACATTGTGTATTGTTTAGACTCTTTACACTCACTGAATTTCTGTAATTCCTTCTACATGACGCTGTATGTACCATCAACTGTACCTAAACCTCTCAGTACCCCGAACGTTATGCTGCTCACGGCTGGCATCTGTTTTCATGTGACCAATCCTTTGTCTTTCGAGATAAGCGTATGGAGAAGTTCTACCAAAGCCTGAGGTGGCGACAATGGGGACATTCTTTGCAGCAATTGTGTATTGTTGAGATGTACAACTCAGTGGAGATTGAGATGTAAACAATTATATTCAAGACCTGCACAAAAGTTCAAGAAGCCTTTCCTGATAGGTCCCCTGTGTAAAGGTGTATTTGTTGACAGATATCAATGTCCAGCTACCCTATTTACTCAAACCATAGAGATCATATGCTGCCAATTTACACCATGTCTGCAATGTAGATGCTCACCTGCAATGGTTTTACATAAGTCATCTCCCGATGCTGTTCATATGTAAATAATGTTGCTGTTCTCCTATGTTATAAATGATTTTCTTCAATAAACTTCAAATTTAGTGCGGCATCCTCTTTATCTATATAGAAACTACACTTCCATGCAACTTATTTTATCTTTCAAAATGCAATGCTGCTTTACATGAATGATTATAGAATGACTAAATAAAGGAGCAAACGTGTGTTTCAAATGCCATTATAATGATATGAACAAATTTATGAAAATAACTTATAACAATAAATCTCCTTTAACATTATTTTGTAACATTCACTGACTCCAATATTAGCCTTTAAATAGGCAAAGATGAGATCCGACAGCCATAATATATAAATACTGAGATTGTAACATGGATTGTTAAAACTCAATGACATTTAGTGCACATTTTTATACATTGACATTTAATGAAATACAAAACAAACTTATTATGTGCTATGGTCGCTTGATCCCATCCGAACTAAGCCAAGTATGCAGTATATATAGTCAAAACCGTTCACTAAGGCCTGACGGGTCTTGAACTCAGAATCTTCTGTGTACGAGGATGATTCCCTATCCCAACACCATTGATGACCTGATGGTTGACCTACTGAAATCTCAATGTGTACCACGTTGAAACTTTCTTTTTTTTTGTTATTTCAAAAATTAAAAAGCCTTTAGAATGTGCATGAGATCACTTGTTTAAAACATGGTCTCTGGAGTTAAATTAAGAGGACAACATACACCAAACTATGTGATTGCAATGCTAGTTTCAAAGATGATAATGAATCAGGAAAGGTGCAAATGCAAATGAACTAAGATGAAGTGTATGGGTTTGAAGACTCCGCATGTTCCATGGTATACAGCTTGCTATGAGACTTCTATAGAGAGGGTAAAAAGGTACAAAAGGAATAGTATGAACTGTTTTAAAAATATACATGTTAACCCCTTTATTCAAAGGAATAACATTACCACACAGTCATTTGCCAGAATTCAACATGTCACACATAAAATATCCCTTATGTCCCCCAAACTGAACCTGTAGATATGAGTGTTTTTCCAAACAATTACACATACAGTATCAGCAGCTCAGGTTGGCTTTAATGTTGACACTGTCAATCTGAATTGATTAGACATACCTTAACATTTGATAGAAATGGGTGCTTTGGTAGGACCTGGTTTTCTATGAGTTAAAATGGCTTATTAATATGAATGACTGGGTTGGACAATAAGCGGGGCTTTACCATAGATCTTTTTCCAGGGTATTGTCAGGGATCAGGTGGATTGGGTCACATGACCTATAGAGGGGTCCAGGAGGCTTTTGGTGAAAACTGGATGCAAATTTAGATGGTACCTAAAGGAAGTGCCTGGAATATTGATGGGACAGGGATTCATTCTCACCTCGTATTTCCTTTATTAGTATTTCTGTATAGGCGCTTAGGTGGATTTGGCACTGTAGCTTCATGCCTAGCTCCTATATATAGAAAAGGATTGTGTCTGTGGGATGGGATCTGATTGAGCCCATCCCCTCCTCTCCCCTTCTCCTCCCATACCCCTTTGTAGTCTACTCTGTCTGCTGTCGGCAGTCTTTCAGAAGGTGAGACTAGAACCATTACTCAGTCACTTAGTCCCTCTGTCACGGTCCTGCCATCCTACTAGCTCTGTTAGTGGGTCATGAGATGTCATCGCTTTAAGGAGATATATCTCAACAAAATGTGATAACCTATTCAGAACACTACTGCTTGGTTACTGTCCATATATCTCAACATATATATGTACTAGGTTGTCATGCCCTAGTGTGGGTGTTTGAGCTATATAGAAATGAAAGTAAAATGAGACAAAAAGGGAGAAAGTAGGAAAGATAAATGGAAGATGGAAGCATAGGATAAGGAACAGGGAGCAAGAAGAAGGAGACAAAACTCAGAGTATTAGAAGGCAAAAAAGCAAATATATGCAGTTGGAGACAGATAGTCATTAACTGTTGTTATCTTTATGCAGGCAATTAGACATCTGCAATAATTCTGTCCAATTTACATTAGAGTAAGGAAATGGGTATTAATTGCCCCTGGCTTTTCTGGCTAAGCAGGAGTACATAGGGGTAGGAAGTCTGACACTTACATTACATTACCGGTACACTGTAATCATCTTCGTCTGACATGAGACTTTTTATACTGTGTTCTCTACAGTTTAACATAGAGTGCTGCTGCAGTATTGTAAATTATCTACATCTGCCTTCAACCTTATACCATCATATTTTCTGGGAGTAGATCTGATGAACCCTGACTAGTTACACACTAATGATGTGTATAACATGTTATATATAGCATCAATATCCTGCAGATATGGCACTGGTACTATTTTGCTGCTCAATCCCTGGGCAATGACATTCTTCATGCACACTATCTCTGTCATGGCACTGTTACAAATTCCCTGTCCCCCTAAATGACATATAGGGGAAATATACTACCAATACACTGCAAAAAAGGTGTATAGCTCCAAAACACAATCCTACACACAATCTTGCCCTGTACTTGTTCATGCAATACATTACTACACATGTTTAGATCATTAATATGTTTAGCTCAATGCTTAAAAATGTATGTGTTTATGAGAAGTGTTTAGTGTTTAGAAATCAATGTGTTCAGGAGAATAAAGTGTATTGAAATTCAATAATTTAGCATATTATTGTGTTTATCTGTCAAGTGTTTAAGGCTCAAAGTAATGTATGGATTTGAGATGCGTTGCACCCTAAAGGGTTAAGTCAAGTGCTGATTGGAAAGTTGGCTTTCAGCAACAGGGAACAAGCTGAGTTCAGCCGACTGACTAACAACAAAGTGGAAACTGGTGAACCATGGCTGTCGTGGATGCCATATGGAACAGGGAAACCTGTTGTAGTGAAATCCCTCTGTTGCACTAAAACACATATGGAGGAAGAAAGCATGTTGAACATAAATAAAGCTTTTCAGAGATAATATTTACTGTCCCATAACCATTCTCAATGTATTTATTATGACATGTCTTTATTGCACTTGTGATGAAATACAGAGCAATAGTGCAGGCTCTTGTCAACATAGTAATTCTCCTATATCACTGTACATATTATCTTTTACAGTTGCATGCCACCATACGTAGTAAATACCATTACTTGTCAATCCCTTTTACATCTTCACTGTAATGATGAGGGTCTCCTGCATCAGTCTATCAGCTCAGGCAGTAAAAGTAATTAGATGGTTCTATCTATAGATGAATTCAGCAAGAAAGGGTGACTTTTCAGAAAAGTTGTTGATAACGTTTTTGAACATTTCTAAAGCGGGACTGACAAATACATGGACAAAACCTCAATTTACAGCATTCTTATATAAACATTTTGAAAAGTAATTGTCCTGTTAATATCTTGATATAAGATATTAACAAACATAGCCATTACAGATATTACGAGGATTCAGTGAAAACCAACACCATCACAACTTTATTATTAAAACGTTTCTTGAGGCATTGGTCTATAGACCAGGCGTGAGGGTTGCTGATAGCATTGTTTGTGCCGATAGCAATCACAGAAGATAAGGATTTACATCAATAACCAAAATAGACAACGGTTTTAAAAAGTGCATAACAAAGTTTTCCAACACTTACACAAGGGGGAGCTGCCTAGAGTTGAAGGTGTCCATAGTGCATGTTTTTATACAACTTACGTAGTGTAGCATCATTTTGTTTTTGTTTTTATTCATACAAATGATTAAAGTGTTTAACATTATGTCTATCAGTTGCACATTCATATGAGACCAGAAAAACCGCAAACAAGTATAAACATACACGCTTAAACTCTTATAACTGTTTTAAGCTGCATTTTGTCTGAAATCTCATGGCATTAAACAATTTCGAGAGAAAACGTGTGATAAAGCATCATTTGTGTGTCTTTTCTCCCAATTAAATTAGTGGGAAGCCATTTCTATATATTCATACGGCATATAAAACCCAGAAAGCACACTTTCTGTACGGAAATAAACCTTTCCAATCACAGCACCCTCTCACCATCTCTCGGCAACACCCATAATTGTATCAATTTTGAGGCCATAAAATGTGATTTGCCGCCTGCCCTGAGGATCTCACCTCGCCCACACTGGCCACAGTCTGTGATCCAGATACTGATCCCGGGTCGTTACTTCACCTTTGTAGTAAATATCTGAAATTTGCTGCTGGTAAATGGTTTGAGAAAAGGTGCCACTGCACCAAGACCTGGTGTGGGAGTGTGATGACTCAGCTTTTTTTTGTGCATGTAAAATATAAGGCTGTTATGGTGTTAGCCAATTTTAAAAATGACCATGTCCCCCTGTTGATTTTAAGCAATGACTTTGTCACGTTGTTGATTTTAAGAAAAGGATACATCCCATGTCACTATCCCTTATATTCATGATGCTACATGTCACTAAGCCAAAAAAAAAGCCCTTGTCGCCATGTCGAAACTAGTGGTGCACACCCATATTCTATTACACCAGAACATACACAAACTGGCCCCAGCTTGCCTTCAGGGTCACCCTTCATGAAGGTTGTCACATGTTAGTGAAGTAGTAGTCAATGACAGTCCTTTGCCATGTAGTGCAATGCAGGCAGGAAGCTGGCCAGTAGTAGATTTACTGACCAACCATGCATTATATAACCCTGGTAACACTGCATGGATTTCACATTGATTCTCATGACATTGCAGTTTAGTGCTCACTGATAGTAATGTCTATATTTGAATAGTAGGACTACATTTTTTATAGAAACAGTTCTAGTTCTTACTCCAAATCCATTTTAATCTTTGTAAACTTCATGCATAATGTGCTGAGTCATCAATCTCCGAGACTGAGTCTCAGTGCTGTGGCACCATTTTCCTCTGGTGAATTATGGATATTTACTCTACAGTATTTTACTAGTTTATATTCAAGTTGGTCTCCATCAAATAGTGTTGGTGGCGTGAGCTGCACAAGATCTCTGAGAGCAGGTCACAAATCAAATGTTATGGCCTGAAAGTCAACTCAATGTTGGCAGTGTAAGAAAAAGTGAGAAGGTGGTGCGACAGAAGAGGTTTATTTCTGTCCTGTGAGTCACATATTTTCTATGTCTCCTTTAAGGTTTCTATTTGGTTGAATAATACATTCAAAATACAAAGTTTACATGAGATGCATTGAAAACCAGCATATTATCGACAATATTATTTCAAATACGATTAATAATACCATATGACGGGCATTTACAGTTCAAATTCAAAGTCATGAGGCATATTGTTCATGGTTCACATGTGATTAAATAGTAAATGCATCTGACTTATTGTGATTTATTGTTTAGAAAAGGATGCATTCGTCCTACAAGTATCTGTTCCCAACTGATGTGGCTTGCTACTGCTTTCAAAAAGCAAACTCCATTCTGCATAGCTACTCAAGTTGATGAGTGAGAAATCTTTGTATGACTCATAGTGTTCTACCAAAGAGATAAAAGCTAGAACAGTTTACAGTTTAACAAAATAAATATGGTGTCACTCCCTTTTGATACTTACCTCTACAAATTGTTTTCATACAGTACAGTCGGATGTGGCAAGCCTTATTTGTCAGACCTGTCCCAAAATACTCCTAAATCCCCTCCTGGTGTGGGACCTACCAAACTATGTCTGTCTTTAGGAAGCTGAGTGGAGATTAATCTCCAGTTGACGTGCAGACTTCACCCCTCGATGCCAAGCCCAGTTAAATATTGCATACAGAACCCAAACTCTGCCTGAACACCCAGACGGCTCACAGGGACAGGAGAGTATAGTGAAGCGCTCTTCTGTCAAAACCAACAGTCAGAACCCAACCCTTGGGGCTGGACACACCAACCCTGCCCAACCTGCCCCACCCCCCTAAAATATTCCTAATTCACTCCCTGGTATGAGTCTGAGGCTGTATTTAGGAGGCTGGGTGGAGGTTAATCTCCAGTTGACGTGCAGACAATACTCCTTGACGCTATGCCCAGTTAAACACCACACAGAAGCCAAACCTTGGAGACACATGCCCAACCCAGACACCCAAGCCAGCCCTCAGACACACGAGAGCAGAAATATGCTCTGCTCTTAAAGATCCATCATGAATATTTTAACTGGTTATTCAATGTGAGGAGACACATACATGCTGATATAAGTTGTTGCTACCATGGTATGAAATGTGCCACAGTATACCCCTGAATTTGGACAACAATGTAACCTTGAATCACATCTTGTATTATTAGAAACTCTGTAAGAATCATGTGAAAGTAGGTTTTGTATGTCATGAAGCAAAGATGATGAACATATATCCTTAGCACAACCATAGCGTACTAATGTGGGGTCTAAAAAGGGCCCTCCAAACGCCAGTGCTTTATGTCAGGGGACCCCCAGAACGTACTGATGTGGGGTGTAAAAAGGGCCCTCCAAACGCCAGTGCTTTCTGTCAGGGGACTCCCAGAGTGTATTATGTGTAATGGATTTTTCAAGTTTTTGACTACCAGAACGTAATAATGTGTATTCAAGGACTGAATTTCCTCTTTATCTAGTTTAAATGCCCATGCCCAATACGCATAGGCTCACTCTGGTTGATCTAGTTGGAGAACCCAAACGTTTTAGTACGTTTTGGCACTTCTAGTATGAAACATAGTAGATACACATCATCTGGTCTGAAAAGGGTTCCAAATACGCATAGACCCACTATGGCAGCATGGTTGCAATAAAAAAACGTTTTAGAACGTTTTGGCACTTCTGGTATGAAATAGTACATACACATCATCTGGTCTGAAAAGGGTTCCAAATACGCATAGACCCACTATGGCAGCATGGTTGCAATGAAAAAACGTTTTAGAACGTTTTGGCACTTCTGGTATGAAACATGGTAGATACACATCGCCTGGTCTGAAATAGGTTCTAAATACACATAAGCCCACTATGGCAGCACGGTTGCCACATCTTATTTTAGATGTTGCTACAAGAGACCACATCTTGCTATAAGTCGTTACTTGGGACCACATCAGGTTAGATGTTTTTACTACGGACCACATCTTATTAGATGTCATCACTGGTGACCACATTATGTTAGATGTGGTTACTAGGAACCACATCTTGTTAGATGTCGTAACTCGGTGCCACATCTTGTTAGAAGTTGTTGGCTCACTCTCACCAGATCGATGCAACTATTATTTGGCCGTACATGATCGGCGGTCGTACATGATCGGCGGCTGTACATGATCGGTGACGTACATGATCGGTGACGTACATGATCGGTGATCTATTGGCTGCCTTACCCTTTTTGACCATGTTAAAACATAAATAAATCTTACCAAGGTGTACATAAGATTTTAGACATGTGTAGATGCAACCATTGAAGGGAATTTTACATGACATTTCAATACCGATCATGTATGTCATGTGACGTACATGATCGGCTATTTTCTATTGACTGCCTTAACCCATTGAGGCCGGGCAGAAATTTTTATTTTTAGTCATGGGGCCGGGAAATTTTCCAAAATTTTTCCCTGGGGCCGGGACATTCTCAAATCCCATAGAGTTATGTCAATTATATTCGACATCCGGCCCCTCATGGTGTAGACTATAGTCTACATCTGCCCTCAATGGGTTAATTACCCTTTCTCACCATATTTAAAACATAAACCAATCATAGCAAGGTGTACATATGATGTAAGTCTTAACATGTATTATCAAAGTCATGTGCAGCAGTGGGTAATAAGAAAAATGTTACATGACATTCCAAGCCGATCATGTACGTCATGTGACGTACATGATCGCTTGTACATTGAGGCACTCCCCTCTGGCCCCTATAAATATTTTGGGAGTGTTCTTTTGCTAATAAACTCCCCAAACATACATTACAGCCAGTAGGTATGGTTAGAAGAGTTAAATAGCAGATTGCATTGGGTAATTAGTGGATTTTATAGTTTTCCGATCATGTAAGGTCACCGATCATGTACGGCCACATTTTAGTTGCACTGATTTGGTGAGAGTGAGCCTGTTACTAGGGACCACATCTTGTAAGATGTCATTCCTAGGGACCACATCTTGTTAGATGTCGTTGCTGGGGACCACATCTTGTTAGATGTCGTTACTAGGGACCACATCTTGTTAGACGTTGTTACTAGGGACCAAATATTATATTAGATGTTGTTACTAGGGGCCACATCTTGTTAGATGTTGTTACTAGGGACCACATCTTCTTAGATGTACTTACTAGGGACCGCTTCATTAGCCGATTTACAAATTACAATGATTTGTATTTAGGGAGTGCTCATTTTTTAACAACGGGGGTGTGTGGTGGAATTAGGGGGGGGGGGGGTAAAAAATTTAGACCCCTCTTGGGGGTGGGTCAAAAAGTTCAACCTGTTTTGAGGGAAAAAGCCAGCGCGTTACTATGAGCACTCCCTTATTCAGATATAATGCATTGAAAATGCCACACTCCTAACCTCCTCTCATAAAGACCCAGCAAAATCCATTTCCGATTTTTCTGTTAGATTTGCTGATAAAAATAAACATACAGAGTAGTAGTATAGACACTAATCTATCACTCTGCGTTTTGGTATTCTCTCATAATTGAATGGTAAGGTCACAAATAGAGAAAATCATGAGAAAATATGGGATTCTCTCCCAACCCATACCCTCAGTGTTGGTATAGATAATACCCATTGTTCTGTGATTACAGATAAGATACTGAGGGGGCTGCAGATCTAGCCATGGGCTAATGGTCATGGTCTAATGATCATACCAAATGTACTAATTAAATGGTACACCCCAGAACCATGCACAGTACCAGAATACTGGTATGGTCTAATTTAAAGGGCTGTACCACAGTAGCAGTGCGTACCAACAATCTCTTTCTGTCCCCTACCTGATGATACATCATGCATAAAACTCGATACTTAAAGTTGGTTCGAGTAGTCCCCCTGGGCCACCCCCCAATGAAGATTTGCTTCCTACGCCTCTAAATTGATTTTGAGCTATGTACCACATTGCTTTAAAAGTTGGCATACATATAGACTATTACCTTAACATTGTACATCATCATTGTAGCAGTAAAATGCCCGAAATTAGCTGAAATGCCATCTTTAATGAGATGTTAGATTTCCATTATGGCTTCTGCCATAACGTTTTAAAACGTTTTACTTTCAAATTGTTGTATAAGCACACTAAATATATTATGCTGCCATAGCGTTCTCAAACGTTTTAAGAGCACTATACTATAGATATCCTTCTACCATAACGTTCTAAAGCGTTTTAGGAGCACTGTGCTAAAGATATAATTTTGCCATAACGTTCTAAAACGTTTTAAGAGCACTACATTATAGATATCCTTCTGCCATAACGTTCTAAAACGTTTTACAAGCACTATATCATATATATATATATAGAGAGAGAACTGCCAGAACGTAATGAAGTGTATTCAGTATTGATGAATATGCCAGAACGTGATAAAACGTTTTCTGAGCACTTAATTAAATTGAAAAACTATACAACATAGAACAACCATATAGTTGTAAAACGTATTTCATCAAATTGGCAATTTGATCAATAATTGACATAAATAATGGTATAATCAAATGATTTGAACATTATTAGAATAATTTAAGTGTTCATCTATCTTATGGAACTTTCCATATAAAGATTATTTGAATAACTCATTATGTTACATAACTATGAAGATGACATGTTTTTTTCATATGGTGATAAATTAGCTGATTAGCATATTTCACAATCAATTATTATACATATACATGTGTGTCATATAATCCAGTTTTGGCCACCACAAAGGCAAAATAGGTTACATTCTAAGTTATGAAACCATTATTTTCTTTGTTTATTGTAGCTTGGAAATAACTAGTTTTTAAAATTGAAGAAACTGTCAAATTCCCTGGCGTTTGGGCCCCTCTAACCCTCAGAATCCTGGCTTTTGGAGCGCCCTTTTTAGACCCCACATCAGTACGTTCTGGGGGTCCTCTGACAGAAAGCACTGGCGTTTTGAGGGCCCTTTTTACACCCCACATCAGTACGTTCTGGGGGTCCCCTGACAGAAATCACTGGCGCTCCTAAGGATATACCACAAAAAAGTGCTTCTTTTGTTCCTTTTTTACAATTTCTATGCAGGTACTTCCACTCAGATATAGCTTGGTGCACAGAGTTATTGATCATTATCTGAGGCTATGACTGCCATTGGGTTTGTAGTTCTAACATGCACGGCAGAGACTCCCCCATTGACGTCTATAGACCAAGCGGCATGACTTGGTCAGGGGACCAAGCACACACTGGAGAATTTGTGACACGTTTCTAAGTTATCAAACCATGCAGCCAATGAGAGGACGTTATTCTGCAGCAGGGCCTGTCTCATGAAAATGGTGATGTTGTCAGTTTGGTTACGAATATTTCTCAGTTATCAGTGTTATTTATGATGTTATCAGTGCTTTTGTTTGTTGTCAGAAACGCATTTAACCACGTCGCACCTGCGAGGAGCCTCTGACCAAGTCCCTTGGTCTCGGGGCTCTGCCCCATAGCACCTGCGGTGGGACTGGGCAGAGCCCCTTGACGTCGCGACTTGGTCAGAGGCCCCTCTAGGCTTACCTTGGTTAAACGTGTAGGCCATGTACAGGGTACAGGGCTGAAACAATTGGGGTGCTGGGTGTCTTGGGGGCAGGGACTAGTCTGATTACACCATTTTTGATATGGTGTGCATGATTACACAGGTGGCAGTAGATTGGGGTATTACCTTGGAGCTGCCAGTGTGTTGGGATACGGTCATAAAGAGGCAAAGAGAACATGTCAGAAGAAACAACTCCTGTAGAGCCGGCTTTATGTGTGTTGGCAGATATTTGTTTGGTGTGACTGCATAATACAAGAGGTTGCAATCCAGATATTACATACTGACATGCTAATATAGATACATAATAACACATTTGTGGGTAACCTTCATGCCGGTGTTGTATTAATAATTTTCATGATTATTCCCTCGGGATGAGGATTACCTCACCCGCATAGAGTTATGTAAATCATTGTCAATGTATTGTAAATCTATTATATGTTTCTTGCAATGATTTTTGCAGACATTTTCCCTCAATTAGATGAGGTAAAAAATCTGTAAAATTGAGACAATCAATATGACAATCAATATGACAATCATTCTGATATTCCTACTGTCTGCGTCCACACACTTATCCTATGCTTTCATCCATAATGCAATACCAGCTCAAAGTGGGAGAACGTGGCTGTGGTCCTCCATCTCGTTATGTCCCTTCTAGTTCTACATCTTCAGAAGAGCACTTTGTATTAGAAAAATACAGAGACCAGTTTGTAGCTCATAGTTTCAAAGGGGATCATTAGATTTGGATCAGGACCCAATATTGTTGGGCACTATGATGGTCCAAAACCGCCCTGTTGTAACAAAAGTGATTAATGTTCTGGTGGTGAAGTATCACCAGAGTAGCACAGAGAAGAATTTAAGTGCATGAACGTTTTAACAGAGGAGGGGGAACAAGTTCAAGGTTCTCTGCATGCGCAGGTTCCTGGAACATCACTAATTACATGATGGCAGCTGGTTCTCTGTGGGTCCTAATTAAAAGTTTCCATGGTGATTAGATCAGCCTGCTTCCTACCTCATCACTCTGTGGAGGGTGCAGTCTAAAAGAAGTTTGTAATCATATTATATGGGAGCCCAATCAGCAGTAGATAGTTATGAACACAGGTTACCCTGTGAAAGAGTCTGCTCAAAAAGAAAGAGTCAGGCTGTGGCTTATACACGAGTTAGGCTTATACAAACTTACAGTATGTATACACATTAAAAGCACCGGATATTTTGCACATGATGCTTTAAAGATGAAGCAACTGGTAAATTGACTTCCTAATTTGATTTCTAGCAGCCATCTACAGTTCTTTTTAATGTTATATCAAAAGCTGCACCTCTGGGCTAACATCTGTGATGAAGCAGGCTGAATAAAAGAATTGCAAAGCATAAAAGATGTGTACAACCACCTAGCTTTGCTGTGGGCCAACAGACCAAGATATAAGCTGATGTCAGCAAGGTCATGGTTGTCCGCTGAGCAGCGCTACATGGGTTAAGCCTCCCTGTTCAATACTGCATCAACTACAGCCATGGTTCACCAGTTTCCACTCAGTCTTTAATCACTCGGCTGAACACAGCTTGTTCTTGGTTCCTAAAAGCCCATTTCCCCATCAGTGATTTAGCCAAGTTTGTGCCATATACTCAATTTGTTATGTCAATGTGCCATTGCTGGGCTGAAAAAGCAACATTCAGACAGAATAAAGAAACAGTCACAATTGGAGAAGGAGGATACATGACGTCAAATTGGTTCAGAGGAGTCTGACATTGGCGGATGAAAAAGCTTTGTGATGAAACTAGCGATGTCATAATTAATTGGAGGGCAACACACCTCGATATTGGAGAATAATTGGATATAGATTTTGTAGCCATTTAAACATGATCGTATGAATAAAAAGGAGCAATAATCTCTTACAGAGAAAAATGACTAATTAAGATGAGATTGTCTGCTCATTTTGAATGCCTTCTATATGGTCCAGAGGTTCAGCCAAGGAACAGGTATAAACAATCTCTTTAAAGCACTGCCTCTCCACCCTGTCTACCCACCAACTCCCCTGGGGCCTAGTTCTAGCCTCATCTCACGACCCACTAACAGAGCTGGATGGACGGCAGGACCGTGACAGAGGGACTAAGTAACTGAGTAATGGTTCTGGTCT
The DNA here is from genome assembly GCA_947462335.1 of Harmothoe impar. NCBI lineage: Eukaryota > Metazoa > Annelida > Polychaeta > Phyllodocida > Polynoidae > Harmothoe > Harmothoe impar. The sequence goes on along the minus strand of OX381717.1, from coordinate 8,426,518 downwards.
CACCTTCTGAATGACTGAGTAGACTACAAAGGGGACTCGGAGCAGTAGGAGAGGGGTGGGGATGGGCTCAATAGGATCCATCTCCCCCCCCCCCCCCTCACACACACAAGCTGTTTTAATATACATAGGCCGGGGGAGGCTAGGTATGAAGGTAATGTGCCAAATCCACTTAAGGGCCCTATACAGGAATAATCTGCAGTCTGAAAGGAGGGAGTAAGAAAGGAAAAAAAGGAGGTGAAAATGAACCCCTTCCCCATCAATATTCCCCACACTTCCTGTACATACCACCTAAACTTTACCTTCACTTCCCACCCAAAGCCTCCTGGCCCTTTATAGGTCATGTGACCCGATCCTGCTGGTTAGATGTTGAATCTTTTTTCTTAGAGGCAATGTAGGAGGTTGCACTCCAGATATTACATACTGACACATTACTATAGAATCACACTTTACTGGGATGGTTCATGTATTTGCACTTCTACAGCACTTAATGATATTCTGTAAAAGAATGCAATAAGATAATCTGTTAAAAACATTTTTGTGGCCTCTAGGCATCGTTTGTGGGTAACCTTCATGCAAGTGATCTATTAATGGTTTTCATGATTATTTTCCTCAGGGTGAGGATTACCTCACCCACATAGAGTTATGTAAATCATTGTCAATGTGTTGTCAATCTACTATGTGTTTCTTGCAATGATTTTTGCTAACATTTTCCCTTAATTACATGAGGTAAAAATCTGTAGAATTGAGACAAACAACATGACAATCATTCTGATATTCCTACTGTCTGTGTCCACACACTAATCCCATGCCTTCATCCATAATGCAATACCAGCTCAAAGTGCGAGAACGTGGTTGTGTTCCTCTATCTCATTATTTCCCTTCTAGTTCTACATCTTCAGAAGAGCACTTTGTATTAGAAAAATACAGAGACCAGTTTGTAGCTCATAGTTTCAAAGGGGATCATTAGATTTGGATCAGGACCCAATATTGTTGGGCGCTATGATGGTCGGAAACCACCCTGTTGTAACAAAAGTGATTAATGTTCTGGTGGTGAAGTATCACCAGAGTAGCACAGAGCAGGATTTAAGTGCATGAGCCTTTGAACAGAGAAGGGGGAACAAGTTCAAGGTTCTGTGCATGCGCAGGTTCCTGTAACATCACTAATTACATGATGGCAGCTGGTTCTCTGTGGGTCCTAATTAAAAGTTTCCATGGTGATTAGATCAGCCTGCTTCCTACTTCATCGCTCTGTTGAGGGTGCAGTCTAAAGGAAGTTTGTAATCATATTATATGTGAGCCCAATCTACCAGTAGATAGTTATGAACACAGGATACTCTGTGAAAGAGCCTGCTCATAAAGAAGTTTTGACGACAAATAAAATCCAATAAACAATTGGTAGTTTTTCCAGTTAGTTAGGAACAAAGTCCCCTCCCATAATCATTTTTTAAACTCAAATGTGTTATGAGGTTTTCTGTTGTTCTACAATATAAAACTATGGTTATATTCTATATGTCAATAATACCTTTAGGGATCCTTTGGTAAATCCTTGCTTAAAAGACGCGGCTAGTATGGAACTCAGATTGGCAATGCAGCTTATAGGCTGTGGCTTTTACACGAGTAAGGCTTATACAAATTGACAGTATGTATACACATTAAAAGCACTGGATATTTTGCACATGATGCTTTAAAGATGAAGCAACGGGTTAATTGACATCCTAATTTGATTTCTAGCAGCCATCTACAGTTCTTTTTAATGTAATATCAAAAGCTGCACCTCTGGGCTAACATCTGTGATGAAGCTGGCTAAATAAAAATATTGCCAAGCATGAGAGATGTGTACAACCACCTAGCTTTGCTGTGGGCCAACAGACCAAGATATAAGCTGATGTCAGCAAGGTTGTGATTGTCCACTGAGCAGTGTTACATGTGTTAAGCCTCCCTGTTCAATAATGCATTCACCACAGCCATGGTTTACCAGTCTCCACTCAGTCTCTAGTCACTCGGCTGAACGCAGCTTGATCTCGGTTGCTGAAAGCCCATTTCCCCATCAGTGATTTAGCCAAGTTTGTGCCATATACTCCATCTCTATTTGTCATGTCAATGTGCCATTGCTGGGCTGAAAAAGCAACATTCAGCCAGTATAAAGAGACAGTCACAATTGGAGAAAAAGGATAAATTGTGTTAAATCGGTTCAGAGGAGTCTGATATTGCCGGATGAAAAAGCTTTGTGATGTAACTAGCAAGGTCATAATTGATTGGAGGGTAACACACCTCGATATGGGAGAATACTTGAATATAGAGTTTGTAGCCATTTAAACATGATCCTATGAATCAAAAGTTGCAATAATCTCTTACAGAGAAAGATGACTAATTAAGATCATATTGTCTGCTCATTTTGAATACCTTCTATATGGTCTATAGGTTCAGCCAAGGAAGTTTTTACCCCATCTCAAAATTGATTCACCTTATAATCCCCATATGCTGCTCAGATGGCAACTGGCCTTCTGTTTTCCATAGACCAGATGATTAAACCTCATTCTAATTCACTCAGTAATTATATGTTTGTATCTGATGAAACCTAGTCTGTGGCTCTTTCAACCCCATGCTACAGGGTTTATATCTGCAATACCTACCACACAGTTTGATATTGATGTCATATTGTGACATTTACAAAGACAGCTTCATCACACTCATGATAATCAGGTTTTTCTTTAGTTTTCAGTTCTGAAAATAATTATTTGGCACATTTCGATTTCCATTTCATTTCTTTCATATATATGTTTATTTAACAGATTACAATAATAACCTTCCTCGAAGTTGACTTTTTTACAGGCGAGTCAGCGAGTTCACTGACTCGTCTCGCTTGAAGTCCATTTTCCACGACTTATCATTGTTTCTCCTGCCTTAAAAGCTGACAACGTAAAGAAAACATATTATTCTTTGATAATCCGCAATAAAATTCAACTCAAATGTCCAAATAGAAGAGGATTGATTGATTTTCGACAAAGTTTAGTCGCCGAAACTTGACTCGTCGGATTCTTGAGAAAAGGTTTCCCGTTCTACGACAACCAAAGGGGTCACAATCGAGTTTTTTTTTTTTTCATTTTTGCCGCTTTATTGTTACAAATGACATCTGAAATGATGGATGTAACAGTGAAACGCTGTAATATTATGTTTTTATTAGTTATCACCATATTCACGACAGTGTTGTACGTAAATCGTCATGTTGTCAAGGTGACTTGCATAAATTAACGTAAATCGTCATGTTGTCAAGGTGAAGGTCAACGCGGCCGAGGGAGAATCATTGTTTACAAAATGTCTTAGCGTTCTCCTGTGTCAACAACGTGTTGTTATCATCAATAAGGTATCCAAAATAAAATGAAAGTGGTATTCTTTCTATATTATTGTTTCAAAATAGGTTAAAATGATTCAAGTGGACGAAAACTATTATTAATTTGCCAGTCGGGGAAGACATACGCAACGTATGCTCCCCGCGGTCGCTGTTGGCCCCCTTAAGTAGGTCAAATCCTGCGCAGACTGGATGCGCATCAACTACCGTCGCTGTCAGTTCTGAAAGTCGGCGGCGTCTCACTTTCTAAATATATTATCCATGTATTTCAGTCTAATGGCAATGTATAAATACACCCAGTATATCTATTTACCTCTGTTCTGCAAGTGGTGTGTGCTTTTTAGACTAAAAACAATAAAGAAACGTCTGTTATCTATCATTCTGCGAACCCGGTGTCTGCGCTAAAACGTAAACAATGCTGTCAATCTCAGCCCGGCAATTTCCAAAAGCCAAAACCCGATCGTTTCCTTCCAGGGAATTAACTATAATTTATATACTGGACCACAACACTACATTCAACTGTTGCCAAGTCATGGGGAATATAGTTTTATAAAGCATACGTCAAATCCAGTTGTTTTTATTGGCTTGGCAACCCCTGGCATGAAAAAGTTGTCTCTCGGTCTAGGGAGCCGGTCTAGGCCTACGAATTGAATTTTTCAGTCATTCCGTCAGCTAGTCTCATATTGTGGAATGTCACCACAACATTTTTTTTTTAGGGGACTAGGCCTATTTACACATACATCAATATAGCTTATTTGCAAGTAGGGGGGGGGGTAAACTGGGGGTGAATAGAGATATTGAATCTGAACCTTTAGTATAGATTGGGGGTCCTTAAAAGGACCTTTGTTGGGGGGGGGGTTACTCTTCAATTGATTTTTTTTTGGACACACAGTCAGGACAGTCCGGACAGTATGCTGCTCTACCTCTGTTTTGAAAGTCTTTCAAGGCAGTCTCCCTCCTTTCTAACTCATCATCCATATGCTTCTTTATTTTCTTTGCAAACTGCAGAATTCTTTCCTTCCTTTCCTTCTCCTTCCTTTCTTCTTCCTTGATCTTTTCCCTGTCCTTTCTCTTCTCTTCCTTGAACTTCCTCACCTCCTCCCTCTCTCTTATCATGGCTGCCTGCCTTTCCAACCTCACTTGTCTCCGCTCCTCCATTTCTCTATCCATGTCTGGCTCATGCCACCCATACTCATAGCTAGTATCTAGCCATGGTGGTAAATATCCTAGCTCTCCTACTACACCGTCGTCTAATACTTTTTTCAGGAAATCGTCCATACTGACGCAAGTCACCAAATGACACTTGTGTCTGTGTGGAGTGTGCTTTTATAGGCCTAGCGTCTATGAGCGCGGACGTTTGTGTACTCCCCCCTCTCCTCCAAATTTTTTTTTTTACTGAACCTGACATAACCTAAAGTTGTGTTTCTTGCGGAGCACACTTTGATATGTTGCACTGTGTTGTGTCCTCAATAAAATACCATTTGAAGTGCATAAAATACATCATAAGTTACATGTATGTATGCAAAAAAAATTTAAAAAAAATTATCGTCTTTGTTAAAGTTATTTAGATATTATTTCCATGGAGTTTCGATGGTTGTGGTCATGTTCATATAATGTTGGCCATAAGGTACACATAAAGTACTAACATAAACTTATAATAACATGAATGTGGTATATTTTATTCTAACAGTAAATAGCAAACTCAAATTAGAACACATAACATTAAATATTATTGATAATATTAGGTATTTCATTTATAAACAAGCACAGCTTGCAAGACCCAGTCGACTTCAGTTGACAACGTTCAACTAATCCATCTTGTGCTGTATGCCATACACGTTTAAAATAATCTTATTTGTATTCATGTCTCAATATTTGAATTTCTATTTACATTATGCTTTATTTCTCCAACATATTCATTGCTTTGTTGTTCATCCAAATACAATGGTAATAGTAAAACTGGGCGTAAACCGGCCATTGAGTAGGAAAGAAAACATCAAGAGTCGTGCGGTATCATTAAGCCCCGCCCCCATCTCCAAATATGGCACACCAACCAAAGGCGTGCGGTATCATTAAGCCCCGCCCACATTTCCAAATATGGCACGCCATCCAGTGGACGCCCATCAATCACAGGACACTGCCGCACGCTCATTGGTTGATGTGTCAGTGACGTCAGAGAAGTAGCGACAAAGTTTCACCGCCTGAGGGTCATCAAAGTGTACTTTTGAAGAAATAAAACTATTTTTCATCAAAATATAGGTGTCAATGCATATTACATCCTAAAATAACTCTTATTTTCGCTTTTCAATGGTTATTTTTGATGGAGAGTTGATGAAACGAGCAATTTATAGACCGTCACCGCCACTTCGGGTTTGTTGACATCGGACTATAAGAGAGCGCTTCAGACAAGTTTGAAGGCATTCTGAGTTCTTTCAAGGTGAGTGTCAAGACGTGCGCACTGTTGGTTATTATTTTTGCTGTGGAAATGTCATGTAAATCTCAAGTAAATTTTGTGAAATTCCGGTAAAATTCAATTAACAACAAATTTATGCTACCTACGGTTATTTTAATGTGAATAACTTCGGTAAATAATGTTAATTAAACACATATGTGGTTCATTCATTCATTCATTCATTCACACATTCTTTCTTTTTTCTTGGACACCCAGTTCCCAGAATACAGCCTCGGCATTCTCCAAGTCAATTCACAGTTCAACATCATCATCATCATCATCATCAAGTCAATTTCCAGTTCAAGTTCTGAGATCAAGACTCCACGTCAATCACTGTGTCAACTTCAAGTGTATATCAAGATCAAGACACTCCACGTCAATCACCGTAAGTTGTTTTCTTCAATATACAAAGAAATAGGAGAGTAACTGTGTGTGTGTGAGTGGGGGGGGGGGGGTCAGATGCTAACACGTCACATCTCACAGTTCCTGTCCTATTTTAGGGTTATTGAGTTGTTGGTTTAAAGCAAACACTTTTCAAAAAAATTGTCCGCATTTTCTGAATCATTTAGTCTGTATATCCTTCTTCTGGGCTTAAAGTTGAGAAGTATAATATGGCTAACTTATGAATAAGAATAAATTCATATTCCGTTGTAAAATGGAGCCACCTTTTTGCAAATTAGTCTTTTAAAAAAAACTACCGTAAATTCAGTGCAGTGTGTTTGCTTTTAGACCATCTCAAGTTGTTTGTTTTATGTTTTCATGTGCATATCATTTTCTGGTGTCATGTAAGATGTATTCAAGTATGAAGTCGCCAAAATGCACTGACTCACAAGGTCAAGACTAGGTCTTACCAGACCACAGTTTATGATCTTTGGACGGTGGTGTTTATGCACATATCATGACGAACCTTTTGAGAGTGTATCAATCCCATAGCATTGGTATCATGCATAAATGCAGTCCTCACGAGTTCATGTCACTCTGCAAAGAAAGGGCATACTCCATCAACCCTTGAATGACAGCATCATGGCCCAATGTATCATCCTCTTTTGTCGTCATTATGCATGAATGCAGCAAGTAACTCGTGAGGCGTGCATTCAAGCACTATGCCAACCCTACATGGTTGAGACACTCCGGGTCTGCATCATAACACTCTCTGGGGTTGGGGCTGCATTGGTGCATCATTCCATCAAATGTTAGCTTTCAGTGACATGCCATCCTTAAAGGGTTAAAGCACTCTGCTGTCTTAAAGGGTTAACAAGTGTATTATTATGTTTAATTTGTTACTTGAAATAATCTATAAAGAATTTATGGCAAGCATGTTCTAGCGGTACTATTATTATGATATGATCTCTATAATTTCAAAATTCTCAGATTTCAAAATTCCCCAACCCCCCCCCACTGAAGTAAAAAATTGACCCATTTTCCTGGAAATATTTTTTTCTGTAATTTCAAGGTCTATTTTAGATTGTGTACAAGTGTCATATTTGAGAAATAGGCCTAACTCCCCGAAATGGGCACTTTAGTTTTGGTCACATTGGTCTGTCAGTCCATACCGGTACTGTGTAGTTTAAGTTGTGCTCAGATTTCAAAATTCCCCAACCCCCCCCACTGAAGTAAAAAATTGACCCATTTTCCTGGAAATATTTTTTTCTGTAATTTCAAGGTCTGTATTAGATTGTGTACAAGTGTCATATTTGAGAAATAGGCCTAACTCCCCGAAATGGGCACTTTAGTTTTGGTCACATTGGTCTGTCAGTCCATACCGGTACTGTGTAGTTTAAGTTGTGCTCAGATTTCAAAATTCCCCAACCCCCCCCACTGAAGTAAAAAATTGACCCATTTTCCTGGAAATATTTTTTTCTGTAATTTCAAGGTCTATATTAGATTGTGTACAAGTGTCATATTTGAGAAATAGGCCTAACTCCCCGAAATGGGCACTTTAGTTTTGGTCACATTGGTCTGTCAGTCCATACCGGTACTGTGTAGTTTAAGTTGTGCTCAGATTTCAAAATTCCCCAACCCCCCCCACTGAAGTAAAAAATTGACCCATTTTCCTGGAAATATTTGTTTCTGTAGTTTCAAGGTCTATATTAGATTGTGTACAAGTGTCATATTTGAGAAATAGGCCTAACTCCCCGAAATGGGCACTTTAGTTTTGGTCACATTGGTCTGTGAGTTCATACCGGTACTGTATAGTTTAAGTTGTGCTCAAATTTCAAAATTCCCCAACCCCCCCCCCCCGCAAGTAACAAATTTCAAGGTCTATATTAGATTGTGTGCAGGTGTGATATTGGAGATATAGGCCTAACCCTTTATATGATATGTTTATAGGTCAATCCTAAATTAACAAATTCTCCACTCAAATTTTCTCACTCTACACATAAGTACCGGTATCATAATTTCCATTATAAAAACTGGGACGCTAGAGAACTCATCAAAAATGCTAGCTACAATATAATGGGTATTTATATTTCAGAAGACCTATTCATGCAACTTGCACATACCTTAGTACACTACTTAACTGTTCAGGGGTGGCATCATCTATTTATGTATCATCCCTTTTGCCCTCATTATACATCAATTTATGCATAAATGCATTTCTAGAAATGTGTATGTGTAACTGGCATGTGAAGCAACAATCTCATTCTGGCCAGTGCCATAGTCTATATGTAAAAAAAAAAAAAGTGGGCGTAGTGTGCCCTGTATAGTATAGGGGGCGCCACGTCAAGAATACATATCAGGCAGTAGCATTGCCTATGTAAAATCTCAAGATATAATTTTACAGGCTATTTCAGTCATACACAGGGCGTAGTTGTATGGTACAGGGGGCGCCACCCCAACAACACCTATCAGCCAGTACTATTGCCTATTTAAGAACTGAAAATATAATTTTACAGTGTATTTCAGTCACACACGGGACGTATTTCTAGCACGCTGAAACTATAAGTACACATGTCAGCCAGTAGCCTTGCATATGTAGAAATTCAATATATAAGTCATGTAACTATGCATGGTTCTATTCAACAATATTTTGGTCTGCCATCGTCACAAGTGTAACAGTCCAGTTACTCTGAAAATATCAAGGTTGTATCCATCTTTGAGAAATAATAACTAACAACTAAACTAATAACAGTTGTCTGCTTGGTTGACATGTCCTTTAGTTCATTCAAGTCCCTAAAGTGATAACTGTGCTGTATCAATTTAAATGCAGTGTTGTTGGGTTGTGTATTGAATCAAGCGTAGTGTTCCTGAGTTGTTTGAAATATCTTCCTTAGTTTTATGTTAGTAAGAAAGTAAATCCCGAGTTGGTCTTAAACCAAGGTTATGTGAGTAGGTGCATGGTAAACTGGGTGTACTCACAGTTAATGTCCCTGCCACTCTCCGGTAAATCCATGTCATGTCACATATTTCACATGCCACTGCCACTGCCAGTAACTCACAGGTATATTTCCTTTAGCACTTTGCAAGTGTGTTTATTTACCTTTAATGTGAGTTATGGCTTGCAGGTGGGCCTTTTTATCACATATCACCACATGTATTACCCACTGCCAAACACAGAAGTGTTCGTTTTCACAATCATTTCATGTGATTATAGCTGGCTTTCAAGGTGGGTCTAAAACACTATCATGCACAACACACTCATATCCCACTGCCAAAAATTTCATCTTAATGTAACATCTCCTTGATGTGTTAATTAATGGCTTTCAAGGTGGGTAGTGATGTACGTGGTCTTTTGACCTGGCTGAATTGCATACACACATCTGCTCGGTCAACATCTCCTTGATGGGATACTGAGCAAGACCTTCTTGAATAAACTGATGACTTGACATGCTTTTGATGACGTCGCAGGCCAGTATGGTTGGGGTTGTGTCGTATACTGCATATCTGAAGGTCGGCAGGTCATTTTAGTCTTCTGTGGGTGGTAGTTCCATCTATAATAACAAGAGAAATTCAATTAAACATGGCGTTAATACTAATACTAAAAATAATAATAATTATATATTTTATTCTATGGCTGTATACAATTCATCGAAAAGTATAAAAGTAAAGACATTCTTTAATAAAAATAATTCCCTTTACAGGTGTCAATATGAGCTGCGACGATTTATACCTGTTTACTGTGAGAGCACATGTTGAAATTACATATGCGCAAGAGATATGGGAGTTTATCTCAAAGGGACAAAAAGAAGGGGAACCTTTCCAGAGTTACAATAGTGAGTGTCATTATTGGTATTGTGCTATCAACAACATTATAAATACTCTGCAGAAGGAGGGAGTGTTTTACCAAGTAGCTATCCACAAAGACAGCACTTGCCTCCTGTCCGACATGGAGAAAGGTTGGGGTTGTATCCACATAATATTTCAAGATCGTTTCTGTCCATTGTTCCATAAGTGGACACTAATGGACAACTGCGGTCTGAGTTATCTCAGCTCGCTGTCAAGGGAGACTGCTTACATGTTTGAGCCCATGCAAGACAACGGAGAATTTTATGTCATGGAGACAGGCAGCACAGTCGCGATGGGGAACTTTTAAGTCAACTGGGTAGGTACGTTGTATTGTTGTTCGTCTGTTCTGGTGGGTAACACCTAACATGGTCAACTGTCTTCTTTTCTCAAAACCCACAGTCACAGTCACGACATGTTTCCCAAATTGAGAGACCTTGCTGCTGCAGCTCTTCCTGTATGTCAGCAGGATCACTGGCTTACTAAGCGTCTGTACGCCGATGTTTTCGCCGATGAATTGCAGGTTGTGGAGATTGAGCGACCGTCTACAGAGCTTCATGTCAATGGTCCACTTACTATTAGTCCTCTTGCCTATGGGGTCGGGTGTTTTGTCTCTCTGAACGAGGATGTGACCTATCTTTTCCCGCATTGTGAATATCATTTTCATTCTAAAACAATTTCAAACATGTGCCAGGACGACGTTACAATGTTCATTCAGGTGTACATACGGTCGCGTGTTGTTTCGGGAGATGACTTTCTCAAGTCCACTGACCTTCACTTATTCCCCATGACTGAAGCTGTCACCCTTCGTCTTCAGCAAGCTACAGTGCTGAGGTGTGCAGAGTATAGTTCTGTGGTCAAACGCACCATACGAATAATACCCCTGAACGATATCTCTGTTACCTGTGTCGAAACATCCATATCCGAAGACCTGTGGTTTTCAAAGAGTGCGGACGAAGAATGAACATATGTCTATTCTTCCCTCTTCCATTTTTCAGATAAAAGTCATGCCTCTTTTCCCCACACTGAAACTGTTGGCATTAAATGCTGTGGTGGATAACGGATTGGAAATGTCTCCTCTGCTTGTGGCTTCCAATCCCTTTCATACCAAAACAATTTTGGCAGTGGTCAAGCAGCCCATCTTTGCACCTGTAAAAATTGCCCTACCTCGACACGTTCAGGTCAAGTCTACAGCATTTGAATTGGGGGTATATTTTTGTTTGTCTCCTGGCATTGATGTTGTCTGTCAACTGGCTGAGTACAACAAGGAAGACAATATAATATCTTACGGCCACACGGACAAGTCTGTACAGGCTGAGGCCTGTGGATACATGGTGGAGGTGTACTATGATTCCAGCCTTTTGCGACCGCGAGAAATTGTTGCTGAAATGTTCACCCTTGGATTTAACACGTCCATCCCCCAGTATGCTGTGTTAGAGTACATCTCTGTTCAATATGGCTACTTCACCGATGATGACACAAGGCAGACCGAGGGGGAGTGTTCAGAGGGTGATCTGAGTTCAATTCAGTCGGCGGACTATTGCGTGGACATGTTCCCCACTCCCGAATCTCCAGGTAGTCTGCCACCGAATATGGTAGTGGAGTTTGAGGACAGAGAATTGGAGCAGTATCTGAACCAAATTGTCGACATGGATGAGTCTGTCTGGCAGGCCTGTGATTGGGGTTCATTACCTGCGGAGGCATTTCAAATTGGCAACTCAGCTATGTACCCTGAAAGCGAAGGATGGGGTGAAGTAGAGGAAAACCTAGAAGAGCAGTTGGAAGTCTCCACACGGACTACTATACTCCACAAAATGACCTTTCTTTCCACGGGGGAAGTATTATTTTCCCCGTCTTCTAGAGGGTTACCTCAACAGTGTTGTGAACTGTTGTATGGTGTGTACAACAGCGACAATATAAATTAAAATAATTTCTCTGCTCCCTCTTTCTTGCAGCCTTCTCTGCGTTGTGCAAGGCAACATAATTAGCCATACAATACCAGTACTACAGTTGCTATGGAGTCTGGAGTGTTCCATGAGCAATCTTCTCAGGAAAATGGTGAAAAGTGGACTGCCGATATGTGTGGAGTCCTCCGTAATGTCTATGCGGACGTGGTAGAACGCAGAAATTTAGCGCTCAGTCCAGCCGAGTTATCAGCCATGATGGAAGATCAATGGAACGTAATGTATCCTGATAGTCCCGTGAGTGGCCTCTCCTTAATTCGTATTTACCACCTGTTAGAGGAGAAAACCCCTGCTTACTTTAATATCAGACCACCTGCCTATTCAGAATGTGTCAAGAAAGAGCCGTCAGAGAAGAATAAGACAGTCTACACAAAGTGGACCGAGGCCATGACTGAAAACCTGGAAATGTGTGGTGCGGCAGCGTTGAAAATCCAAGCAGAGTTGAGGTTTACGGAGGAATCTAGGCCAATTTTACGTAACCTGATGTTGGTGCAATGGAAGAAAATTTACCCAGACTCCAAGCAGTCGTGCACGGCACTCGTAAGGCGTTACCAAAAGCTCAGGGAGAATGCAGAGCTCAGGGGATCGGTACAGTTCCCACGCAACGCTGAGTGGTTCGCAAAAAGAGACGCAGCCATTCGGTCTCATGGTCCAGGTGGAGATGCGGGGTCAGAAGAGCAGTCAGACGTTCCTCTGTTGCCCAAAGGACCAGGTGGAGACGGGTGTACAGATGGCGTGGATTATTTCAACAAAGACAAGAAGCGCAATAGAAGGGGAAAACCTACAGTATGTTATTATGAATCTTCCCAATCTGAGGACCAATCTCAGGAACAGGCTAAGCGTAGAGCATGTGACATGGATGTTGACTTTGTTTTGGACGAGCCCTTTCTGCAACAAAATTCACATGTGGTGGGTGTAGACGTTTCTGCAGAAGAGGAGGTCGATCCCCCGGTCAAATACAAGCGAAAGACAAAAGGTCCAGTTGTTTTTGATGAGGACGAAGATGTTGAAGACGACCATGAGCAGGAAGACGTCAACGCTCCGGTGGCTGATGGAACGGCCATAGTTAAGGTAGTGAAGGCGCGAGTCAAGTGGACTCCTCATTTGGTGGAAATGCTGAAGCTTGCTATGCAGCGTACAGAAGAGCAAATTTGCATGCCCAACATCAATAGCTTCCATGGAATGAGGTCACATCTACTTGCTGCACATTTCAATAATCTTGTGCCAGAGTCTAATGTACACCAATCAAAAATAGTCAGTAAGGCCAGTAAGCTTAAGAAGGAAAGAAAGAAAGCCAAATGGTCTGATTTACCAGGTGAAGGAAAAGAGGCTGAGACGGGAGATAACGCCGGCCAGGCTGACATGCCTAATGACATGTGTTTCAATTTAAGCATTCTTAGTACTATTGTGTATAACCGTCTAATCGATACGCAGGTAGAGCGTAGCCGAGATCGGCTGTTTCAGGCAGTTTGCTTTAATTGTGGCATGTTGCTTTATGGCAATTTAAAGTATGGTCATTTGTTCCACCGCAAGAAAGGACCGAATGAACCCCCTGCGCGTATAACATATTCGATGAGTGACTACGAGTTTGAGCTTCCCTACGAGTTCACCTATTTGGATGGAAACACGGTGGTACATAAGTTCTATGCCTGTTATCAGTGTAGACGTCGTCCTATGAATTACTACCCATGCACTGCCAACATCAATCCGGATCCATCTCATCCTGCCATCTTTCGGTTGCCTGAGGTTGTCAGTGCACTGCGCAACGATCACGAGAAGGGCAATGCTTCTCTTGCCAACATATTTTCTACTACCCAGAAGGCTAACAACAAGGCACGACGTATTTGGGTTCACAAAGTTGGAGAAGTCAATGTTTTGCCGAGAGTTGCACATAACTACGCAGGCCTGTACGGTTACATGGTCAGACGTCCGGACGAGGAGGCGCAGAATGTCTCTGATGAGAGAATAGTTGCAGCTGTGAAATTCTTTGGTCGAAACAATTTTCTGTTCAAAGATTTCAAATCAAACTATGAGACACTGTACCGGCATGCCGACATAGATCTACTTCCCACTGAGACAGACTGTCCAGATGCTCGAGGCCACCCTATATGTGAACACCTCAACGATGAATCAGTAGCATGGGCTGTCCCTCTGGACCCTGAAAGGGGTTTGCCACGTCTTAATCCACATGAGGACATCATCGGTGTCCAACATTCACGCGAATTTGCTGTGGACCTCAATAAGGGCATCTCATACAGGGATAAGCACTTGGAGGCAAAGGCATGGACATGGCTATTTCCATATGGTCATGGGAGTTGGTTTGAGCGTTCCGATCTCAAACCAATGCAGTACATCAAGCTCCGGGTTCTCTGCTATGATTCCCGGTGGAGATCCGACATCAACTATTCGTTCTTTTGGGTGGACCGCTTGATTAAAGATCGCTTATTCTATGTGGCGAAAACCAGAGTCATTACTACAGAGCCGGGTACCGAGGTTCCCAATGTGGGTCAGCTACGAGAGAGTAATTCGAGCACCGAAGGGAAGTTCTCGCAGTTTGGAAGTACACTGCCAAACACTGTGGTCGGCAGTAAGTCATATTGGAAGGCGAGGCTGCTTGAGCTGGTGGCCGTCAGTACGGAATTGGGACAGCCAGACTTCTTCATCACACTCACACAGAACGACGGATGGCCCGAACTGCAAACGGTGGTGAAGCATGGCTATGGGGCCTATCCAACAGTACCTGATGGTCGAATCTGTACAGATTCAAACACGTCGTCGACGGTTCTCTTCTCGGTGGAGACAACTGTCGCATTCTTCAAACGTTTCGCACAGTTCAAGTCTTATGTGCTGCAGAACGAAAACGGCCCCATTGGTAAGGTCCGTGATTCGTGGTACAGAGTAGAATTTCAAGGGCGCGGAGCTATTCATATTCACATGGTGGTGTGGTGTGAGCCCGGCACTATTCCAGCGGATGCGGTGAGAGCTGAATTTCCCCGGCCGGAGAGCCGTGAACAGCACAAGGACTCTGTAAAGGAAATGCGGAATGTGGTGGGCCAGTTCCAAATCCACGAGTGTCGTCCAGCCAGATGTTTCCCTCGAGTGGCAGGCAAAATCATCAGAAAGTGTAAGTACGGATTCCCATTTGAACTGACAGACGAGGATGGGACTGCCGAGGGTGGCATCCGCTACAACTACAAGAGACGTCATGAGGAAGACGTCAGGGTATCGTCGTACAACCTGTCTATTCTTTTGACTTGGCAGGCACATATGAACATTCAGCGAGTGACCCATTCTGGTTGGGAGATGTACTTAGCCAAGTACATCAGTAAAGCCGAGCCGTCCTTTGACATGCTCTTGCCCGAGGACACAAGCGAGGTGGAGAGGTTCCTGCGCACACGTCTCATCGGCAGATTGGAAGCTGACTGCATACTTCTGGGGTACAACATGTGTCGCTGCACCCGTGAGGTTGTCTTCTGTCCGACCTCCATCAATCCGAGCATGCGGTGCATGAAGAGAAATATTCACCTTAAAGGAGATCCCGACTCAACCGACATCTACTACGACAATGGATTGATGAAGTATCTGGATCGTCCTTCCCAGTTGAAGGACATGCTGTATGCCGAATATGTCAAGTGTTACAGATTAGTAGCGAGTGTAACGTCCGATCTACATGAGGAACAGGAAGAGTATCATCCAGAGTTTGAAGATGACGCTCCTCCACTGAAAGATGCCAAGGGACGTTTACTCAAGAGACGCAAGCAAGGCAAAGAAGCCGTCCCGCGCTGGCGGTTCTGTCTGCCTTATGGTGAATCTCAGGAGGCGTATTATGAGCAAATTCTCGTCCAAAGGTTCCCTTGGACTACAGACACAATCGGCAGCATCATTTCACCCGATAATGTGTCAAAGACTTATCAGGAGGAGTGTGCCATCCGTGACCTCATTGACAAGCAGTCAGACGCTGAGACTATGTTGCGTGAGGCTGCCGTCCGTGGATTTGATATTCGATTCATTAAGACCATAGCTCAGCATATGGTGGACAAGGAGTGGATGACCACTGAGGAGACTGACGCGTTGCTTGGGGAAATTGAGCAAAACCGTCCTCCAGTGGTCGAAAGACGTAAGCAGGTTGAGGTGGACGACGAGGATGAATTTGATATGGGAGACATGGGAGTGAGAGCGCCACCTATGGAGGACATAGATGCTTTGAAAGCTCAGTTGAATGCCGACCAAAGGCGAGCTCTGGACTACATGAATGGTGAAATAGCTGCAGAAAGACAGTTACTCGTCAACGTAGTTGGTGCTGCCGGCACTGGGAAGTCCTTCTTGCTGAAAACATTTATTGCATGCTGCCGACAACAACACCATCTCACTGTCAAGGTTATGGCCAGTACAGGCATAGCAGCTCATCTGATAGGAGGCTGTACTGTTCACAGTGCTTTTAAAATGGATATAAAAGCCCAATCCTTTCTGTACAAGGGCAGAGTTATTGCCAAAATGATGAGGGAAACTGATGTCTTTATCATTGACGAGTTCTCGCTGTTGGAGGCGAAAGTCATGATGGAAATAGATCACGTCATGAAGGGCATGTCCTGTGGGAAGTATAACCATACACCATTCGGTCACAGACATGTGGTATTGTTGGGGGATCCGGCTCAGCTGCCAGCCATTGATTTGGATATTTATGGCATTTGGACGTGGAACGGTTTCTTCAAATCTATTATACTGAATGAGGTCATGCGTCAAGACGACCCAGAGTTCCTGGCCATGTTACAGGACGTCAGGCGTGGTAACCTCAATCAAACATCTTTGGCCACACTGCGAAAACGTGTAGTCCCTCCTTCTTCCTACCCGAAACATGCAGCAGAATATGGCGTAAACGATGCGGTCATCGTGTCTCATCGTGTCGACAGGGATTCAATAAACAACGCCATACTTGAGAACATGGAGGGAGAGGAAACAGTTTTTACGGCCATCGACCTCAACAAGCAAGGCAATCCTGCCACGGCTGAGGAGTCAAAAAACAT
The DNA here is from genome assembly GCA_947462335.1 of Harmothoe impar. Classification (NCBI taxonomy): domain Eukaryota; kingdom Metazoa; phylum Annelida; class Polychaeta; order Phyllodocida; family Polynoidae; genus Harmothoe; species Harmothoe impar. Next base: position 8,409,505 of record OX381717.1, on the reverse strand, counting down.
TGACATTTTCCAGAAAAGTTCTTTCCCGCGAGAGATACGTCTCAAGGTTGGAGCTCGGGTCATTCTCCTGAGAAACATGGAAATAGAGGCTGGATGGGTCAATGGCACTAGGGCTGAGGTTGTGCGAATTGTCAGCCAGAACTGTATTATCATACGTCATCTGGTCGACGGTACGGAGTTGTTGTTGGGACGTGTTGAACAAGATGTCGCATACGAGCATGCAACTGGCTCGCTAATGAGGAACCAGCTGCCTATTACACTGGGATGGTGTCTTACAACTCACAAGGTCCAAGGTATGACACTGGATCGGGCGTATGTTAAAATGGACGGTAAATTCTTTGCCAGTGGTCAGGCGTACACCGCACTGAGCAGAGTGCGACGGTGTTCTGATCTCACTCTGTTTGCCTTCGAACCAGTGGCGGTACGTCTCAGCCCGAGACATGCCTTAGTGCTGCAATATATGGAGTCTACTAATGTCCTTTCTCCTCACGCCAAAGACATCAAGAGTAAAGAGATGAGGGCTCTGGTGGATCTCATAAAAAGTACACCGTATGACCCAGAAAAAGAGCTGAAAAGGCAGGCCCGAAGTAAGAAATTCAAAAAGTTTATCAATGACTCTGTCAAGAGGGCCAATGGAATTCCAGTTTCAAATCCTAGGAATAAATCCAAAACGTCGAAAAGGCCAGCTCCAAGTTCAAGTCCTAGCAAGAAATCAAAGACGTCGAAAAGGCCAGCTCCAAGTTCAACTCCAAGCAAGCCAAATAAGCGAAAGAGGGCGTCGGATCCTCCTGCTCCTAAGGTTGCCGACGAGGCTGGTCATGATAATGCCGCAGAGCAGCCAATACCTGGATCTGGTCAAGCTGGGGAATCCTGCCACTCTCCGCCTGTTTCCAAAGGTGTTTGTCGAACTATTCCCAAGGTGCGACAAGGAGGCATAGTGCGTTACCAAGCCAGGGCCGGTCCCCTTTCTGACGCCCCAGAAGTGTTCATGTGGAAGAAGTCTCTGGCTAACCACATGCTGAACGAGGACTGTCATCGTACTCCCCTCATACCAGTCGACCGGTTTCCTTCTATGGTGCCCCAAAGTCATGTCACATCTCTCAATGATGCTGGCATGGGACTTGACGTCATAAAAGGTGATGGAAACTGCTTCTACAGAGCGATATCAAAGGAGTTGTTTGGCACACAGGAATACTACCACGTTATAAGGTTGCATGCCATTCACTTTCTGCAGCTCCATCTGGACGTCCATATGCCTGTTATCACTGATGACATGGCCATCCAACGTCTGCTGCGTAATCCTGATGTGTTGATAAGTCGACAGGATGCTGCTGATTATGTAGATAGGCATTACGAAGACAGGACATGGGCGTATAGCGCAAACTGCTATGCTGTGGCGGGCATGCTGGGTTGTGACATCCGAGTACTTAAACTCAATCCAAAAGGTGACTCGGTTTGGCACGTGGTCTCTCCGTTGGTGGCACTGGACGACAGGATTGTCCCCGCCCCGCCACAGCATTACACTCCTGTTATCTATAATGAACAGGTTGAAGGTCAGGGCACACATTTCACTCGTTGTTACAAAATGGCACCGCTGCCTGATGTAGAGTAGCACGTCTGGAACAGTCATTGTGTATATGTAGTCAGCCACTCAAAAATATTTCTAAACCAATTAAAAACTGCAGTCCTCACCTATGTCAAACGGTGTGTTTGTGCATCATCAATGCAGTCCTGGCCGAAAACACAGTTCAATTTGTGTGGCCAGTTTGTGCATCTGCAGTCCTGGTGTGGCATACGGCTAATGTCAACCAGATTGTGCATACAGTATAAACCATAACAAAAATCAAAGCATGGCTACAGACATCTTTCATCTAGGTGGGTAAAAAGTCAAATAAGTGTTACCGTTTATTTATTTATTTACTATTCATAATAAACGCTCATTTGAAATACGCACAAATGTTATTAAAGAAAAGAAATATTTCATTTGCTGATATCTTAGCTGTATTTATCTGTCAATTGTGTAAGAATGTTTTATCTTGATAGTCATTGTACTAATACTACTACTACAGCTACTAATAAGTTATCGGTAGCTGTAATTGTCTTACCATATTCTTAAAGTCTGCTTGTGTTGAATGGCAGATGAGTGACGTGTGTACGGCTGCAGACCTTGGACATGTGCGAGGGGTGGTGGTGGGCGACTCCCTGCTGAGGTGGGCCGAGCTCCCGGGCTTTGTATACATACCAGTGGCAACGAGCGCACAGTTAAGATGCAATCTGCAGAAAGTTCGTAAGGAGATTGGAAACTGCCTCGTGGTATGTTGCGGGTCCAACGACCTGGCGGACGGATCAAGTTACCAGGATGTGGTATCACATTTAATCGAGTTCAAAAATGAGGTAACTATCTAGTCTTCACAGTATTATACGTTAAAGTACTATAATCTAATAATAATACTACTATCCTATAATATAATAATATAAGTCATAGGTAATGTATTGTACAAAGTAGTAGCGGCCTGATAATTTACGAAAAACTACATTTTTTATGAGAAAGGGTTAAAAAATATGGAATATTCAGCAGACACGGTTTGTTATCTTCCACATATCTCTGTTTGTGACCGTGAAATTTTGGTGAAGGGCAGGGGCAAGAGTAAGCGGGAAAATTTTCACTTTGAATATTTTGTGTCGTGGCTATGCGGACTACGACAATCGTGTACCAAATATCATAATTTACAAAAAACTTTATTGGGTGAGAAATGTTTGGGGGGGGGGGGGAAATGCAATCTTTACCATAATCAGTGTGTGAATAATATTATTGTCAATATTTTTAGGCCAGCAGGCTTTTCGATGAAGTTTTAATATGTACTGTGCCACGGCGCCGACAGCTCAAACCCTTCGTGCGGAAGACTCTGAACAAGTGAGTGCAATGTTTTTCAAGTCGGTCAAATATAAAACATGGAATACAGTTTACTTTAGGAATGCGTACATGTCTGTGTTGCCAGTAGTTTAATTTTTTTTTTTTAAGAAAAATGCAATTGGTCAAGAAATTAAATTATCTTTAAGAAAGTTGGTGTTCACTTTCAACACATCAACATTTCATTGCCTTGAAATTTGGTGTAGTAAATGAAACGCTAAGTTTTAATAAGTGACTCATCTTAACAATATCTGAATTTTCGGACGCATCCGTTCCCACTTCGAGGGCAGGGTGATTGACTTGGATCGTGCCCTGCCCGAGTTTCGGCTGTTCCGCAACGACCGCATCCATCCATTGCGGGCGGGTCTAGTCAGAATCGAGAAAGCAGTGAGTGATGTGGTTAAGGTAAGTCTTAAGCACTATAACATTGAATCATTTAAAGAACAAATGCCAAATTTTGCACCATAGTGAAAACTGTTATTTTCATTTTATAAAAATAATAAAAAATAAGCAGACATAAAAATAAAAGTAGCATTGATCTATATTGATAGTATAAATTTCATTCTGCCATCTATTTCTGCCATGTATTATTAAGTCTACACATTTTCTGCCACCAGCCTCTTAGCATCGCTGACAAGCCGGAGGCAGCCAAAGAGGAGGCTGAGGTGCCCATGGAAGCCGACAATGGGGTGGCAGTAGGGGTAGACGATGGGTCGTTCGACCAGGTTCAAGAGGTAACTATAAATCTATGTTTTTAATGCTTCATACAGTAACACTGAATTAACTAAATGGTCAAACAGCACTACAAGGCACATGTTTCTTATCTCATCATAGTTGAAATGCTGCGTGCTCATTTTTCACCGGTAAAAAGGTCATCTATTTTTTCCTGTGCTGTTCTTTTCAGACAGTTGTTTGTATATTTGTTGCTATTTGTTATCAATTCAGATCAGTCAGACAGGTGGAGACGGAGCAGCACGGGTTGGTCAGATGCTAAGAGGGGGGGGACGGGGTATCATCAGGAGCCGACTCGGCCACAAATCAGTAAGTATCTCCCATATAGAACTTCTTTGGTTTACTTTGTCTGTTATTTGTTAACGTGTATAACATGCATTACAGTTCTTTACTTCTGTATGCAGTTGCTCTTTGTCATACAGGGTCAGTTTACACGTACAGTGCTTTTGGACTTACTTTGGTTTTCTTTACAGAGGGGTGGCGTACATAAACGCCAGAACCACAAGAGGCGACATGCTCGTGGTGCTCGTGGTGGTCGGGTCCCGCCAACTCGTGGTGGTCATGCTGAATATGGTGGCGCCAACCACAAGCGGGTCCTGGGAAGTCGTGGTGCAGGGCCAGTTCACTCCGTTGCGCATCCAGGGCCAGTTCACTCCGTTGCACGTCCAGTGGCAGTTCCAGTTCCTGCGCCGCTGCCGCGTTCAGCCAAACCAACAATTGTGATCGAAAATGTAAGTGCTTTTATTACAAACTTATTGAGTAAGCGCAAGTGGTGTATTTCTTTTTTTAAATTCATTTTGAAGTATTATGGTATGGAAGGGTGTTTAATGTGACAAATAGAATCGTCCATTCAATATTAATCATTTAATACATTAAATCATTTAATACATTCTCACTATGCACCGCTATGTGGTATATCCTGCCATTGTTTAATGTGAAACATCACAATGTTAAACTTACCTGTGGTTCACTTTCTCTTTATTGTAGGCCACGTTCTACTGGGGTACAGAGATGTGAATAAGTCACCATGAGCCATTGAGCTGCAATGAAAACCGTCATGTATATAATATATTATAAGTTATCTTCTCCACACCTATGTATATATATCACTACCATACATCTTATATTTTTTCATCTATTTATATATTGTATTTAATCTATGTATATATATCAGCTAATGTCAGCCAGAAAAATTATCAGAATAATGGAAATAAAATTAATTCTTAAATTATATTGAACTCAACGACTTTGTTGCCTTCTTTGCCACACATTGTATATAGATCAGAAAAAGGAAAATAAATAAAAATTGCGGACTTACCTTGATAAATTCCAAAAAAAATCCTAGGTTTAGAAAAATTTTAAAACAAAAAAGGTCAAAGGTAAAACACATGGCTCATTCGGGCTAACTCCCGGGGGGGGGGCACTCTCACATTTATGTATACCATGTGTGTACATCACCCTTAATTTAGACCCCTTTTACCGGGACAAAATCCACAAGCAACACTACTGTTTTGGCGGCATAACTCCCAGAAATGTGCAAAAATCAGGACCTTTTTCATGGGACATCACCCCAAATTTGCCAAAATCAACCCCTTATTTAACAGAAACTGTGGGACATTTTGGGTGGATATTCCAGGCCTAAAAACATATCCCTTTTCGCTCAAAATTGGCTGAAAAAGGACGCACAATGGCGGGTTGGCCCGTACCCGCCTGTGGGGCTAAAAAAGCACCCCTTTCCCGGTATTTTGTGTACGCATATAGTTACTATAGATGACATAGGGAGTCCCCCCCCCCCCCGGGGGGCTCACTGGAAAATGATAGAAGTTTGAAAATGACAGCGTGGCTATCCGGTAGTGCTTTAACATAGGGAGTCTATGGGCGCCGACTGACAGTGGCTCAATGCTGTGGGCGGGGATATTGGAGCGCCAAATTGGTTCATCATATAGAGTAATAAACTGCACTTACGGTTAGTTGAACTAAGTAAGTCCTGTCTCTGTTGTTCAATCATGCTGTAACGGCAATCTTGCACTCATACTAATTCAAATATACTTAGTAAATAACTGTTCAACATGGATATAGCCTAATCGTGTTGTTTACTTGAAGCCGTTAGAAACCGGAAGTGACAGTCGCGCTGGTACCCGGGTTGAAAGAACAGCGGGCCCAGCGTCCCAACTCAACTTTTCCCGCCTCCTTTTTTTCATGTTTTGTAGTAGTCGTCTAGCATGAATACTTAACCAAATAAACTAAAATAATGCAACAAAACAGTATGAATAACGTAGAAATCTAATAACGTGCTGGCCCACACTAGTCGCTACCTAGAAGAAACACATGTATTGTATTTGACGGCCTTCTGTCTGCTATGGTAAAACACTGTTATCCGGTCAGCTTTGTGACGTCATCAAAGGCATCTCAAGTCATCATATTTTGACAAACTCCCAACGAAAATGGCAGCGTTCCACCAGTGTGAGGTTTTTGTGTGTGGGAATCTGGCCGTGTATCGGCCAGTAGTATGCCCGTGGCCGGGTTCCCCAGGGGGGGTTTTCCGACTGCTCCATAGGTACCAGGACCTTACAACGGGGACGTAAGTATTATTGCCATAAAAGAATAATATAAGAACTAGACAATGAGTATTTTATGGGCGCCGCCGACAAATTTGCCCTATGACTATGTCATAAAAAGTCGGCCATTTTTAAATACCGGCACCCACCCAGTAATCCCTGCTATATTTCTAACAGTGTTAGAAAGGTGCCTGCAGAGGGGTAAAAAATAACCCTTACGTACGTTTCCAGTTTTTGAGGAACGCTTGAATTGTGGTATTCACCTTTTTTCTTTGGAAATGTGCATGTGTCACTATGCTTCAATGGGTCCTTCCATTATAAGGCCCCCAGACGGGGGGGGGGGGTGGCTGTGTCAATTGTTGAATTCAAGAAATGCCAATGTCCCTTGTCGATTATAAGAAATAGGTCTTGTCCCTTGTCACTAGACCCATGTCGATTTGTCGATTTTACCTGTCTGGAGCCCTATTATATACCTTTAAGGGAGTGATCATTTTTTAACAACAAGGGGGGGGGGGGGCGGTGTTCTCCCGCGGGATTCCCCCCCCCCCCCGGTAAAGGGGTTCAAATCGCCCCCCACCTAAAGGGGTGTAAAAAAACGGAAAGCCAACCCCATTTAGGGGGGGGGGGTGCTGTTTGGAAAAATAAAAATACGTCTCTTTATTCTTTTTCTTTTATTCAATTGTAATGCATGTACTAAATCACCTATTTTTCTCTCCACTTTCCACAGAGTTTTCTACTCGTACGAGGTGTTAGTGACGCCCGCGTGTCCCTGGGCCCCGCCTGGATGGCACCTGCCATCTAACCCTCCTCAGGCACAGGCCTTTGGCCCCATGGGCCCTTTTGGGTTGCCAGCTTTTGTGTGGGGGCCAACCCCCCAACTACTAAATGGAAATTGAGGTAGGTTTTTTTGAATAGAATAATTCATTATGAACTCCACACTACTGCTTTATCCTGTAAGGGAGTGTTCATTTATTATTTACAGGGGGGGGGGGGTGGTGGGTATGTGGGGGGGGGGGGCGTAAACATTTCCCACCCCTTCTCAGGGGGGTGGGTAAACAATTCTTAATCCTCTTAAAGGGGGGGGGGCGTAAAAATTTAATTCCCTTTTTACCCAAGAAGCCTGCCCGTTACTATAGTTCAAATGGGGGGGTGGGGGTTCGGCTAGGGAGGCGCGAAACATTACACGTTCTCTAGAAGGGGGGGGGGCGCGTGATTATTTTTTCCCCCTTCCGCATGAAATCTCACCACCCTTCCCCCCCTGTAACTGTAATGTGGAATTCAATGCTGGACAGAAATACCAAATTTCTCTCCCCCCCCCACTCCCTGAGTTAGAAAATTAAGCAAATGAGCTAGGAATATTTTTAAACATTAATTGAGGGTCTACATTTATGTCTGTGTAAGTGGCAGTTTTTAGAATTTGGGCTAACTCCCTCAAAAAGTAACATTACTTTTGGTCAAATTGCAGTCTAAGGCAGTACTTAGGAGTTCAATTCTGCACAGAGATACCACATTTCTCTACCCATATCCCCTGAATCAAAAAATTAACCAAATGAGCTAGGAATACTTTTAAACCTAAATTTAGGGTCTATATTTACATGTGTGTGAGTGGCAGTTTTTAGAATTTGGGCTAACCTCCTAAGAAAAAAAGATTACTTTTGATCACATTGGAAGCTCAGGCAGTACTGTGGATTTTACGGTCAGACGAAAATACCAAATTTCTCTCCCCCCAGCCCCCGAGTCAAAAATCAAGCAATTCTGTCTCATCTTTTTCTGGTTATGCCATGGTTACAATGTAATAAACTATTTCATTTTACCTATTTCAGCTTTTCCCATACCAGCACATACTGCCCACGTAAGGACATACTGCCCACGTAAGGAGAAGGAGTTGAATATCTACACGGACGACCCTCCGTCCCCGCCTCCCACCTTATACTATACGAGCTGGGCATCTATCAAACACTTGGCACTTAATCTACAGGATACAGTTGACTGCGTCTCTGACCTTTGATGTTATTCTTATTGACACTTTAATCACACATTATTACATGTGTAAACACCCCCACCTCATCCCACGCCTTGTCAATGGTTCGCTTCCTTGATGTGACAATTCATTTGTATAATCATTGACTTTTAATCAAGGAATTGGTGGCATCATGTTGGAAGAAAGGATGAAGAAGGTTGAAAAGAAAGATAAAAGACATGTCAAGTATAGGAAACTTTGTGAGAACTGGTTACTTAGTCGCTTGAACACTTAGGATGAAGTCCATTGGTGACAAAACGTAAACCCCCACATTGAATCTGAGGTTTAAACTGATTTATCCATGTGGCTTTGACCACGGTTGGGGCAAATTTTAACTTATATATATTACTCAAGTCATGTATCAGATTTAAGGGTTTATTATTTTTAAGGTACACTAAAAATGCATAATGGCTCACACGGGAGAAAAATGACCTGTGTGTTCAGACTGCGGTAAAGTATTCAGTCAGAAAGGTAACCTAAAGACACACATGATGACCCACACAGGAGAGAAACCTCATGTGTGTTTAGATAACTTTGTGAGAACTGGTTACTTAGTCGCTTGAACACTTAGGATGAAGTCCATTGGTGACAAAACGTAAACCCCCACATTGAATCTGAGGTTTAAACTGATTTATCCATGTGGCTTTGACCACGGTTGGGGCAAATTTTAACTTATATATATTACTCAAGTCATGTATCAGATTTAAGGGTTTATTATTTTTAAGGTACACTAAAAATGCATAATGGCTCACACGGGAGAAAAATGACCTGTGTGTTCAGACTGCGGTAAAGTATTCAGTCAGAAAGGTAACCTAAAGACACACATGATGACCCACACAGGAGAGAAACCTCATGTGTGTTTAGACTGTGGTAAAGGATTCAGTCAGCTAGTTAACCTGTCTTCAATATGGTTACAATTGTATTTCATTAAATTATGTGTAATCATAATCATACATTCCACGTAATAGGCGCACAGGGCCTACCAAGCGCACACCCCCCCTTTTTTTGGCACATTCTAAAAATATAAATAACGCTAAAAAAAATATCAATTTTGGACCCCCTTTGAACTTTTAAGTAGTGAAATTTGTCAATAATCTTTTTTTTAAATGCCCTGTGCGCTTATTACGCCTAATACTCTATTCTATTCTATTATTTAACAGATTACTATTTTTATATCATATTGTTAATATTTAATATTGTTAATATTTAAATACCATAATCATTCTTAGCGAATACATAACCAATATTAGAAGGTGAATGTGTCACTTGGTCACAGACGTAGGGGTACAGTAGACTGGACAGACCCATGTCTCTCTAGTCTATATCACCCCCACGTCTGGGACCAAGTGACACATTCACCTTCTAATATTGTATTTAATATATTCAAATTAAACTAATCAAGAAATTTGTCATATTTGTATTCAAATAAAAATCATTAATAAATATTTTAACTTTGAAGAGAAAAGTTGTTTGATACAGTTCATTGTTCAATTGTTATTTTGCTCATACATTACATTTCAAAAAAGTAAAGCATCGGCAGGTTATTCATAAGCAGGAGCCACTGGGAGCAAGGTGTACTTATATATGCCGTTCCAACCAACAATGTTATTCGCTTACTAGCATTGCCTATATAGAAAGTACTTTTATTTATTTTTTTATCAAAATCCAATGTATATTAGCTAGGTAGCCACATAGGACCATCGTGCAATTCTGGCCAGTGCTATAGTCTATATACAAAGTGGGTGTAGTGTGCTCTGTATAGTATAGGGGGCGCCACATCAACAATACATATCAGCCAGTAGCATTGCCTATGTAAAATCTCAAGATATAATTTTGTCATGGGTTAACCCTTTTGTGGAGGGTGGTGGGTCTGCACTGGGGGACAATATGGGAGGAGGAGGGTGGTGTAGCAAGACGAGAGGTTTTTTTTCAGTGTGGAGACTATAAGGGGTATTCTCATGTGGATTTTTAATAAATACATAAAATAAAAAATTGCATATGTTAGATTGAGATAACTTAAATTTTGGGAAAAATGGTTGGCCCTGAAAAGGGCCGTTAGTAGAGTGGGTGAGGTGGGAGAGCTCACGTCGAGTACTCCTCAAGCATCTGTATCACTTCAGCGGGTATCTCTTGCTCCATACAGACGTCGAGCTTGGTCCTCTCGACGGCCTCTCTGATGAGTTGATCCGTCAGCTCACGGATCAGCTCATCCACCACCTCCTCCTACACCTTTGCCACCTCCTGCTCTCGCTGGTGATCTGCTGAAAACAGCTTCTCAACCATCTCATCTATGACTGCTCGCGGAACGGCAACGTATCCTATCCCCGCCATTTTTACAAGTTGTCTGACTCCCCAGTTGAGATCAGCTGACGTCACACAATTTTAAATTTCAATGACGTTGTGACGTCATCAGTGTAGGTTATTATCCGGGTTAGTATTAGTATAAGAGAACATTATTTTTCTTACATCTAGGTCTATCTGAGGGTTCGTAACTAGACCACACTGGACCTCATCCTACCAAAACCCTGCTTTACACACCTTTTATGTGGGTTCTGTCACATAGTCGCGTAGTGTGCCCTGTATAGTATAGGGGGCGCCACGTCAAGAATACATATCAGGCAGTAGCATTGGCTATGTAAAATCTCAAGATATAATTTTACAGGCTATTTCAGTCAGCCACCACCAACCACCCACCACCCACCACCCAACGACCACCCACCACCCACCACCACCCACCACCCACCACCACCCACCACCCACCACCACCCACCACCCACCCAGCACCACTCACCCAGCACCACCCACCCAGCACCACCCACCCAGCACCACCCACCCAGCACCACCCACCCAGCACCACCCACCCAGCACCACCCACCCAGCACCACCCACCACCCACCACCACCCACCACCAACCAGCACCACCCACCACCCACCCAGCACCACCCACCCACCACCCACCACCAACCACCACCCACCACCCACCGACCACCCACCACCCACCACCACCCACCACCCACCACCACCCACCACCCACCACCCAGCACCACCCACCCAGCACCACCCACCCAGCACCACCCACCCAGCACCACCCACCCAGCACCACCCACCCAGCACCACCCACCACCCACCACCACCCACCACCAACCAGCACCACCCACCACCCACCCAGCACCACCCACCCACCACCCACCACCAACCACCACCCACCACCCACCACCACCCACCACCCACCACCCACCACCACCCACCACCCACCACCCACCACCCACCACCACCCACCACCCAGCACCACCCACCACCCAGTACCACCCACCACCACCCACCACCCACCACCACCCACCACCACCCACCACCCACCACCCAGCACCACCCACCACCCAGTACCACCCACCACCCAGCAACACCCGCCCAGCACCACCCACCACCCACCCAGCATCACCCACCCAGCACCCCCCACCACCCCCCATAGCCTACATAGTGCAAGACCCGTTTGGAGAGTGCTCATTTTTTCAGAAAAAGGGGGGGGGGGTGGTGAAATTCTACACAGAGCAATGAAATAGAGTAAAAGGGCACGCGCTGGTGGTGCAGGCATCGAGGTAGATCTTTGTGTCACGACCAGTGCTTGGGTTGTGTGTGCCAGATACTTGCGCCTTGCCTGCATATGACACGCCCAACGCAACTCTCTATTATTGGAATTTTTGGCTGAAATCTGACCAGCAGACGTTGTGACGTCATCAGTGTAGGTTATTATCCGGGTTAGTATTAGTATAAGAGAACATTATTTTTCTTACATCTAGGTCTATCTGAGGGTTCGTAACTAGACCAAACTGGACCTCATCCGACCAAAACCCTGCTTTACACACCTTTTATGTGGGTTCTGTCACATAGTCGCGTAGTGTGCCCTGTATAGTATAGGGGGCGCCACGTCAAGAATACATATCAGGCAGTAGCATTGCCTATGTAAAATCTCAAGATATAATTTTACAGGCTATTTCAGTCACACACAGGGCGTATTTGTATGGTACAGGGGGCGCCACCCCAACAACACCTATCAGCCAGTACTATTGCCTATTTAAAAACTCATAATATAATTTCATAGGCTGTGTGAGTTACACACGGCACTTATTTGTTTTGTCTCCGCTCAAGTACCCAGGCTGTTTTCTTTTATTGAAATTTGTGGCTGAAATCTGACCAGCAGAATTCAGCTTGCAAAAATTGTCTCCGCATCAAGTCGACTTGGCTCACCATCGGTGGGCCAATATCGCCAAGACTGCGAGGAACAGGCGCAGAATAAGCATGCTCCACCTACACAACATGCAATGTGAGGTGGAGCCCAACACACAACATGCAATGTGAGTTGGAGCTTGCCGAGTGTTGGTGGTGTCCGGTCCTATATGTTCTGGCAACATCCAGACATGGGGTGTTTTACATCAGGCACGCCCTAAAGCTAGGATTTACAGTGTATTTTTAGTTCCTGTTTCAACAACAGTCCAACAGAATAAAAGAGCAGTACATGGTGTCCTTTTTGATGAAACACATCAGGTCTTGTGAACTTTATTTCCGCAAATACCAGATGTTTTCTGACGTAGAAGCAACTTGCCAGTCATATTTCCCGCGTGGAGCTCAAAATATACCTGTCGCCACCATGTGGCAAAAATTGGTATCGACCCCAGTTTTCACACCAGGTGGCACTTCTGGTGCGTTTTGGTTTACTTTGTGTTTGCGTCTGCACGTCTTCTGCTAAAACAGCATCACAATACCTAACAATTCACATGTTGGCCGTACATATAGTATCAAAATACATCATTTTCTCTACTGCACTGCTATGATAGACAAGAACAGTTGGTTAGTGTCAGAGTTAACTGAAAATCAGTCATTCAGTTGACGCACTGCTTTTTACACCTCTCCTGTGGGTTTTTGTTATCAATAAGAAAGGCAAGCAGTGTCAGTATAGGTACTTACTTGGTGGGCCTCACCGCCCACCATCCTTCATCACATTTTTGGTGATTTCTTGTGGACTTACCAGGATGGCTTTGTCAAGCCATCCACCTACGGCTGCTTCCCCATCAAGATAGTTTATGTCTTGCGGGACAGAGAGAAAATTTTTTTTAAGGCCTAGACTGTTGAGTTTAGGCCGACCAGAAAAATAAAAATAACTCTCCTATTACAATCCTTACTCAAGTCAATAAATTTGTTTATTCATTAGTTACAGGGGAGTGTGTGTTGGGGGGGGGGGGGGGGCAAAGATCATTCACCCTTCCCTGGGGGGGGGGGGTTAAAATTGAATCCCCTTTCTAGCAAAAAGGTCTGCGCGTCAGTATGGTTCAACCCGGGACACAAGAGCTCAAAATATACAAGTCTCGCCACCATGTGTCAAATATTGGTATCAACACCAGTTTCCACACCAGGTGGCACTTCTGGTGTGTTTTGTTTACTTTGTGTTTGCGTTTACACGTCTTCTGCTAAAACAGCATCACAATACCTAACAATTCACATGTTGGCCCTACATTTAGTATCAAAATCCACCATTTTCTCTACTGCACTGCTATGATAGACAAGAACAGTTGGTTAGTGTCAGAGTTAACTGAAAATCAGTCATTCAGTTGACGCACTGCTTTTTACACCTCTCCTGTGGGTTTTTGTTATCAATAAGAAAGGCAAGCAGTGTCAGTTTGGTTACTTACCTGGTGCCTCACCGCCCACTGTATAATGACATACCCATCCTCATATTTGTGGTCATTCATTTAACCACTTATCAGGATGGCTTTGTAGCAGATAGGTAATTTTTTTTTTTTTAAGGCCTAGACTATTGAGTTAAGGCCGACCAAAAAAATAAAAATCACTCTCCTATAACAGTGTGTGTTGGGGGGGGGGGGGGGGGCAAACATTATTCACCCTTCCCTGGGGGGGGGGGGGGGTTAAAATTGAATCCCCTTTCTAGCAAAAAGGTCTGCGCGTCAGTATGGTTCAACCCGGGACACAAGAGCTCAAAATATACAAGTCTCGCCACCATGTGGCAAATATTGGTATCAACACCAGTTTCCACACCAGGTGGCACTTCTGGTGTGTTTTGTTTACTTTGTGTTTGCGTGTACACGTCTTCTGCTAAAACAGCATCACAATACCTAACAATTCACATGTTGGCCCTACATTTAGTATCAAAATCCACCATTTTCTCTACTGCACTGCTACGATAGACAAGAACAGTTGGTTAGTGTCAGAGTTAACTGAAAATCAGTCATTTAGTTGACGCACTGCTTTTTACACCTCTCCTGTGGGTTTTTGTTATCAATAAGAAAGGCAAGCAGTGTCAGTTTGGTTACTTACCTGGTGCCTCACTGCCCACATACATAGCCATCCTCGACTTTATAGTCTCTTGCATACCATGCATTGACTTACTACTTACCAGGATGGCTTTGTAAAGCCATCCAATTTCCATAGTTGCTTCCCCTTCAAGGTAATTGATACCTGAGAGGGCAGACAGCTAATTTTTTTTAAGGCCTAGACTATTGAGTTTAGGCCGACCAGAAAAATTAAAATCACTCTCCGATAACAATCCTTACTCAAGTCAATAAATTTGTTATGTTTTCAAGTCAACAAAACCCCTGTTCTTAATTATAGATCTTCAAGAAATAAATGCCCGCACCAATATCAAATCCAGGTATCATTAGGCAGTGTGTTTGGGGGGTGCTCAAATATCAGACCTGCAACAAATAAATGTTTCCAACCACAACCCTGCATAAATATTAAATCCAGTATCTTCTCAAACAAGTGAGGGCACCAATGCAGCCCCGGTGAGTAACTCGGCTGTGCTGTATTGGTCCATGATTCCAACACTTCGGGAGTGTCTCAACCTCTTAAGGTTGGCATGATGCTTGAATGCAGCACTGGTGAGTTACTTGCCAGGGCTGCATTCATGCATCATGACGACCAAGGGCTTGATGCATTAATGTATCATGCCGTCAATAAAGGGTTAAGGCACATCAGGGTCAAGGAGCTGTAGCACTTTAACCCTTTAAGGGCAGCATAGCGCCTTCATACACTATTGTCAGCGTTAAGGGCAGCATAGCTCTCTAAAACACTATTATCCTTATAAATGCATCTAAGGTGAGTAGTTCACTGGGGCTGCATTAATGCATCATGCTGACTGCACTGGATTAATACATCATGACGACCAAGTGTAAACTAAGTATGGTTAAGCTTAGCTTAAGCAAGAACATGTCTGAACTCCAAGTTGATTCAAACAGAACTGATCTTTATTAGTCAAATCCCAGCTTCCTCAGGATGCTAATCAATATTCATTAGCTAATCATTAGTCATGAGGCCCCTGGACGTTGGGCTCCATGTCATATACCACACAGTATCTTATCAGTCATGTAATCATTGTTGGCAGCTGCCCTGCACCTAATTGACCTATATCCATACATTCCATGCTTCCATAATCACATCTGGGATCCATATGGTCCCTGCATTATACAGTCATAGCAATCATAACCAATTCCCTTTACCGGTACATTATTGATATTCTCATCATGCATCAAGGCATCATGCCGCCCATAAAGGGTTAAACCAGTTCTTTATTGATAGCCGAAAATAAAGCAACTGATTTACTTCAAATAAAGTAACTGAATATAATTGCACACCCGATACATGATTTAAAAAAATTTAAATAAAAAGAGGCAACAAATAGGTTAGAAAACACAAAAAACAAAACTTTAATGTTCTTTAGCACCTAGCTGATACCGTATAATCAGATTAAACATTTATAAAAAACAGTTCCTGGGAAGTGTTTCTATTTCAAAATGTTTTTATATTCTGCTTAAGGAAAAACAGAAAGCCTGTGCATTCTTTGAACATGACTACGGCTTCATTAATATAAATCACCTAGATAAAGCAGCCATTTTCATACAATGCACAGACTTTGCTGACCCATATATATTATCATATTATAAAATATTACTAAAGAGTAATCAGATCTTTATCTTAATGTAACAATTACGCCCAAAATTACTAACAGCACATAAAATGGAGTAGGATTATTGTATTTATTATAGCTACCCCCCATCCCTACGGCACATTTACCGACAGTTAAAATTCCTTAAATATATTTATAGGAAATGGTAATCAGATAATAAGATAAAAAGCCAAGATTACTTCCATCACACAAATCAGAATATCACGTAAAAACCCCTAATATCACATTTTCCGGCAACAAACATTCATGTAGATCAGTTTAAACTCTGCAAAAAGTGTGCAAAACTCAGCTGAAAAAAAGTCTACCGAGTACAGAGTCTCCATATATTGTAAATAAGCCTGATGCCATCTGGGTCATCTCTGTCTATTCCTCTCCGAACACGAGGTGGCACATAACTGTTTGGGCTTCTACCGGGTACAGATTATAATTAAATAGGACAATGTCTCCTGGTGATGGGTTCCCCCCATCCTGGTACATAGGAACGCGGTATACTGGTGGCATGGGGTCCATCTGTGCATGCGGCTGTCCATGCTGCTGTGTTAGAGAGCCATGTGCATGGTGATGTCCATGCTGCTGTTGATGCTGCTGTAGCACATGCTTTTGTAGGACAGAGCCATGTCCATGCTGCTGTACATGCGGTTTTCCATACTGCTGTGGTAGAGAGTCATGTCCATGGTGCTGTGCATGCAGCTGCAGCAGAGAGCCATGTCCATGGTGCTGTGCATGCTGCTGTGCGACCGAGCAGTGTCCATGCTGAGGTCTGTGCGGCTGTACATGCTGCTGTGGCCCACAGCCTGAAGACTGAGATGAACACTTACTTCGTTTCTGAGCTTCTACCTGCTCCCGGATGGCGGGTGGAATACACTGTGGGGAGGGCTGGGGTGGTAGCAGCTGCAGCAGAGAGCCATGTCCATGGTGCTGTGCATGCTGCTGTGCGACAGAGCAGTGTCCATGCTGAGGTCTATGCGGCTGTACATGCTGCTGTGGCCCACAGCCTGAAGACTGAGATGAACACTTACTTCGTTTCTGAGCTTCTACCTGCTCCAGGATGGGGGGTGGAAGACACTGTGGGGAGGGCTGGGGTGGTAGCAGGGGCTTTACCGGGCTACGACCCTTCAGTGATCGGCCCCTGTCAACAATGCCGGCCTGGGGTACTGTTACTTCGGTGGTCAACAGCCACAGCCTGGATGGTAGTGGTAGACACTGCGGGGAGGGTGGCACCCTACCCCGCAGAACTCGGGAGACTGCTGGGCTTCTCGTGTCCCTGTGGGAGCTGTTCTCTCCTCCCTGCGAAGTTAAAGACAACAGAGCAATTAAATTCTAGTGTGTGTGGCGAACCGAACGAAATGTCCAATGTTTAAAAGCAGCTGACTGCCTAAACTAGATAGAAGGGATAGAACGGCATTTGGAACACCTCCACTCCGTACGGCATGGTGCTAGGGCTTTAAAAACACTTACCTGATCCATTTCCAAAATTTCTCAAATAGGGACCGATGCCAAAATGGCGTGTGGGTGAAAGTTGTCTGCGTCATTCCAGAACCAGGCCGCGATTAGTTCACCGTATTCACTACAGGTGGCGCGACCGCTTTCGTTTCCCGCGGCGTCTGTACAGTAAGGGGCGCAAGGCTACCACACCGAGTGGGCCATCATATTTTGGGCTGTCCTTCACATTTAGTGTGTAGTGTCCACATTTTGAGTGTTTAGTGCTCCTTATATTGTGCCATGAAAGATGTTTTGAGTCATTTCTTGGTATGTTTTCACTTATTAGTGACAGGGGTGTGTGTGTTTGGGGGCTGCTCAAATATCAGACCTGCAACAAAAAAATGTTTCCAACCACAACCCTGCATAAATATTAAATCCAGTATCTTCTCAAACAAGTGAGGGCTAGCAAACAGATGTAATCTGTTTGCGCCCTCACTTGTATATATATATATATATATATATATATATATATATATATATATATATATATATATATACACATATATATATAAATGTTAAATTTCAGTTTTCAATATAATGTAAATCCTCCCTACAAGCAGAATACGGATGGGAATGACTGCGTGTGCAGATTACATTTGAGATGATGTATACAATATTAATGTCTCTAATTAACAGTACAGATGGGGTTGGAATAATAAACGCACCCTCATACATATATATGTGAGCCTACATCTATATATCATTCTGCACCCTTGACCCACCACAGCTCCTGTTGCATCAATCCTTGCCAAACAACTGCCCTCCATTTATCTTTTTATATCGATTTTCACTGATTAGACCAGATAGAATCATTGCATACGTCAATATTGTTTATTTTCTTGTGACAGTATTTACAAGCATTATCAGTTCTCCTTGTTTGTCTCTTTCTTCATATTTTTCCGAGCTCATCCAATTCCTAAACAAGCACCTCTGGGAACAGGTGTAAACATCTCTTTAAAGCACAGCCTCTCCACCTTATCCACCCACCAACTCCCTCCGGTGCCTAGTCCTTGCCTCATCTCACGACCCACTAACAGAGCTGGTTGAACTGCAGGACCGTGACAGAGGGACTAAGTGACTGAGTAATGGTTCTGGTCTCACCTTCTGAACGACTAACGACAGCAGCCAGAGTAGACTACAAAGGGGGCTGAGAGCAGTAGGGGAGGGGAGGGGATAGGCTCAATAGGATCAATAACCCCCTACACACAATGCTTTTCTATATACAGGGGCTGGTGGAGGCTCGGCATGAAGCTACTGTGCCAAATCCACTTTGGCTCATATACAGGGTATAATATGCAGTCTGAAAAAAATGATGGAGCAGGATGGACGTGGGAATGAACCAATAGCTCATCAATATTCCCTACACTTCCTTCAGATGCCACCTAAACTCTGCGTCCACTTCTGATCAAAAGGCTCCAGGCCCCTCTGTACGTCATGTGTCCTGATCCTGCTGGTTAGATGTTGAAATTCTTATTATTCAAGGCAATGTAAAGGTGTCCAGTAGACATATATTAGTAGTCCTCTGGACCACAGTTTATTGAAGTTGTCCTTGATGTTACGGACATGAGAAGGGATAATACTCCCTAAAAATACATAAGTATTGTAACAGGCAGCAGAAAACATGACAGCCCCACAGGGGATCAAACCCCGGCCCCTCCGCTCCGCAGTTGAGAATGCTACCGCTACACTACAGGGCTAGCTGCTCTGCTATGCTACTTAAGCAACCACAGACGGGCAATGCGCTCTCCACGCACGCTCGGGCTGCCGTGAGCGATACGTGCCCCCTACATTATATATTAAAATGAATCAGGCTGATCAGGTTATTTTCCAGAAAAAAAGAATGATGGAATTTACCCATTGGACTGAGGTTTATGTCCATCATTGATTCCAAGAACTATCAGATTACCATACATTAAGTCTAAGTAATTACTTTCACCAACACAAAGGTCCAGGCATTGTGATGTTTCATACAGTCAATATAATCCCTTTAGATTAAACTATGAAAATGAGGATGATGCTTTCCCAGCTCCTTGGGACATGATTAAATTCATCTAGCTGAAAGTAGGCAATCCTGAAAGCCTTCACTTTAATTATATACCAACTGTGACTGGAATAGCATGAGGATATAACACCCACATATATATCTGATTGATGTTATTAAATTGGGTTATTGAAGTCTCACCCCAAGCCATAACCAAATGGCCTTGGCTGTGTAAGGATGCAGCTGTTGACACCCTTTACACTTTTATAGAGCAATACATCAAGAAAGGGAGACATTTCAGAAAAGTACTTAGATATAACCTCAAAATCCTGCATTCTAGTATACACTTTTTGAAAGATAATTGTCCTGTGAATCTCCTGATATGAGATGTTTGCAAATACATCTATTACAGACAATGTTACTTGCATTCTGCTGAAGCCATCTTGAACACAACCTTTTATGAAAAAGTCACCCTTTCTGGATGCGTTAGTCTATAGTCTACATCAGAGACAGTGTGGATGAGGCAACTTCTAACTGCACACTCTGAGTTGTCTAAACAAGACACAAGGGTGTAAATTGAAGACCTCTCATTAGGACCACATGTTATCACAATCTCCTTGACGGGGGAAAGGTTCTCTATATAAATGTCCTTTGTAACAAGCGCCTTATCTGGAGGGTCCTTGGCGTTGGTCCTCTCTGTAGTTATTGAGTATTTGGTACCCGGCTCCAAGAGCTGTGGTTCTATATCTAAAATGTTAAGTAGTCTACGCATGGTCCTGATTACTTGTCTTGTGTCCTTCAAATTTGGTGTCCCTTATCATGGAGAATGACACCTCAGATGTTAAATCATGCACAGTGATTTTATAGCTGCCTGCACCCAGAACCCACACCTGGGATAACATGACTCTCACGGCTGACTCTATATACAGGGTACTAACTTCAAGCAGGTTAATAGAGACACTTGGTGTCAATGAGACAAACCGCCTGCACTTGGATGGGAACTCAATGCGACAATCAGAAGCTGGATCTCTGTGGACATGCTGATCAAGCGTGATCATCACTGCCTGTGTAAGGATACCTGTTGGGTAGATAACATTAGCGAGGTCCTTGTGAAGCATGGTTGGGAACATTATCAGTGACAGACACTCACCAAGTACTGTCCTCTTGTTGGCACCAGTTGGTTCAATCTCTTGTCGTAGACATTCTGCCTCTGCCCATGTGTTACAAGCCATGAATAGTTCAATCTCAGAAATACTGATACCAGAATTATTTATATATATTTCAGTGTCAATTTCATCTCCTTTGACAGTTGGTGCATTCTCAGCTCTTTTATTGATGTACACGAGATCTAGCAGCATTCTGTGGGGTATATTGAGGAATGACTCAGCCTGGAATGATTCTCCAACCGTAGTGATGTTTCCTTGGAAGAACCTGTGACATCCTTCAATTAGGGCGGTATCTTCAACACTCATAGCATATGTATATGCGTCCCATATGTTTGATGCACTTAACATCTCAATGAGTTTCTTCCTGGTAGCTTCCTCCAGTAGAGGCAGCATGTACTTTGTTGAAGCGTAGAGGACAGAGAAAGCTATATCATCTTCCATCTCAAGACAGTCATAATAGCAGTACCTGAAAAGTTGAATAAACATTATTGTGATACAACTTACCTTATTAGTTACACGTAGCAAGCATAGATATCAGGATCATCTATTCATGGTGAAGACTACATTGAGGGCTACATTCTACTTTTTTATCCCTTGATATATCTTTTTTTCTTAGTTGTGGTGATACATTGATAAGATAGGACCAGGTGAAGTTCCATACAATATATGAGTACCATGGAAGTCACAATTGTTGAGGTGTTCCTCAACAATCATCATCATACCAACAAATTCTGTCACACACATTAGGTAAATAAATTCTAAAATGATATACAATAGTTACCTTAACATCACCTTAAAAGCTGCTGGTGTCACATCTGGTATAACAGGGTCTGAATCAGCTTCAAAGAAAGAACCATTAAACATCCTGTCAAACACGGCACTCCGCATACTCAAAGTGTACTTGTGAGCTTTGATTCTCTCCTGGTTATCTCCAACGATAAAGGTGACGTCACAGTTGACCTCATTGGCTAGCATGTACCTGCTGCATTCTAAGTGGGTTTTACCAGCCTGCCAATATATGGGAGCCATCTTGTATACCTGTGTGAATAAGTTGTCATGAATAAAATACCTTGATAGCTGTGGATCACTATAATCTCTATATATAAACTTTTATTGAAATGTAACCTCACATATTCTAGGCATATACGTAGGTTGTGAAAGGTAATTCCATTCACCAGTCACGCTACTGCCTGGGTGATCTCGCTGCACAGTACTCTCTACTCTGAAACTGAAGCCTACTACGTTATTTCCTGCTGTTCAATACCCCTTCCCAAATTTGTTGTTGCAATTCAAGGCTCAAGGGAGGGAATTTATTGTGATACTTTAAATCATATCTGTAATAATCACGTGAACATCACCTCAAATTAGGGACCCTCATCACGGGAGGTAATTCTACAAAATAACACCCTTTTTACAGAGAACTGGGGGAAAATACATGCTCTAATCAAGGGGGACCGAGGAGAAATACTCCTATGTAGTTTGATTAATTAAAATAGCCCATAAAGGTAGGTCTTACCCTTACCCTACATATAAAATGTGTGTCTATGATTATGAAAAAAGAAGTTGCCTTAATGTGTCATTGAGAATTTTAGCCTAAAAATGTACCCCTTTTCCTCCAAAATTACCTAAAAAGCACCCCCATTCAAGGGTGCTTGGGGGCCCTTGCTTAGGATCCAAATACCTACCCTTTCCCTTGAAATTGAGTTCACACATAGTGTTCAATGCTCAAGGATTGGCCCCGGGCAAGAAGCATATCGAGTGATTTACTAATTCAGATTTTATACTGTCAACCATTGTAATTGTGTTTTGGGTAGACTACAGTTAGCATTACTGACCATTCCAGGTTATCATACACATGCATAATTACAAATTAGCATAGGCACTCACCTGAAAAAAAAAATCTGGTACTAGCCCTAGAACCTAGCTTGATATGTCTGTCTTAAATATCTGGTGTATGTCTGAGCTGTCTGAACTCTGCACCTATTTAAGATCTGATCTAGGTCAGTAGGCCTCTACTAGTAAAAACCACACTGACTGTATACAACCTTAGTAGGCCATGCTAGGGGGGGGGGCAGCTATGGCAAGCCGAATGGGAATGCTCACCTGAACATTTCATATTTACAAATGCCGACTCATGTTCTGTTTACATGGGTACCAGTCTTATTTTTCTTGTTGATGGTTGACAAACTGACCAGAAATACCTTTCTGTCTTATGTGTACACTAGAAAAGAGTAAAGGGAGTAATATGCTGAAATCAATTCATGACGTGTTACGAGTAAAATTTTTTCATTAATTTCCTTACTTGTCAGTATAAAGAATCTGAAGGTCGCATCATAATGAGAAACTTTCTACCAATAACCAGTACCTCTTTTACCCTTTAAGGACGGTATGATGCACTAATGCATCATGCCCTTGGTTGTCATGATAGATGCATGCTGCCTGGGTCTGGCGAGTAACTCACCAGGGCTGCATACATGCATCATATATCGACCCTATGGGGTTGAGAAATGTCATCTGTTAGTAATATGTGTCCTTAAAGGGTTAAAGAGGCATGGTATGGATTAAATGAAGTAACATGTCTCAAGGCTAGAACTCTTTAACAACAATGTAAAACACAGCACAATAGTTTTGGCCTTCAGGTTAATTATTGTGTTTACTTTTTTTCAATTATCTGAAACACAAGCCTAACACTTATAGAAATGGAAAGACCATGACAAGTTGGTAAGTAATGACCAAGCTTACATCATTAACCAACCTATGGTAGTCATATAGACAGCCCACCTATGACTAACTAGGCTTATTACTTATAAAGCCTGCGTTGTTAGCCAGTAATGACTAGGGTCAGAGTATCAGTGCATCATATGGGCTGATATCAGTTGACCCCAGATAGAAGGTGCCTTATCTGATAAGGTGCTCTGATGGTCAAAGTTTGCTCCTACACTTGTCAGTAGTCAGTGTGATATGATTAACGCACATTGTATTAAGCTTGGATCACATCCAAAACACAGAATGGGGTCTCTGATGTTTTCACAGGTGCGCAGGCCGTTGTTCAGTAATGTTTGTATTTTGCAAACAGCCAATATGGTGCACTGATGGTTAATGTTTGCTCCCAGGCTCCAACACCAGTCAGTAGTCAGTGTGACATGATGAATGCACATTGTATTAAGCTTGGATAACATCCAACACACAGGATGTATAAACCATGTGTAACACCCCTCAGAGTCTGCTTCCTGTCAGTTGGAGTACTGTGAGTAGTATAGTATGTATCGGAACGGGACTATAGTTAAGTACTGTTTATTACTCAATCGACCTGCAGCCAATCAGAGGCCTCCATTTGGTCACGTGACCGGAAGTGACCTACTTAGGGGATTAGTGGTGAGGTCACGTGACCTAGTTAGCCAATCAGAGGCCGCCATTTGGTCACGTGACCGGAATGGTCAGTGAGGAGGAGAAGGAGGCGAGTCTCTTATTTTTTTCGGTAAACTAATAAAAAACACTACGATATAAGTTGTTTTTTTTTTTTTTTTCATTTTTTATTGTTTTACGAGCGACTGGAAGTGACTTATTGAACTAGGTAGAAGCGTTCTTTAGAGTGTATAAAGGGGGGGGGAGGGGAGGGGAGGGGAGGGAAGGGGAGGGGGGCCCCTTTAAGATGCATGGGGAGGGGGGCGCTTTTAGGATGCATGGGGCGAGTGGTGGGGGGGGGAGGGGGGGAGGGGGGAGGGGGGCACTCTAGGGGGGTGGGGGGGCACTCTAAGGGGCGTTTGTCTCTTTTAAGAAAAAAAGAAAAGAAAAAGATTTCAATCGAGAGACACGCTTCTTCCTCTCGAGAGGAAGAAGCGTGTCTCTTCGTTTTTTTTTGTTTATCACGTGCTTCGATGAGGCGATCAGCTGCGACTGGAGGAAGTGACACTTTAAGAGGGCGCGCGTCTTAATTGTTATGATATTTTTTTTTTTACTTACTAATAAAGAAGACGTATGAAAATAAAACACAACAATTCACATGTCTGTCGTTCTCGTTGTTTCTTGCTTGATAAAGTCAAGTAATATCGCGATGCCGAGGTCAAACTTTCCCATGTCCTCAGTCAACACTCGAAGGAGTTCAAAAGGTGTACCGCCGGCACCGTCAGCTTCATCTTGCCACATTTTCAACACTCGGAAGGCCCACTCAGCGGGACTTCCTCCGTATTCGCATTCTTCAGCGATCTTATCTAACCTCTCAGGCGACAATTTTAAATGGTCCCCCACCTCTTTCCAAATGCTACCTAGACGTCTGCCGAGGGTGCCCAAGTGCTTATGCATCGCGCGCGAGTCGGGGTTTTCGAAATCCAACCCCTGTCTGTGGAGAAGGGACATCCACTGAGCCAACAGTTCCACGCGTCTAATGCGAGTGAAGACGCGACCGAGCTTTCCCCATCTATGACGATGCGGGGTTTCACCCCACCAGACTCGGAACATTGCCGTACACAGCTCCTCCGGTGTCTTGACACTGCGCTCTACTAGAGCATCCATACGGGCGGCGGTAACTTTTAAGCTACTGCCCAACTCTCTCCAACAGCCGCTCAACTCTTTACCTAGTTGACGAAGCAAGGCGTCGCTATAGGCTAACCGCCGCTGTCCTACCTCTCTGTTCTCCCCATCGGTCTGCCTCGCGCGTCTCACGTTGTCAAGCTGCATTAACTTTTTTTCAGGTGGACAAGGCGGTGAAGGCGAGCTTGAAAGTGGAATAGCTTGAGCCATCTCGTCTCGTCTTGGCGGTGGCGGCGGCGGCGGCGGCGGCGGTGGCGGCGGCGGCGGCGGCGGTGGTGGCGGCGGTGGTGGTAGTAGACGTTACTGTGGTCAGAGGCGATATGGTTTTTTTCCAACAGAAATCAGAGCTTTTTATACAGAGGGAGTTTAATCCCATTTCCAACAGCACTCCAGCTGTGTAGCGACCTGTCCGCATGACGCTTTTTCAACCGCTCCGCTCCTTAAGAGCTTAGATGACGAGGGGTGTGTCATCGCTATCCGTGGAGACCAGCTGAAAACGGTGTTTCTTCCTCATCCATAGCCTTACCTCCTAACCCCTACCTGAGGACGTCTCCCTCCCTCTGACATTCATTGTAACAAACGTCAGAGGTCAGGTGAAAATCGGATTTTTTTCATGCACAGCCTTAGTCAGCTGTCACCCCTCCCTATTGAACTAGCCGGCCGCCGCCTGGCCGGCCCGGTCTACTCACCACGGCAGGAGGTGGTGATTTTTTTTTTGTCTTACACTTAAGTCGCTCACCACATGCACACGCCTCTACTCACAGACAGACACGTTCGTCTTAGGGGGGTCCTGCTTCACGCCACACGCCTCCTGTAGTTTTTTTTTGTATACACACTCTAAGCTCATCACCGTTAATCCTTTATACAGCTAACGCGCGCTGAATGGCTGAACAGGGTGGTAAGTGGCTTAGCTCATGACAGTGGATCCCTCAAAAAAAAAGAGGGGAAAGGGATCCAGCTGAAAACGTCATACCTTATGTCTTTGTGAATGGCCGCCGGTCAGTCGACGGCAGCAACCGGTTAATCCTTTATACAGCTAATGCGCGTTGAATTGCTGAACAGGGTGGTAAGCGGCTTAGCTCATGACAGTCGATCTCTCAAAAGGGGGGAAAGGGATCCAGCTGAAAACGTCATGCCTTATGTCTTTTGTTTCTCTTTGTGAATGGCCGCCAGCCAGCCGGCGGCAGCTGAACAGGGTCAGTAAGTAGCTTAGCTCTAGAAGCGAGAAGGCGTATATAAGGGGTCTGGAAACCTCCATTCACTCACTCATTCTTTTGCTGCTCTCTACAGTCACCACCATGAGCAAAAGACAACACCTAGCGCCGTCCAAGAACAAGAAGACTACGCGGAACAGCGCTCGTTTAGCGTCAGTGCCTCCTCTTGCTACTGAAAATGAGACTACCGCCGCAGCCGCTTGGTCTTATCACCCTCCCGCTGTAGCGAGCGCTCGCGGCAGTAGTAGTAGTAGTAGCAGTAGTAGTAGCAGTAGTAGTACTAGTATAGTCCGTGGCACCAAGAAAGGGACTATTGAATTAGGCTTGTTTTCTATGTAAAATAACATGTAGAAACAACTCAAATGGGCACAAAATATTTCCCGATGAAGAGCTAAACACATACACATGAGAATAAATGTTTATAATCAGGGAAATTGTTCATTCTCTTGCTTGTAAAGTTCAGTTTCACGACAATATTGGTAAACACTCTTTATTGCACACTAGAAGTATAGGGAATATCATCAAAACCTCCCCAAAATGCTGATTTTAAGCAATTTTTGAATATTTCGATCTCACTTTGTGGAAAAGCTCACATTTGCATTTCTTTAACCAGAATGTTCTAAATGGTACCATTGTGAAGAAAAAATTGTTCCCTCATTTATTTGATGACTGATTCCATCTCTGACAGTGTATTTCAATTTCTATAGGTGCTAATGCAAATCAAAGTCAACAAAAATACAACATTTCAGAAATGTTTCTAGGGTATTTACAAATTTCACTATTACCCACATTTCTCCAGAGAAACATGACATTGTCATTACCTTAAACTACAGAGTCTCAGCTAAAAAACGTTTTTTACATGAAGATGATGTGACTACTAGTGCCAAAGTAGTGGATCATTACGTGAAATGCAAAAGGGCAAACATAGTTTGGCAGTCCCTTTCTTGGTGCGACGGACTATAGTAGTAGTAGTAGTAGTAGTAGTACTACTGGTAGTAGTCGTCGTGCTAGCGATGTTGTTACACTCGCGACGGTACACGTTGCTGCTAAGCGCGCTGCCGCTGCTACTGCCGCCCCGCCTGCTGCGGCTGCTGCTGCTGCTGCTGCACCTGCTACCGCTGCGCCTGCTACTGCTGCGCCTGCTGAGGCTGCTGCGCCTGCTACTGTTGCGTCTGCTGCTGCTGCTGCTGCTGCTTCTGCTGCACCTGCTGCTACCGCTACTACTACTGACGACAACGCTCCTGGCACAGCGCAGTACTGGCAACCGGGTTTTTACCTCCCCACTACTGTTGATGACTTTGATGACCTGCCGCACGTTGCACAGCCCCTCTCCTCCACCACTACATCGACCGACGCCCTCGACGCCGCTCGCGCTGAGAGTGACAGCTATTCGGACACTCAGCCCCTAAACCGAGAAGAAGAGGAGGAGGAGGAGAAGCAGCAGCAACAGGGTGAGACAGAGAACGACGCTGACGACGAGGCGTACGAACAACCCGAAGGGAAAGGGGTGGGCGGTACGTTTTTCGGCTTCCCTCTTCGACCTTTCGACCTCACTTCCTCCACTAGTAGCGTCCCGTCCGGTCCGTGGCGACTGCCCTCACCGCCACCTTACGAGGGCGGCGGCGCTTCATCTTCTACCGCTACACTCAGCACCGACGGCGTGTGGCTGCGCTGTTCCAACAACGAGGCCTCGGATACCACCAGCGCTGACGCTGCTCCTGCTATCGGTTCTGCTGCTGATTTAGCTCACGCTGATGGTGTTACTCATCCTGCGGGTGTGAAACGTTCTCAGGTGAGTTCCAGAACAACAAGGCCTAGTAAGAAGAGAAAAATACAAGAAAAAGAACGAGATGGACGAGAAGAAGCAGAGAAAACCTTCTCCCGTCTTCTCGGGTTAGAGTTCTGCTTAGACGGAGCTTTGACGCTGGAGATCTGGGAGGACGTGGCTAGACTGTCTAGGAGGCCGCGCTACACAAAAGACGGCCAGGTGAAAGAGGCGTCTCTGACCAGAAGCAAGCGAGTGCACTTCACGGCCGACGCGCTGCGCGAGCTAATAGCACGCATCGCCGATATCCGCGCAGTGGTGCGCATACGCGACACAGCGGCCGCGCAAGGAAAACCTAATCACACCCCCTGGTTCGCAGTGCTGGATGAGGAGGGCGAAGTGTACGCAGCTGTGAGCTACTACAGCGGTAAGAACCTCGTCCACGTGCGCAAGTACGAAGGTCCTGACAAAAAACCCACACAGCAGGGAGTGACGCTGTCCGCCAGAGCGCTCAAAGAGTTGGATGACAAAACAGAGATCATTCTGAAATATCTCGGCATAGATTCGGAATGAGAGACGCTCAACGCTCACGCGCGCACACACACACACACACACACACACACACACAGCGTTTGACGTACGCTGTATGAGACAGACAGACGGATACACAGACAGCAGACAGAAAGATAAATAGATAGATAGATAGACAGATAGATTGATAGATAGATAGATAGTTAGACGGCTAAGTAGTTGGTAACTGAGTGAAAAAAAACATGACACAGTACGTATGCGAAAAGTGTTTCAAAATGTTTAAAAGACCGTACAACCACGAGAGACACGTAGAAAATTGTAGAGTAGTACCTAAGTTTTGCCCTCTATGCGGCGAAGGCGATTGCCGAAAGATCGCCTGTCGACGCGAATCTCTGGACGGGGTGACCGTCCCTCCGCGCATATGTGCTGTACCGAACGGGGAGGAAACGTTCACGGCGAATTGGCCTGCGATACAAACGGGCGTCAGGATGCACGGGACTCGCGTGAGTGTAACAAACTTCAGGCTACCAACCGGCGAGTTGAGTGACGCTGTAGATACTATGCGTCGCATTCACTTGACACAAAGATTCAGATACAAAGTGGGTTTCTCGGTAGGCTTACTCTTACAACACAGAGAAGACAAGAGCAAACTGCGCTACTTTCACGCCTCCCAGAACAACGCAACTCTCATACAACCGCTCCCTACTATAACTAATTCAGAAACTTTGGAAGAGCTCCTCTCAAAGATGGAAAACACCGTCGCTTGCGAGGAAGTACGGAAACTTTGCGACGCTGACACCAAGTGCACGTTCTTTTTCCTACCAATTTGAACATTTGCGTTTACATGGGACCGGGGGAATTCCCCATAGGCGGTAGGATCACTCAGGCCGGTCGAGTTGGAAAGAGAAGCGGCGTGTTAGATTTTCCCAACAAGGACAACCTCTGCATCTTCCGCTGCATTTCCTTTCACTTATACAACACCAGCAAGCGCGCTTCAGATTTGTTACGTCAGTTCTGTCCCGCTGCCACACCTGAATCCTTTCCGGGTCTGAACATCCGCGACTTACCCGCGTTAGAGAACTTGTTTGACGTACAGATAGCGGTTTACACCGCGTCGCGTCAAGTGCCGGGGCGGAAGTTGAGAAGACGCTTTACTCTGATCAGACCGCCTTCCAGAACTCTGGCCGCCCGAGGTAAAGTCAACCTACACCTGACGGCGAAAGGCGGTTTGCACGTCTCTCTCGTCACGGACTTCAACGCGTATGCGGGCATATACGAATGTTGCAAGTGTAAGGCGGCGTTCACCACCGAGTTCTTGCTGAAGAGACACAGGAACCAGCTTTCCTCTTGCCGACAAGTCAAGTTGCGCTACGTAGGTGGCATCTACCAAAATTCGAGAACGATTTTCGAAGCGCTAGCAGACTTCTCCATTTTTCCCCCCGACGGACATTCCGGAATCTACCCTTACAAGATCGCCTTCGATTTCGAGGCTTTCTTCAGACCGTGCAAAGAACCGTCGACGGAACACGTGTCCCTGCTGTGGGATCACGTCCCTTTGTCGGCTAGCGTCGCATCCGACTTTCCGGGGTGGGAGGGGCCCGTCTGCTTCGTCAGAGAATCCGACGCAGATTCCGACCCCTTGTTGGACCGAGTTTTAAATCACATAAACGAGAACGCCAAAGTCATCGGGGAAGCTGTGCTAGAACTTTACCGACCGACCTTAGCGAAGTTAGATGCGGCGATAGGTGAAGCTCTCCTGCTGGAGGAGGCGACGTTCACCCCTTCTCCAGGCGGCTTCGCTGCGGCTCAGACCAGACACCCGTTAGTTCAACTGAAGAAGCGTCTTCTGAGATACATCCGTCAAGCTCCAGTCGTGGGCTTCAACTCGGGGCGTTACGACTTGAACCTGATCAAAATACGCCTTCACTCGTTCTTCGCCTCCGGAGACCGAAGAAACCAAGAATTCAGCGTCATAAAGAGAAGCAATCAATACTTGGCGGTTTACACACAGCACAGGGTTTTCTTGGACGTAGTCAACTATTTGGCACCCGGTTACAACTACGCGACCTATTTGCGAGCTTTCACCAGGAACGAAGAGAAAGGTCACTTTCCTTACGAATGGATGACGTCTACCAGGAAACTGGCAAACAGAACGCTGCCACCGAGATCGGCTTTCAACAGCGAGCTGACGGGCGTCAAAATGTCCGAAGTTTGGTCCGACGAGAAGATGCAAACTATGGAAGACTACTTGATCCACTACAACAACAAAGACGTCAAACCTTTCATAGAAGCTCTGAAAAATCACGCTAAATTTTTCGCAGATCGCGGCATTGACATGTTGAAAGACGGAGTTTCTCTCGCCGGTTTGACTTTACGGTTCCTCTTCCAAAACCTAGAAGACGCGTTCACAACGTTCCCTCAGATCGACGCCGTCCTCCACGCTCTGATCAAAGAAAATCTAGTCGGCGGTCCTTCCATCATCTTCCATAGATTTCACGAGAAGGGCACCACGCGGATAAGGGAGCACAAGTACGGCGAAGAAGCGAGACCGTGCCAACACATCCTAGGACTAGACGCTAACTCTCTGTACTTGCGCTGCATGAGCGAAGCGCACTGCACGGGCTATTACGCGGTGAGACGGCCCGAGACCGAGTTCAAGCCCGAAATTAGGCAAAGAAACTCTCACAGCGCTTTGGAGTGGTTACGCTTCGTAGAGCACGACCGCTACGTGAAACTGCGCCACGCTTTGAACGGCGGCGAGATGGTTGTAGGCTGTCGGAGAATTCGCGTGGACGGGTTTCACGCGGCCTCTAATACGGTTTTCCAGTTTCACGGGTGTTGGTTCCACGCTCACGAGTGCATACCGTCGCACCGATATCAGTGCGCTTCACTGAGAGAGGAGAGACGCGACAGAACGACCAGAGTAAGCGCTTACTTGAAAGCGCTAGGTCACAAGCTGGTCGTCGTGTGGGAGTGCGAATGGCGAGAGATGAAGCGTCGAGATGAGCGGGTCAAGGCCTCCCAACAACGCTGGAAGGTTGACGCTTTGAAAGTGTCTCGAAACGCGATGAGCGAGAGCGACATCCTTTCCGCTGTGAAAGAGGAGAAAATGTTCGGTTTAGTTCAAGTGGACATCACTACGCCGCCTCACCTACGAGACTACTTCGACCGTTTCAAAATCGGACATAGGACCTCACATGTCAGACTTTGCGCAGGAAGAAAAGCTGTTGAACACGCCTCAGAGATGTCTGATAGGGAGTTACCACGGAAAAAATATTCTCTTGGGAACGCCGCTTCTCAAGTGGTATTTAGAGCACGGTTTGATCGTCACCAAAGTGCAGCTGGTGGTAGAATACCTACCTAAACGCTCCTTTGCCGGTTTCGCGGACGAAGTAACGGCGGCGCGAAGACGTGGCGACGTGAACGAGAACGAGAAAATTCTGTCACACTGTTACAAGTTAATGGGAAACGCTACGTACGGTAAAACAATCTGCAACAAAGAAAAACACACGGCGGTGAGATACACTGACAGTCGGAAGTTCGAACTATTGGCCAATTCGTGGCGCTTCAAAAAGGCGTCCGAGTTGAGTTCCGATCTGTTTGAAGTCGAACTACAACCGAAAACAGTCAACAACAACCTCCCTATTCAAATAGGGTTCATGGTATACCAGTACGCGAAGTTGAAAATGTTAGAGTTCACATACAACTTCTTGGATAGATTCGTCGATCGGCGCGATTATGCCCTTTGTCAAATGGACACCGACAGTCTTTACATGGCTCTCAGCGGTGACACGTTGGATGACCTAGTCAAACCTCGCCTGAGAGAGACGTACTTCAGAGAGAAACGAAAGTGGCTTCCGACAGCGGTGTGCGACGATCACTTAGAGCTTTTCGTGAAGACAAAAACGGAAAGAGTGCGAGAATGGTGTCCGCCGCCCGGCGGATGTTGTGAGAGACGGTACCTTCACGATCTGAGAACTTCGGGGCTTATGAAAGCGGAGTGGGAAGGTGACGGGATCCTAAGTCTCAACCCTAAGACTTACATTTGCTACGATCGAGTCAGCGACACCGGTGAAAGAAAATCCAAAAAATGGAGTGCAAAAGGCGTACAGAAGAAACAAAACCCTCAGGAACCAGACGACTTCTTGGATGTTCTTCGCCAACGAAAAACTCTCATTGCTGTAAATAGAAACTTCAAAGTGGTGCGAAACAAAATGGTCACCTACACCATAGAGAAAGACGGCGTGCGCTACTTGTATTATAAGCGTCGCGTGCATTCTGACGGTGTGACAACGAGTCCTTTAGAGATATGAAAAAAAAAATAATAAGCGTGTGCATCTTTTCAAAAATAGAGTGTTCATCAAGATTGAAAAAAAAATAAATAAAAAAAATAAAATAAAATATTGTTGTGTTTTTATTTTCATACGTCTTCTTTTACTAGTAAGTAGCGCAGTCTCTTAAAGCGTCACTCATGTGACGACGTCGCTTCCAGTCACGTGATCCTAAAGACCCTCACTTCCTAAACAAAAAACTTCTTCTTCCGCTCACGTGATCAATCAAGTCACTTCCGGTCACGTGATCCTCAATGAGGTCACTCACTTCCGGTCGGCCATTAGGTCATGTGACGTCACTTCCGCTCACGTGACTCATCAGGTCACTTCCGGTCACGTGATCCTAAATTAAGTCATATGACTTCACTTCCGGTCCCCTAAGTAGGTCAGTAGGTTACCCAGAATACACCACTAATCCCCTAAGTAGGTCACTTCCGGTCACGTGACCAAATGGTGGCCTCTGATTGGCTGCAGGGTTACCCAGAATGCACCACTTATCCCCTAAGTATGTCACTTCCGGTCACGTGACCAAATGGAGGCCTCTGATTGGCTGCATGTCGATTGAGTAATAAACAGTACTTAACTATAGTCCCGTTCCGATACATACTATACTACTACTGTGTGTTGTGTCTCTATGTCTCCTAATGGGAACCACAAACTGTAAGTACTGTAGATGTAGTATACAAGCCTTACTTGGGTATAAGCTGCCTCCCAACGGCCATTTAGTACTGCAGCACGGGAGAGCTGGAAGCTATATTTCCAGATGCACCCATCACCAGATATTACTTAAACATGACATATACCACATAAAAGTTTAGAATGTCAGGATTATGGATATCCCTGAAGTAAATAGAAAATCTTAAACAGGTTTTTGGGGGGAGAGAACTAGAAAAATTTCAATCTTAAAAATTCAAATATACAGTCAAATTTTCCGATGAAATTAAGTTTTTCTTGTAATTATACAGAAAAAAACATCTATATAACTAACACTACTAGGGTAATGTTAATTTAGGATTAAACAGTACAGCATCTTACTGACCCGACAGGAGTGTATCAACCTGATAGGGTAGACATGTTGCTTGAATACATTGGCAAGTTATTCACCAGGGTTGCATTCATGCTTTATATAACAACAAAATGTATAGCATATTAAAGCACTATGTGGCCTTTGAAGGACTAAGCACACAATCATATCATTGCAGCTATCATTGCAGCTTGATAAGATACTACCTATTTATTGTAAGCCATCACATCACCACTTAGATGGCCCATGTCAAGTACTTATGCTGAATGTTTATGTTTTGCTTCAGCTGATCAATTGTCATGTGTATGAGAGAGATCAACAGATGCACTTTTGAACTTAAAAGGTTAATTCAATACATTTATAATCTGAATGCAATTACTACGATCTTAATTGCAATATTAATATGTATATATTTTTTACTTTCACAGTTCCGGTTTGGAAAACAACAAGATTGTCAAAAAAGCTCATCGGTCCAGTTTATATGAATAGTTTAGCACTGCAGCAAGAACATGATTTTAAAAACATAATATCTTTACACAAAAGAATCTGCTCTGCCTATAATACAATTATACGGCCGGATAAACCATGGATCCAGTACAAGGCGATTGTACTTGTTGTTCTGTTTAACAACCCCATGCAATACTTGATACCAATACTTGAACTCTTATATCGTCCTTACTTTCCACGTATGATTTACTGCATGGCAGAATCTGAACAAAGTCCTGAGTTGAGAAAGTGGAATGTCACAATAATAACTTATGACTCACTGCAGGGAGAGAAAAATTACATTTGTGCACACTATGTCCATTTACTTGGACTTGAGGCAGATGGGTTTTTGTTCATTGCAGATGATGCCTTAGTTCCCACCAGTATCATTGATGACTTGTCTATGTCACTACCTGCAACTGTAAATATCCTACCAAAAGCTTGCAACATAGCTGCCCCTGATGAGAAATGCAGAAGATGGGCTCACTTTGAGCATGGTGTAAACACACTAAGATCACTCTGGGATGACCACAAACATGAATTTACAAACAGTCTTGTTAATCGCTGTAGACATTCCCTACAGAACCTGACGGGGTTCCTGGACCCCTTGGTGTATGAGCTGGCTGATGTCTAATTCATACCTGCAGCCTTCATGTCTGATACCAGCCAGCTCTTTATGGAGTTCTACAAACATGACGTCTTCCTGGAGGTGGCTGTTAACAGTGTGTTAGCTTGTCTCTCATGGCCCAAGTTGCCAACTAAACTTATTGGAGACCAGAAATGGGGCAAAGACAGGGACGAGTGGTATAAATTTCTTTCCAGTTTTATCTCAGAGAAAAAGATGTTTCTTCACCCAGTGAAGTATTCCTTTGTGCTGAAAAAGGATAAAAAATATGTGGAACCATTCTGCCAAACAATTTTGCCTTATTTCCATAAAAAGCCAAAGAAGTGAATTAACTTTTTGCAGAAAACCACCCCCTCCCACATTGGGCTCCATGCACAACTCCCTTGGTGATGTTGTTGCCATGGTAGAGAGTTAAACATTTGGCTGGTTAAGAGTGAGAAAATTTGACCAAAAAAGTGATACCCAAGAAGTGAATCAATAACACTATCTTAATCAATACATAAGACATCAAACCAGCTGAGATTGCTGATAGTAGACTGATAAGCTAATCTCCAATTTACCTTGCAAACTTAGAGCTTGCTGAAAAACGGTCCTTCTTTTCTCAATAGCAAGTATCTGAATCAGTATGGTTCAATGTGACATTCTTGGATTTCATACAGATGATTTGAGTTTTTTGGTCAAGAATATTGAAAGTATTCAGAAAAAGAGTGAATGCATCATATTCAAAACAGCTTTCATGTTGTTTTATAATGTGGAATATTGAAAGTATTCAGAAAAAGAGTGAATGCATCATATTCAAAACAGCTTTCATGTTGTTTTATAATGTGTTAAATGTTGTATTAAACTCTTTTTAATAAGACATGCTCAAGCTGTAGCCTTTTATCAAGTAGTGGTCATTTTCCTCATTAACTTACTATGATTAAAAAAGCAGGTAAATATTTTCTATGTGGCTATCCAGTACTTATGTAGTATTGGTTGTCACCCTTTGGACTAGAATTGTAAGAAATAATATACTTTCATTAGTTATGCCTTTTATTTTGCCTTCATGAATTCCCAGCGGCATTTTGAAAAGATCCTTCCTAGTTAACAGGACTCAAGACAAAGCATATAATACTTGCATATATATATATAGAGAGTGTGTATCATACTTGTATGTAGGTGGGGGTTGTAAATTTAGAAAGTATGATACTCACTCCTCTTGACGAATCACCACATGGTCCTCCCCCAGCCACAACCTCCTTTTATACCACACAGTGACTAATCAAGACATAACGCTCAATTCGCCCCATGGGTGTAAGTATTACATCTTTATCTGCTCAATTGAAGCCATGTTTTACTTTATCCAGCCTCCCATCTGCCTTATAGATATAGCTTATCTCATAAAGAGCTGGAGGCTGCTTAACCATATAGAGTCAGAGTGGTGCTTTAATTAACTATGGAGATTTTTATCTACATGCATTAATATGTCCCGTTTGTATCTCCTACCAGGGTGTATGATATTTACCTTACAGACTGTACACACACTAAGGTATAGCATCATACATGGGTTCAGCAGTATCAAGGTATTCAGTTTAAGCTTTACTGTGACGGGGAAGTTTGGCACCATGCTGTACTAAGATGGTTAAGATGTGGAATCTACTTAATCATCGTTACCTGCCGTCTCATCTCTGTCCTGTATCAGAGCCACTTCCATGAGCCATTAGACATCACATACCGTGCATGATTAAGTTACTCAGTGTACTATTAGGAACTGGTCCACTATTGGCGTCCCATGTGTAATTATATCTATGATGAAATTAAGACAATACCAGAAGCAACAGATGGAGGAATAATGCCTTTAATCCTGAGCACACAACCATTAGATGTCCTATACTCTGCTACATATCTTTCAGCACACACCACATGATTTAGTTTCTGCAGAGTATATTTAGGTGCTTGTTGCTACTTGTCCCTCCCAAGTGAAATAATATCTATAATGCATTTAGGAGATTACTGGAAGCAACAGCAGTGTTCCTGCTAAGGGCCAGCTGGAAGACTGGTCTCTGGGATACAGCACAAGCGTCACCAAGGGGGAACAATCCAAAATATCCCTTGCAATGGAATTAGCCACCTCATATTTCTGAGACCTGTATCATTATCTGGTCTTTCTACAGTGTTTACAAATCCTTTGCTTTTATCCATAATGCAATACCAACTCCAAGTTGGAGAACATCCCTGTTTTTATGCAATTATATCCCCTCTAATTCTATGTCTTCAGAAGACCACTCTGTAGCTCACACTTTCAAGGGAAATTATTAAATTACGATCAGGAGGAAAATAGTTGGCGCACTAGAGTAGGATCAGTAAGCAGAAAATGCTCTCAATAGAGGAGGCAGAACAAGTTCAAAGGTCTGTGCATGGTTCTTGTGACATCAGTACTCATGTGATGGCAGCTGCTTGTCCCTGGGCCCCATTTAAAAGTACCCAGGCTTATAATACCCTGTTTCCAAAGATGTTGTACTTTAGATGATTTAAGCCAAAGGCAAGTCGATAAATTTGTTATGTGACAGCCCTTGACACTAGTAAAAGGATGAATCTAATTAAAAAGATCAGCCTGCCATTTTATGTATAAAAGTATATTAAGGTTAAGCAACTAAAAAATTGGCAACTTCCTAGAAATACAAAATTATTTGCATAGTCAAGATAAAAATTTGTATTGAATATTTCATTTTCTGATGAAGCATTCAATGAAATCCTATCCATCAAACATCTAGACTGTAGTATTGAACTGACCAGCCGCAAGGACAGCCCCCAGTCCCACAGCCTCAGTGCTTTTGGGAGGTAAGCTTTAGGAGGATAACTAGTGCAAAACAGGCACCGCATGATTCAGATAATGCACTGATCACATTCTCAGAAGCAGACATAGCCTGACCTGATAAATGGTACAAACTGGTCAGACAAGGCTGACTGGGGGCAGATGAGGCTGGCTTTTAGAAGACAAACTATGCAGGGACTCTGCTCTTCATGGAGTTGGATTGAATTGAATTGAACTGAATAAGGGAGTGGTCATTTTTTAACAACAGGGGGGGGGGGTTGGTGGATTTCCGTGCGAGGGGGTTGTAATTGTTTCAAAATTGTTTTGGTCCCTTCCTCAAACAAGTTGAAATTGAGCGCAGCCCACCCCTTTGAGCTATAGTAGTGCGAGGGCTTTTTCAATAAAAGGGGTGCACATTTTATTCCCTCCCCCCTTCAAGGGGGCCAAACTCTTTTGTAACAGACCTTTTGAGGAGAAGGAACCTACACAGTACTATGCGCTCAGCTTGTACACATTTAACTGCACAGGGTCTTGCAGGTCAGTGGGGGCTTTGAGGGCAGAGTCCTGATCCTATCTGAGAATGGATTCTCCTCCCCATGTCCTAATCTACTCAGACGTCTTGAGGGCTCAGGCTGCCATTGTCCTATTGTCATCTTCTTTGGTTTACTAGATGCTTCTGTTTTTCGATTTTGCTCCATGTGTATAAGGTATGACCATGGTAGTATGGGTACATATTAGGTCTGCCCATGTAAAATGGCATGTTGTTTTGAGAGACTGTTGGAGTGGCTGCAATGGTACCTGGACATTGATCTTCTGATGTTGTTTCAGAGCAGCCAAATGTAAGCCTTTCTTTTCCTTCATTGACAGCACTTATTCTCTCCTGTTCAGTCTGTCCAGGGATTTATTACTGATCAGTTCCCATATATAGATATTGGACCTTTTCCAATAGTTGTGGGAATGGCCTGCAGGGGACCATCTTTCCTGCAGACAAAAGCGGTCATAATGACCCACTCACAATGGAGGCCCAACATGTGGACAGTGGGTGATAATGGGAGCATTTCCTGTAGCAGAAACAGCAGTCAGTGATAATAAAAGAGCCAAATGTTCTTGATGGCTTTATCAGGAAGAGCACTGAGGACCCTCCTTAAGCCTGCAGAGAATGGAACATTAGGACAATAAGGCAAATGATCAGAAGCATGAACAGTATTGTTGAAGAAGGGAGAGATAGTGAAAGGCAGAAAGTAGTAAACCACGGAAAGACAACGGGTTTAATCCTAGATAAAAGCATAATTATATCAGAGAAATAACAGGGAGAGTTACAAGTCATTATTCATGATAGAGAAAACCCACCAACGCATGACATCAGAAGGAGGCCTCAGCAAAAGAATGTGTTCAAAATCTGTTTGCAAACACTTTGGACAGAGCATTATTTACGAGTTATAAAAGCATAGATTCATTCATATAATTATGCCTAAATCACAGCATTTTGTGTAAGGAGTAAACAAAGCGTGTGTGTTATTTTGTTTAAGATATTCCTACACATTCTTATACATTCACCCCTCCTTTCATAACTGGCACATTTACAACAACCTGCCAGCCATCTACCAGCACTGTACAGTGTCCTTGGCATTTCCCTCAAATACAGCATATTGGACAATTCCATAATGTGTTGTAGGCACTTCTGACCATACACTATACTACAATATGACTGTGTGATTACAAATACAAATATGATATATACTGTCTGTGGACGCTTCTTGTCTATGCCTTCTACTGTGCCCAGTGCTGCAAGCAGCAGACGCAACATCTTCATAAAATGTCCTTTGCTATTCAGTTTTGACTTAAACTTCTATACAACACTTGCTCCTCTCTTTAACACTTTGCATTGAGGTAGTGAAAATACAACAATGTGGAATTTGAAATGGATTTATTTCCTGTTATATTGGACATTCTAGTGCAATTTTATGTTCTGATCTGCAACAACATAATACATAATCATAATCAATCTCTATAATCAGGGACAAAGGCCATTTATTGCCTTCACTGCCACAGTGACAAATTAACCAAATTTTTGTGAGGCTAAACCCAATAGAATATGAACTAAAAACCAAGTTGAAGAGACATAAATCCTCCTTAGGACATCATCTCCTCTAAATCTGGACTTATTTTAGTTTTTTCTCATTCAGGCCTATGGCCAAAGCCTTTCCCTGCTGATTAACTCCTGTTGCACAATCCACCAAGTTCCAGTTTTTTCTTTATAATCTTAAATGATGAAATGATCTTGAAAGTTGGTGAATTTGGTTGTTACAATACTGCATGAGAGGAAAGTCTTGAATTAAATATCCTACATGCAATATCGACATTGACCCCATATATTTGAGTGTACATACAGGGTAAGCTATGATATACAGGATGTCATCCTGATGTGACATGGTCTCGATCATTCTGTGTCCTTAAATCATCCCCGAGCTGGCTTGTATCCTCACCAACAAAAAGTACTATTCTATGTTCGATTTTCATTGTACTTTCTTCTTTATTTTGGATAACTGGTTGGTAACAGGTCTTTGAAAAAAAAGAAGCCTTTTAGAAACGGGGCTCAAGTGTGTTATATAGGAGCAAGTTAGATGAGGCCTGTACAGGCCATAAGTAAAGTACTTTTCACACCTCAAGTAAAAAGTGGCCCCATGCAAGCACTGGAATAAACATGCACTCTAAAGTCATAATTGCAGGAATATTTAAATGGGCAGTTAATCCAGGCTTAAATGAGTGGGTATGGCCCTGATGTCATTAGGACACTGCCCTAGTCATAAAGGAGTCCGTCAATAGCACCAGGCTTCTCCATCGTTAGTTCCCTCATGATAATGTCAAGCAGACCAATGCCGGAAGTACGACCAATCGCTGGCTCTCATTGTGTCTGTTATCACAGTGACCATTAGTAACCATTAGCATCTGCCAACAAGTGGGCTCTTCCTGTCTGTCCACATGAGATAACTGCAGCTGTAACCATGGTAATTGTCATCTCATATGAAGCCCATGTTGCGGCTTGTCGGGCTACGGATTAGGAGTCAGTCTATTAACATGTAGGGCTGTGTGAAAGGCTGACCTTCAGTAGTGCCATCTTGCAATTGTCTGATGTAACTTTTTTTCATATTGTATTGGTACTATTATGTCCTTATGCACTGATAGTAACGTCTTATGATTGAAGCATATTGAATTACTATTGAAATCTTAGCCCCTATTTCATTTGTCCAATTTGATATGCTATCTTAATTATTTCAGATATGTTCAGACCATTGAGACACGAATAGCAAATGTTGGATATATCTGAATACTATTAGGACCTTTTCCTTTAATTCTTGGTTCTGAGGACTAGCTCCTGTGAAGACGAAGGGCGTGTAACGACCCATTCACAAAGCAAAACACAACATTTGGACAGTGGGTGATAATGGGGGTGTTTCCACAAACAAAAGCAATCGTGATATTAGGAGAACGAAATGTTTGGCACGACTTTATCCGGAATAACACAAAGGATCATCATAAAGCCCAAGGACAATGGAAGAAATGGTGCAAAGACAAATGATAACAATGAATAATAAAGGCTGTGGAAGAATAGGAACTACTAAGGGGAAAACGAGATGACAGGCAACAAGAATCATAGAATGCATTCATTGATCATCAAAAAGGTATACAACTTTTGAAACAGACGATATCATATCGCTGTAATATTGTAAGGTGCAATGATTTTTATATGGATCTACAAAGTTGGGGTATGTGGGTGGTAGCAGCCATGAAGTGTTGTCAGCCTGCATTTAGCCAGCAGCCATTTCCCCTGAGGGGAAGCTGTTAGGGAAACTGCTGTTCTGCAATAACCGGCACAGGACATGGTGGTGATTACAGTGTGTACAGATACAGTTGGCAAACCCTGGTATAGGGCAGTCTGAGACAAAAACCTCAGTTGCACCATATCATAGTGAGGCTCTGTGTGGGTTGACCAGACAGGCAGCTACAACAAATTAACCAAACTTTAATGCAGCAAAAATCAATAAAATGTCAACCAAAGAAAGGATGAAGACACATAAACCTTCCTTAGAGAATTGTCTCCTCCTTAATACCAGTTTTTGTCAGCATTTTCCAATAAAGCCTTTGGAAGGGTAATTTCTTAACCTGATGACAGACTCTTCTTAAGAAACAATCAAGGCATCAGTGTCTTTTTAATTCCAAGGAATGGTCAAAAGATCTGGGAACTTTATTTAAATTGCTCAAAGCTGGGTTTGTAAGTGATAAAATGCCCTGATACAGCCATTTTAAGATGCATTACCGATTCTTAAGAAAGTTGCAGTCACAAAGGGTCTGTGGGGAAGTTCTCAAAAAAGGTTCAAAAACACTGGGATCATGTCACCTACAACAATGCTATGATATATCAAACTGCCTGAGAATTAATTCGCAGACCTCGGTTTCATGGAGTGCAGATATGATATTGAGTTTGAATTTTACCTTTCCATTAAGAACAATTTTAAATCCAATTAGCATCTCTTGCCTAGCACTATAAAGAGGTGTTTTGTAATGTCAAAAACTAAAAACACTGTTTGTGTTTTTCTCAGATTAGACTTGTCAATAGATACATTAGGAATGACACTAGCCAGGCAGGTAATGAATTATGAAAACCTATTATGGTTAGAAAAAAATAGCCAAATCACACCATGAAGGATTCTTTAAATGTGACCTAGCTTATTCTCTAAAAGGCTAAAACGAGAGGTTTCAGCAAACATCTAAACTTTAATAGGGTAAAAATGACACTAAGGGAATGGTCATTTTTTAACAACAGGGGGGACCAGTGGATTTTTGCCTGAGGGAGTTGACATTTTTTTGGCCCCCCCTCAGGCAAATTAATATTGAGCGCGACCGACTCCTTTGAGCTAAAGTAACGCGAGGGCTTTTTCACTCAGAAGGGGTGCAATTTTTTTGGTCCCCCCCCCCTCAAGAGGGGTCCAAATTGTTTTAGCTCTCTATGATGAATTATAGTGAAGGAGTGAAGGTTAACCTATAGCTTTACATGATCAGCTCTTGGTTAGATAAAAATATGTGTTGCTATTTCTATTTGAACTCTAACCCTATTCTTTCCTTATGTAATCATGTATCTTGCAGTTTTTACACTCTGTGCAACATGCTGTTGGCAAATCCTGATTGCATTGCTGCTGAATTTTGCATAGTGATGGGAAATAAAGGGATGTGACCAAATTAGTGAGGTGAATATTTCATTGATCCCTGAGTGCTTCTGGGTGGGGCCTTATTATGTTTTCACAATGTGACTGTTCCCCATATAGACATATCCTCTTACAAAGCCATTCTGATATCACTGGGGGACTACACACAAAAGTTATGATTTTTGTATGTGGCCACATATTGATCCATTTCCTTCATTGGAAGGAGATATGTGAGTTACAGATATTGGTGAGATTTATGAGCATGGCCCCCAGCAAAAATGACAAATGGCTAGTACCACATTCCCCTAGGCCGAGTTTATGGCTGTCAATACTGAGAACTAAGCACATCTTTTGATATGTGTCCCTGAAAGTGTCACAATGTTGGCCATGGAGTTGGCTTCAAGCTGATCCATTACCATCACCATTACGCTGCACACTATTGTGTACTGTGATGGGTGCATAACCTTATAATGGACAAGCCTCAATAACTTTATCTTAGTCTTGGTCTCCCCTGTTTGCCAAGAACCTATGTCAAACAATTGATATTCAAACAAATTTTAATATTTTCTCTGATCTGCACTGCCACCCTGTTATTGATGCAGTACACTGCATCAAAAACCCGATTTAAGGTTATTTAATTCGACTTATTTATGGGGGAAATGCCATGGAAATGTCGTTTGAACCTTGCCATGTAATATAATGGCCTTTAAGTGCACCTTAAATGTCATGCGACATTTAAGTTCACCTTAAATATACTGGAAATGTCATATGACATTTCCGGTAAATTTAGGGTGAACTTCAATTCACCATGAATGTCATATGACATTTGCAGTATATTTAAGGTAAACTTAAAAATACAGTGAATGTCAAATGACATTTACTGTATATTTAAGTTCACCCTAAATTAGAAATTACAGAGATCTAGAGGAGTA
Organism: Harmothoe impar; assembly: GCA_947462335.1. Lineage (NCBI taxonomy): Eukaryota > Metazoa > Annelida > Polychaeta > Phyllodocida > Polynoidae > Harmothoe > Harmothoe impar. The sequence continues at coordinate 8,365,244 of OX381717.1, read as the reverse complement.
CAACCTGTGATATTTGTCAGGGGAGCTAAGAGGTCCTTATCCCGTTATTATACATTATTCTGAAGACATCTAATGGGGTCCAGCCCGTGATATTAACTAGGGGAGTTAGGGGGCCCTTATCCCGTTATTATACATCATTTTGAAGACATCTAGAGGGGTCCAACCCGTGATACTAACTAGGGGAGTTAGGGGGCCCTTATCCCGTTATTATACATCATTCTGAAGACGTCTAGAGGGGTCTAAACCATGATACTAACCAGGGGACCCTTATCTCGTAATATACATCATTTTGAAGACATGAGAAATTTTGAAGACAACTCGTTTACAATAGGAAAAATATTATTTTAGTTGGTTATCACCCAACACCCCCCCCCCCCTTCCCACCCACGCAATATGGTGACAGGTCTGTCTGGAGGTAGCTGTGAACACGCCACTCTGACGCCCATTGTGATAGGGGTAAAGGTGCGACCATACAACAATGCTCCCCTAAGACAATACCCCTACCCCCATGCTCCACATGACCTACATCCTGGCACCCTAACTGACCAAGCCACATACATGTACATACAGGTAGCAGCAGCCTCACACACACCTGGTGGCCAAAACCATTGCATGTTGTGTTACATGTACATGTATACATGAATGTTAACACATGCTTCTGCAATGAATAATATGAAGATATGTATGGTAGTTCATCTACAAGTAAGCACTATTTAATCAATTTGTCAACGTAAATTCCAATGGTATTTATATAGTTGTGCTTTTTATATCCCAGTGTTTTTTCTGTATATATGTTATATATATGAATTACATGCACTTTTCTATTTTCCAGAGGAAGACATTACAGCAGGAGGCGGCCCTGATGCAGGACATCTACATTTATATGCAACTCGGGCACATTTAAAAACATTTTAGATGTCAGATTTAAACAGTATATGTCCCCCAAACCCCCCGGAGGTGCCCTCGGCCGCCAGGGGCCGGGTGCCGGTCCTCCAGACCCCCTGGAGGCGCCCCCGGCCGCAAGGGGCCGAGTGCCGGTCCCCCAGACCCCTGGAGGCGCCCCCGGCCGCCAGTGGCTGTGTGCCGGTCCCCAAGACTCCCTGGAGGCTCCCCAGGCCGCCAGGGGGTGGGTGCCGGTTCCCCAGACCCCCCCCCCCCCCCATCCCCACAAAAAAAGATGAAACTGATGAAATCGCCCCCCTCCTCAATAACAAAATGATATCAAATCAGGAAATAAAATTTAATGACATTTAGGTAAAATGTAGAGAAAATGGCAATGTCCATTAAAGGTCATTATAAGTGCTTAAATGTGCTTTCTTAATGAGGGATATCTGGACCTTGACATGTTATTTAGTGACCTTTAAGTACCACCTTGCCATGTCATTTAATCATCTTAAATCAGCTTAAATTCTACTTAAATGTCAACTTAAAGTGTTCCTTTAAGTACACCAAAATGCTGCTTAAATGTCAAAATCGACATTTAAGTTTCACCTTAAATGTACTTAAATTTGACATTTAAGTAATAAAAATGACATTTAAGGTATACTTAAATAGAAATTCTCATGCAGTGGTAGTAAAACATGTAGGGAATAAAAGTAAGCACCATTTTATATACAAACACCATATACCAAAGGCCTCTTGCTAGCCACACAACATACACATTAATTATTTAAAATTTAATCAATAGACAGCATTTTGGTATGCAACCTAGCAGGCCCCAGGAGGGGGATATTATTGGATTATAGCATAATTAATGACTTGCAGTGTTTGTGTTCCAACAACAGGTCTATTGGGAATTTTAAATGGGGAATTAACACCTCCATCAGCCCCCTATAAAAATGTGATGTCGGCCCTGTTTTGAAAGGGTCAGTCAAATAACCTCAAACATTTTTTTTCTGCCCCAGGAAGAAGCAGCCAATTGATGAACAAAACATACCAAGAAGGGGTTCAATTTACGCCAGACACGAGTGACCCAGCCTCATTTTCCCCTCTCAACCTATCTCACAAATACACGACATGCCTTGGGGACGTCTCCATGGACCGGTAATTGTCTGCAGATTTGGAGTCAAGGAGGCACTTTATAAAAGAGAGACCTTGGAGATAGTGGCAAACAATTTGGTCACTCTATTCAAATCTTCAGGCCCACAGAGAGAAATGACATCAGTGTCACTTACGCAGAGTGCTTCCACTGTCCAGGCCGCCCGTTGGATCTAAGTGATGGTACAAAAGCACGCCGCTCAGCCCCCCCAAATTCTTACACATTCCATGACCTTAATCTCACCAAGATTGTCCTTTTAAGATATTTAAGATACCTCTAGATGATCATCACCAGTCCATGTCTAGCGCCTTTTTCTAGCATCTTTACCAATTGTTGATGGTACTTTTATTTATCAAGTAATGAATACCTCCTCCCTCAAATTTTTTTTCTGATTCATCTATTAAATAATCAAGCACTGTTTTTCATATGTTGCATCATGAGCGTCCTCATCCATGCAATGACTAATTTGCTTTTTCTTTTTCTGCATGTCTGTTTCTTTCTGATCTCTTATTCTTGATATGTGGAATAAACTATAGATATTTAACACATTCTTTCTATGTTTTCTCAATGTCTGTCTCTTTGTATGCCTGGTGTAGAGGTCGCGGAAAACTTAGTCATTGGATCGGCCGGGAATCAAACCACAGACCTCTCGCACCGGTGACAAGCATGCTAACCGTTACACTACCAACCCGTGTCTGACTGTTCTCTGCTCCCTACGTTACTGGATGGGTATGGTACAGAGGGGGAGGACTACCCAGGTGTTTCACCCCTTCGGACTCTCCACCAGGGTACGGGAAATCCGACCCCTACACCTGGCATTATTTAAACTTTTGCTGCTGACACTGCTGCATTTAACCGCCTCAAGAAGCTGGCTTCCCCAATGAGCTTTTTTTTCTTCAGCCCCAATTGCTATCCATAACCTCAAGCCCCTAGGAGTACTGAGGATAATCCCCTCCATTTACGGTTCAATACCTCTGGGGAAGAGCATTGGGGACTTAAGGGCCTCCAGTTTTGCGGATATTCCACCAATGAGAATCTGCTACACCATTTCAGCCTCAACAGGTTTGAGGGTTGGCTTGCATCATACAAACTGGCAGGATGTTAGACGGGGCAGAAACAGGAGATTAAGGAATTCTACAGAATTCTCAATAAATAGTGGTCCCCTTGTCTTAGACTTTCACTGAAATCTAGAACACTGCAACCCGCTTTTTACAATCAGGCAAATCCAAAGTGTCTCTTAGGAACACTTTACATAGCTTTCAGTTCAGTAATGCCATGTAAAAATGGCTTCAAGTTGCATTACTTCAAAATTAAATATACTGAAAGTGTTCCTTCAACTATATTTAATTAATTTGAATGTAAACAGTAATGCACTGAACAGTATGTCAAATACTAGAGAAGAGGTTAAATATTTTTCAACAGTATTAGTAAAATGATGACTTCTGATATTTGCTTTTTGGAAAAAATTCCAACAGGCCTATTTCAACAGACTGCAGGCCCAGAACGTGTTCAGCCTGTTATAATATAATTTTACCAGTGCTGCACCCTCCTCCTCCTCCCTCCAACACTTCCTGTACCCACAATGCTCTCTGCAATGGCAACCTGACCCTGTACAAAGACACAGTATAATGGCCCACATCTGGACTTCCTGTCACACACTTCCGGTCACAGGAGCATTGTGGGTGGATCATTCAAAGCACCACCTAGTGATCAATAGAAGAGCTCGCCTGAGGAAACCCAAATGCTGAAAAAGTAATTTCGATAGTGAGTTGGCCAATTTATATAGCTTATTATCATGTGTTATCCTCATATAAATAACTAGGGTGATTACCTGTGCCGCTGAGGTTTGCGAAAACGTCAGTTTTCCCATTCTATTTTAGTATTTATGGAATTTCTGTTTTAAATAAGTGGAATTTCAATTATATCAAGAAACATCATGGAAGCCAGGGCTTTGACCTTCCAGATTATGAATTTAATGTGCTCTTATCATAACTGTTGCATTTGTATAGTTAACCTCCTTTACAGCAGGGACTGCACTGAGTGGGCATGTTTGTGGATTGTATTAGTTGAACACTGTATTTGCTGTTCTATTTAACAGTGTTTCCTTCTAACTCACATTGTGTAGATTGCTTCTGCCCGTAAGCAGTGGTAGAATTGAACCATTGTATTCACAGGAGGTAGTTCCTTTCCTTATGCCTGCACAACTATAAAGCAATATAAAGAAGAAGCATGTTGTTGATAATCTCTGATGTCTACATACTGCTTGTAATGTGTCCGTACAACATAAGGTGCATTTGGCTTGTACAGTCATGTATTTGAAAGAAAGAATCATAATCTAATTATAATTCTCCCTCACTGTCCCTTCATGTTATATCAATTCTCTTAAGTAAGAAAACACTTACCAAACTGAAATAAATGACTATTAACATTTCAATTTGTTAGATGCACTAATAAGCGTATTACCTGTACTTCAATTATTCACATCGGTTATCCAAATTAGCTCTATTAAAGTAGTAATTTAGAAGTGTGTAGAAATTATCAGAGTTGATACTTTGTAGGTATAGAAAACTTCTTAGTGGACCAATACATCATGAAATCATGTCAATGATGTAAGGATGTAGTGTCCTCATCCTTTTGTGGCATCTAGGGTTTGTCTTAGGAAGTATATCTGCATGGTCTGGAAAGCGGAAGGAGACACGACCGTTATCAGAATATGAATATTTTATTGATATCTGAGTGCTTCTAGGTGGACCCATGTCTCAGCGGACCCATGTCTCTTTATTTCATTATCAATGTGACCTCCCTGCACTAGCCTGGAAATGCACAATGTACCCAATATCTTTGAGGGACTTACCTAACAAATCACTGTCAGCCTAACATGAATTGTGATATAGGTAAAGATAATATTGTCTTAGTCTCCTGGGATCACACCCTTGACTAAACCACAATCACTTTGTGTCAAACAGCAATATGCTACCTTCCATACAGATGCCAAAGTTCTAAGGCCCTTTGTGAACTCTGAAGCATAGACATCAAATATGTATAGTTTAATCAACGGCAAGCTGTTTGTATGAGGCTTAAGCTATGCAATTAGCCCATAAAGAGTGTTATTATTTGCCTATATCCATAATGCATGACATGAGGGAGTATATAGCAGGATGAAGCAGTTTACATTTTAATTTTGAACATATATTTAAATTAAATCCTATGGGACCAATAGGTTACTGGCAATGTGTTTGTATATAGCTCTGATTATCTGACCATGCTAGCAAAATGTATACGGAATGCACTTCACAACATACCACATTGTAGATTCATGTTATGACCATTAGTATTTACCTTAGTCACAAGCAGCCCCTGTGTGCTTCAAGGCTTGTCTTTTTAACAATCTGTGTAAAGCACCAAAGCTGCCTTGTGTACCATGTTTGAGAGGGGTTGGAAGTACCACTGTAATGTAGGGGTAGAAGGCTCAACAACTCTATGTCACCTGAATGGATTGTATTCTTTTGAAAGCTATGGTCAACTCTGTATTCCAAGGAGTGAGCCATAGGCATATGGAATATTGGATATTGGACATGACAAACCCAAATACTTAAGTATGTCATTCATTGTAAAGACTATGCCATAAAGACCACCCACACTGTAGTATTTCAGGATGTAGAATGTATTGAACAGATTGTTTTAAGGGCTGGTGCACCTTATTTCCTAACCTCTCACAGATTGTATAGACTACCGCATGGCTGGGTGCCTTTCACAGTGCAATAAGGTCAAAGGCAGCTTTGATATTCATGCAAGAAAAGTGTTTTAAAGCTCTTTGGATTCCAGAAACATCGAATTGCAGCTTCGTTGGATGTGGAAGAACAGATGTCTGATAGTATAGCATAACTATGGACATAATCTGGATATAAACCTAAAAAAATAGACAATTTTCCTATCTGCCTCTGAATCCCCCCTTTTCTGCCTAGTTTTGTCTAGTTAAACTGGTCCAAATTCCATAGATTTTAATTTTATTCACCCACACTCCTCCTCTCATCCAATTTTAACCTCTCATTGCTCTTATTACTCCTCATGCATCCACACTATCCCAGGTCTCTCCTCGCTATTTGCTGTGGATATATATATATATATATATATATATATATATATATATACTATCCCTTTGCTTCTTTACTTCACAACGAAGGGACAGTTACATCAAGAGTTCATCCTGGATGCAGACTTGGGAGGCTAGTGGCAGGGTTATAAGCTGTGTATCATAAGATTGGCAGAGAACGGCTTTTTCACTAACTATTTACACACTCAAAGCTAGCCTCGCTTTACTCTCAAGCATATCTCAGACTTCTTCTCCCCAATACATCAAGTCAGCATCTCCTGTCTTGACATTTAGGCCTATATTTATATTTCATTTCCAATAATTGACTATATCTAAAGATTTTTTTCAATATTCCTCTACTTCTGTCTCTTTCGGGCCCTTTTTCTAATAACATTTAAACTCGCATTCACCAAAAATGTGAGTATGTCACCAGTTATCCCTGTCATATGCCTTTGCCTACTTGACCCCTGTCCTCGCCCACAACTTCTAGCTCCAAGGGACCCTGAAGATTATCTCCTCCGTTTACCAATCGATACATCAGAGGCAGATCGGTCGAGGAACTAAACACCTCCTGATGGATGGAAAGTTTCATAAAAATGAATCTGTCTCGACCAAATCTGCCTCGGATGTATGAGGGTTGGCGTTCAGTATTTGAGCTGGCTGGAAGTAGGAGGGCAAATATAGGGACATTAATGCTGATTAATTTTGAACTGACAATCAATGATATAGCCCTGACTCAGGCAGCTTAATTTGCTGATACTATGCAAGATAAAGGTGGACACTCAATTATCCATAAATGTTTACATAATTGAAAGTACAAATGAGTGGTCATATGATTCATAGTATCATGAATACAATCTGTGTAAGAACAGCCTGAAACTCATCAACTCCAAGTCCACATTATATGCAGCAATCATATAGGATCCAGCCCTAGAGGATGATACGCATGTCATTATACCATATATATATCATGTACATCTTCTCATACATGCAGGGAGAGGAATGCTATATTGGGTATCGTTACAGTATCCTGCCTTTTCTACATCAGTCTGTATCAAGTTATTGTCTTCTTATTTCCTTATAAAGATCAGGTATTCCCTATGCCATCGTATAGAAGTAACTGAGTATATGGGCCAGCTAGATATAACTTTACACTTTTTTTGATTAGGGTATAGTATTAAGCATTCACCTGACACAGCATATGACTCCTGCAACATATTCTGTAATATCTACAATTCTCATGTAGATCAAGGAAAGTGCAGATGCTCTTTTTTCATCCATATAGCTAAACCTTCTTCCAATTATACATGTCCGTTGAGCTCATCCTTTATCGTCACTGCCCAGTGTTTACAAATTGATGTTTAAGGTTTAGTGAATGACCATTAGAAATGAGCAGAGCACTTTTTTTCCACTGTCCTAGAGCACTGGCTGGAGTGTCTAGGCTGTGTGTGTAAGGCAGGGTTTGGGTTCTGTGTGCTGTGTTTAACCAGGCTCAGCGTCAAGGAGTATTGTCTGCACGTCAACTTGAGAATAACCTCCACTCAGCCTCCTAGATACTGCCTCAGTATGGTGGGACTCATACCATTGGGTAATGTAGGAGTACTTGAGGACAGGTGGGACCCATATAGGGCTCACCTGGGGTTAAACTGATACTACAGTGTCATCCTATCTATCTAGTTCAATTGTTAATTATTTTGATATCTCCAATAATTCTACAGTGCAAAATATTGACTCTCATATAAATCGGTCATCCTTGCCTTTCTGAGTGCCAACACTTGGTTCTTCCTAAATTGGAAATACTCACATGCTTATTATCATTAGATTTCCGTGTTTTTTCTACTATACTATTCTCAACATGTATATATTTTCATTCCCTTGTTAAGAGAAAGAGAACTATTATTTCTGCTATTTCAACTTACCCACTGATACCATGCAGCTGTCCAATTATGAATGTTACAGTATTGACTTCCATAAACTTGAATCGGGAGACTTTGTCACCCACTAACAATACGCTGTATCACTCTTCAACATCAAATTCTCATGGACAGGTGGTCGGCAGTGGAAATGATTCTCTTAAAATTAAATGAAGGAGAGACTTGATTGATTGGAACTGTGCCAATGTGTGCAGACGGGATGACAATAAAATTTACAATATTGGCAACTTTGACGAACAGTGAATGTCTCACCAAATTCAATGCTGCCATTTCTGCAATCTTTCTCGAACAAATTCAACATGTATACAATATTAATAGTTTGTTAGTATTAAAGTTATATTGTAGACAGTTTTAAATACTGCTTAACATGACTTTCAAATATTATACAGAACAATGAATGCAAGAAACACATTCGAATGAATTTATATTATCATCACTATTGGTCTACCATAGTTATAAATGTTTTGTTGGTTTGACATTGATGAGTCTCCAACACTGAATTTTTTTGTCAAATAAAGATGTTATATAATTTGTGAATCAAAAGCCCACTTGTTATTAATGAATTGGACACATTATTATTATCACAGACAGACCAATAAGAGGCTACATACATAGCAGTACAAAGTTCTGCACCTGGTAGAATTAGGTTCCCTTTGTTCAAAATGATATAACATAATTAACTATTGGAGTGTCTGCATCATGACTCAGCATTTAATTGTTGTGGACAGGTGCTAGTTATCAGAAGGAGTTCTTTAAAGTTAAATGGAGGAGAGAATGGTTGGTGAGAATTGTGTCAATTTGTTGCAGAATGGCAGAGGGGCTCTAATAGTACAGAGTGAGCCTGTTAATATAATTCAGAATGTTCAATACTATTAGGATTAAGGTGTTTGCTTGATTTAGGGCAAATGATTCATGCTCTTTTATTTTTTTGCTGGCATGACATGTCTGGCAACTGGTTAAAGTAGAGTTACATTTCCTTTAACTTAACATAATGGTTTTTTAAAATATTTTTCAATCCAATACCCTCAGACCCTAACTATACACAAGTGTTTATCTCTATCACACAACATCAGGCAAATGTGAATGTTGTTGACTAGATGCCATCTGAGACCAGGTGACATCTTTAACCAGGTGCCATCTTTGACCTCCTGACAGAAAACAGTTCATTTACAGCAGGTGAAGATATAAATGGAGACACAACCCCTGTCATTTTATCGCTTCAATCATTCTCAAAGAAATTTGATTTTTTTTAAATCTTTTTATTTTGTTTATGGTCACCAGTCAAAGATTGCACCAGGTCAAAACGTTCACATTAGCCTGATTTGGTGAGACACAGCCTTATATTTTTTGGTTCAGCCTTATGTAAGGCAAACAGGACATAAGTAGACTTACACTGCATGTACCTTGCCATTGCTCTTGCATATATCAGAGTCATATTTCATGGTGAATACAGCACTCCCATGGGTTATTTCACTTGGCTTTGCCTCATGATATGATCCTCAGTGCACCTATGTCTATATATAGGGTTTAGTGGCATCTTATTTACATGCAGTTTAAATTTCGGTTTGAGCTCATGCCCATACCCTAATCATGTTCTTTCATCCATAATGCAATACCAGCTCAAAGTGGGAGAACGTGGCTGTGTTCATCTCATTATTTCTGGTCTAATTCTATGTCTTCAGAAGAGCACTCTGTATTAGGAAAATGCAGAGGCCAGTTTGTAGCTCATACTTTGAAAGGAGATGATTAGATTTGGATCAAGACAATAGTTAGAGTGGCACCATGTTGGGAGGATAACAGAAGGGAAGAACACTCCGGTAGTAAAGTATCACCACAGTAGCACAGAGAACAACTTAAGGTGGGTCGATCCCATCGAATTAAGTAGTCAGAATTTCACAATTTTTTTCTGTGGGTACCCTAAATCATTTGAAAACGGAAAATGAAAAGAAAAATAGGGGTTCCCGAGCTACTTTTTAAAATAGGGAATTTTGAAAAATAAAAGTATTTTAAATTCTACACTAAAAAAACACGAAAATAATGTAAAAATGTCTATGTTTTTTTTCTATCAACCAATAATCGCAGAATTCTGAAACGTCACCCAATGAGCACCAGGATATCTACCTTTATTCTAAAAATAATTTCAGAGTTTTATTCCTTTGCATTCTGGGGGAAAACGACATCTTTCGGAGAAGAGTAGGAATACATTTTCATTATTTCTTCACATAATCAATGAAAAATAGTAGTAAAAAAGTTCAGATTTTTCTTAAACTTCCCCAATAGATTGCTAAGATTATGTGCTGATGAATAAGAGTAATTTTGATATGGGCTCCCGTGTATAATTTGAGGTTTTGTTCATTTGAAATAAAAAAGTAATGGAAAAATAGACTAAATCAAATCTTTGAAGCATTGCATTATGGGTAAATTTCCAACAATCTGCATTTAAAACTATCTTGTTATGTAGATTTGGATATAGTCAAGCAATTTATTCACTTTTATCCTCTTTCAAATACCATTTATTACTTCATAAATGAAAGCTCCTGAAAAATCATAGAAAATGCCCAAAATACCTATAATTATGATATCAAAATATAAAGTGCTCTAAAATGCTCAATTTTGCTCAAATTCATCCAAAAAAAGACTTGAGTATAGAATATATCTCCGGCCATATGCCCCCCAAAAACGGCATTATTCTGCCATATTTAAGCCATATGCGCAGAAAGATGCGCAGTAGGCTATTCTGCAATGGCCGCGACCCACCTTAAGTACCATAACATTTAAATAGAGAAGGTAGAACAAGTTCAAAGTTCTGTGTACCAGGGGTTACATCACTAATTAAATTTTGGTAGAAAAATTTTTGTGTGTCCTAATTAAAGGTTCTCACGGTAATTAGATCAACCTGTTTTCTACTACATCACTCTGTGAATGGTGCAGTTCCTAAAGGAAGTAGGTAATTAAATATAATCTAGGAGCTTTTTAATCACTAGACAACGACAGCTAGAGGAAAGTCTACATAGTAACTTTGTTTTGTTTTGTGTTAACCCAATTGAACAGACATTTTGTTGGTCTACAATACCTTGTGCAATGAATACAATTATTTTTCTAACATTTATACACACCATCCTGTACTAGAGATATATCATTCATTTCATGTGGAGAAACAAAGTTACAATGCTTGAGTACTAGAATGGCCGTTTTCTACACCCCTGTGAAGAAGTTGATGTTCATTCTCCATCGGGTATTCTCTATTATGACTTCACTAAAATAGCTATGAAACCAATCTTTAAATGTTTAGAAAATATATAATTCATCAATGATTACATGAAATGAACATGGAAATCCACTTTAATCTCTCTAAATTCCTGGAATGCCTTGTGTGATATGATACAAGGTACCACTCGTGGAGAAACCTGTCATTCTGACAGATTGTTGTGAACTTCTGTCTATACATCGTGGTTTACATTTCAAGAATCAGGTTCATAAACATCAATATTATGTTTATTGTAGGCATCTACTGCTTTAACTGAAGTAATGTCAATTACTGCACCTCTTTCATCACATAACATCTTAGGTGAAGCAGGCTTAGTATTCAACTTGGAAACCATGAAAGATGCAAACTCCCACATAGGTTTGCTGCAGAACAACATACCAGGATTTATGATGATGTCAGCAAAACTTTGGTTGTCCATTGAGCCATACTACATGGGCTAAGCCTCCCTATTCAATACTGCATTTACTACAGCCATGGTTCATCAATTTCCATTTGGTCTTAAGTCGCTCAGCAGAACGGAGCTTGTTCCTCCATGCTAAAAGCCCACTTTCCCATCAGTGATTTAACCCTCTGAGGGCCACATTGTGCCCAATGCTCCAGTTTGATTTGTCATCACAATGTACCATTCTTAGGCTGGAAAAGAGAAATTGTGTATTCAGCAGGAATAAAGACTGTTGATAGGAGTGATCAAGGTGGGCAGGCGGAGATAGACAGAGTAGGGGTCTCAATGAAGTGTATTTCTTATTCAAGTGCAGGATAGATGAATAACCTGGCTTTGTATCTCAGATAGGTCTATGTCTAATTTAACGATAAGGGGTAGCATATAGCAAATATAAATAGGGGCAGGTGGTCTTAAATGTGCTCTTACAGTACAATCTGTAAAATGGTCCTTGTAGTACACAGAACCCCTACCACATTACCTCCCTCGTGAGCACAACATAACCACCAATGCTGTAAATAGGAAAGGTTCCCATGTCTTGTCACATCCTTTATCACAGGGCCAATAATGGACATCACACAAAATGCGGACTGGCCATACTGATGAGACTACTCCGGCCATAACCATGGTAATTGTCATGTCACATGATGCTCATGTTAATGAACCCTTGGTGTAAATATGCAGGCAGGCATTCACAGTAGGTAAAGATACTTAGGCGTGTAAAGACTGGGGTTTAGTACTACCATATTGTATTTGAACGGACAGAGCTAATATTCCTCTCTCAAATCTACACACTACGTTTGAATATTCATTTGTTAACAGCACTTAAAAGCTCAAGCGATTCATAGTTTTTCATCATTTTGAGATGATTCAAACGAATCAATCAGAAACAGATAAATTTAGGTAAATCTTGCTACTATTAGGACCCTTCCGTAAGGTTGAGGGTGACTGCAGAGAACTATTTCTCCTCTTGACAAAGGGGTGTAATGATCAACCCAAAAGGCAAGAGCCAAGATGTGTCCAGTGAGTGATAATAGGAGCATTTCCTGTAGCAGAAACAACAGTAACCGATAATAGGAGGACTGAATGTTCTGGATGGCTTTATCAGTCAGAACACTGAGGTGCACCCTGAGCCCACAGACAATGGAGGAAGGAACCAGGGAGTACTGAGAGAAATGGTCGTTGGTGGTGGAAGGTAGGATAAATGGTAAGAGGGAAACCAGACATACAAATATAACACGTCAGCAGTCCCTGTGCCCATTGTGATATCTATCTTGTACATTTACACGCCATCAACCCTCCCACATAGTCTACTCCTATGATAGTGTATGCATTTCTTAATCTATCATTCATATTTTTCTTCTACCATACCAGCCATACTATTTCCAAAAGTGATTATATTGGGAGGTTATAAAGTAGTCACCATAATATGTCTTTTATAGGTGTCCACCTTTTACAACTAAACCAATACAGGAAATATATCTAATGAGTTCAATGCATGTATTTTTTCCCTTGGCCAAGCCCCGGTATAAAGCATGAAGGCCATTCAAAAGCGTCAACATGGCAGGTCTGTTACAAGAACATCTATTTCTAATCATCATGTGATCAATCCCTATTTTGAAGCATTGAAGTGGAATGTAGGCACTGAAAAAGACGAGTGATTCAATGAAGCAGGTAGTGAGAAGAGGGATATAGAAAAAAACGGGTATAAGAGTATAGATCTATTGTAGTTCACACATGAAATAAATAGCCCCTGCAGAATACCTCTTGCTCTGGGCCATAACATTTTCTAGTTAGCAGTGTTGTACAACATTACTCAATAATTATCCAATCCAAATCCAAGGCCAAGCATAACCCTTTTTGTTTTACCAAGCTATGTGTAGTACAAGTGGACATTTCCTCCTCTTTTCCAGGAATTTTCTCCCCTTACCTCCTGCATTAACGTGCCCCAGCATGTCACTCTATCTGCCATGTGGTGGTCATTGCCCATTGTATGGCTAACACCTTCTTAACCTCCTAATACCTGACTTATCCCCACCTATCAATGCATTCTGCCAATCTGTATACGCATGTGCCATTTCCTAACCTCAGGATCACACCCATTCCAAAACATTTGTCACACATCTCACCTGCCATGAATGAAGGACACAGTACCAGTAGCAGGGATTAATGTCAGGATTCATTTACTACAGATGGAAAGGCCATCGTTCTGCCTGCACTATCAATTGCCAAATCGTGTGGTTTGCTACCAATTCATATAACCTCAAGGTGAGACAAATGAGAGAGGGGTATTGATTGCTTCACCTTCAGGCTTCTCATACAGGCCAGATCAAATCATTGTCAGCAAAAAGGAAAGGGTCAAGACACAAGATACAATACCTTATTATCATCTATCCTGAATTCCATTATTTAGCAAATCCAGGTCCCAGTTGCTGTGTGCTTTACTGATGAAATCTCAGAAAGTCTCAGTCCAATCTAGACACCTGGAGTGTATGGTCAGTTTGGAATTCTCACGCTGAAGTCTGTAGTTTTATACTTAAACCCTATTTAAAAGGATGGCAAGATGCATTAGTGCAACATGCCCTTGGTCATCATGATGCATGAATTACTCACAAGTGCTACATTTAAGTATAATGCTGACCTTATGAGGTTGAGGCACTCATGAAGGGTCAGCATGTAGTACTAATGCTACACTAGCAAGTTACTCGCAGGGACTGTATTAGTGCATCATGACGAAAAACTTCATCTTTAAACGACACACATCCTTAAGTGCTTGAAAAGAACCAATAACCAGAACCCACCACTGGGGGACGGATGCACCAGCCCTGTCCCACCCGCCCCTCAGTATTCCTAAATCACCCCCTGGTATGAGTCCCACCATACTGAGACTGTATCTTAAGGCTCAGAGGAGGTTAATCTCCAGTTGACGTGCAGACAACACTCCTCGACTCTAAGCCCAGTTAAACACCACACAGAACCCCAACCCTGTTGACACACGCACACCCTTAACACCCAGACATCCCACAGAGACAGGAGAGTAGTGGAGTGCTCTTCTATCAGAACCAACCGTCAGAACCCAACCCTGGGGTTAGACACACCAACCCTGTCTAACCTGCTCATCTCTCTTTAAAAGACTCCTAAATCACCCCTTGGTATTAGGTTAATTCCCAGTCGATGTGCAGACACCACTCCTTGATGCTAAGCTCACCTTACATACCCCAAACTCAGAGTATACATGCACAACCCAAGCCTTCCAGTAGTGACAGGAGAGCAAAAGAGTCCTCTCCTGTGGAAGTTATGTTGGCGAACGACTTTTCCAATTCAATAATATCAAACTCAACTCATTCAAGTCCCAGCTTAAAGGGTGAATCCACCAATGTGAATCTGTTGGACTGGATGAGATTTGTCCATAATTTTAACATTGTAAAAGGTCATCCTATAAGGATCTCTATGATTTCTGCAGTCAACCACCAGGTGGCCACTGACCCTGACTAATGGATGAAGCTGCATCCTGTGCTATAAGTTGCTATGATCTGGATATGTCAACAGCTCTATATATTTAACATGTTCTAACAACATTAAGTGTTACTCAAATCTGTTATATGCTCTCTAAATGACATAATACTTTGAGAGGAAAGAAACACAAAAAAACTATCCAGAGCATGAATTACTTGTATACATATGTTTCAATAGTACAGTGGGCCTGTTATGCTGCTACTACTGCCCTGCCATCTGTAAAAAAGCAACCTATCTTCCAATTTTAATGCTCCTTAAAAGTGTTTAGACTGATGAGATAGTGCTCTAGAACTGACAAATCATGAAAATAATCTATGAAAACTCTTTTTCCATTACTTAATGAGATTGTGCCCCCGCCCACTGAGATTGTTTCCGCCAATATCACAGTCCAATCTCTGTTTACGGAAGGGTGCATTCTCAATCATGATTTGATTTCGGCTCTGGGATCTGAATGAACCATGTTGAGATATTATTCAAGGATGTCAAATTATCAATCCATCATCTCAAATCAGAATTGGCCTCAGATACAGTCACAGCTAAGCACGTGGGGGGAACAATGCCTGAGGAATCAGCAGTCATTTTTTGGTAAAATTTCTTACTCTCCAAAGCGTAATGTCTGACCTCCTACTATGATATGGGGGTAACAAGCAAACCATGCATCAAGTCCTCAAAATCACTAGTAAACATATGATTCTCATGGGCGGTCGGTAGCTTCTCTCTGAAATGCAACAAAGGAAAAACTAATTGATAGAAACTGTTAGAGGAGCAGCAGCAGGGTCATCAGATGTGATTTAATTCGAATGATTACTGAAAGCTACAGCATGTTTTTTTATGTTGATGGGACCCTAGCAACCATGAAAAGTGATGTTGTGGTCGTGATTTCTCGTGCAGGCTATATGAAAATTGTCATTGATTACACATATTCTCTGTTTTTCTGGTAAAAGCAAAAATAATATTAATTTTGTCTCCCATTCAATGATAAAGGTTCTACATCCACTATAATCAACATAGATAGACAATTTAAAGTGCTATATGTATTGCTGAGATCAGGGAATTCAAATTTATAATTTATGAGAACCTAAGTGGCAGCCATTTTGAATTTTTAATGATCGCGGGCAGCGAATATCTGAATTTCTTTTAAAAATGGGGTTTCCAGTTATCATCAACATGCAGAACCATTTCATGGTTCAGGAAACTTATATTTACTATGATTAAGAGTTGACTTGAGGCTTAGCATGATGTGGCAGCCATTTCGAATATTTAATGAGATTGATGGCACAATGTCGAAAATCAGATTGACAATTATGAACTATCTGATCCTCTCAAAATAGGAACATATCCTATCAACACAGAAACACAATTAAAGCTAAAATGGTGCATCAAAAGCTATACATGTATAAGTGGCAGCCATATTGGATTTTTAATAAGGTTGGGTTTTGGAAGATCTGACAGGAGTGTCGGAAGCAACCTGACTTTGTGGGGGCCACGGCCGAATTGACCAAAGTTCAGAAAGGTGCGTGATTCTGGGTGTTAAAAGTGACATACTGAAAAATGTATAGGGGGTCTGGGGCATGACCCCCTAGGCAGGGGGTTGGGCCCCCACCCCCCAATCAAAGAGGAGGGGAGAGCCTGAATTTGTCCCCCCCCCCCAAAGAGCCTACATCATAATATGATATAAATTCCAAACCTTGCCTGTCCCACATAGGGAAAAGGGGGCACAGGGGGTCAGGCACCTAATCAGACTTAAAGGGATATAATCACCCACAGAAGGGTACCATAATGCCACATGTCTATTACTCCCCTAGTGTAAGGGCCTGGAGGGTTGCCCACAACACTAGATAGGAGTCTCCTAGCACCATCACACTATATTCTATATCAGATCTGTATTAGACTTAAAGTATGTGATGCCCAGGATGAGGGTGGAGAGTGTTTTATATACAGTAAAACTTCGTTATTACAAACACCTTGTTACCAGCAAGATTAATTCGATATAAACGAATTTCGTAGTAACCAAATTCACCATTTGCAGGGCTTTCTTTGATTATTCATGATCTGCACCCAGTACATTTAGCATCGACTTGTGTGTCAGGGCAACTCTCTCACCACCATGTCAATTTTAAGACATTGCCATGTTGCCCTATCGATTTTAAGGAATGCTCATGTCACCATATAGATTTAAAGAAATTACCAAAGTCCCTTGTCACTATCTATTTTGTCCTCAAAGGGATCTAGGGCCATAGGTAGGAGGGGGTAGTGTCGGAGGTAGGAGAGTTGGGAGGAGGTAGGAGGGGGTAGTGTCGGATTTGTGAGAGTTGGGAGGTGGCATGAGAGGTGGCATGAGAGGTCCCCTCACTGCCCTGACTGATGGTCAGAATCCAAAGGGAATGAAGCCCTCCTCACTGCCCTGACTGGTGGTCGCAGTTCAAAGGGAATGAAGCCCTCCTCACTGCCCTGACTGGAGGTCGGAGTTCAAAGGGAGTTGTTTTCTTCTGAGAGGCATATTTTACTTCGTTATAAACGAATTTAGGGCACCAGTGCTTTGTTCTAAAAGAGTTTTCTTACTATAGAAATGTATAGGAGACAGTCACAATCTTAAGTCTCTAGACTCTACTCTCTAGACATGCAGCCCCTACCATCTAGCCCCTTGGACATCCATCCCCTAGGACCTTTACCCCCTGAGGACTTTTACCCCCTTGGACATCCACCCCCTCCATACTCTATCCTTTGCCTGTTGTTGTAGAAGGCAGACATGTTCCGGTTTGCAATACCGAAACTAGTGAGCTGAAAGATATTTACCTACTGGTTGGTATCTACCCCCTGAACATTCCCCCCCCCCCCTAGGACATTTACCCATAGGGCTTTTATCCCCTTGGATATCTACCCCCTTGATCTTTTACTCTCTAGGACTTAGAACTACCTCTGGGGGACATCCACCCCCTCCACATGCCCATATGGTTGAGTCACATCATGTGGAGGTGGTAGATGTCCTCAGGGGCAGTACTAAGTCATAGAGAGTAAAAGTCAAAGGGGGTAGATATCTATCTGTCCAAGGGCTTTGATGTCCCAGAGGGTAGAAGTCCTATAGAGTAAAGGTCCAAGGGGGTTAATGTCAGGGGTTACCTGCTAGTTTGGGGTTACAAACCATAACATTGCTTTTGAGCCCCAGCCAAAGCATTGAATATGTAGGGGCAGGATGTCCTGGGGAGAAAAGGTCCTAAGAGGGTAAAAGTCCAGGGGGTAGATGTCCAAGGGGGTAGATGGTAGGAGGTGCTTCTCCTGATATTGCACCCATCCGTAGTCCTCCAGGACCAATGAGAGCTGCACCACATCTCACCCGACAGGCAGCAGCCTCCTCTTCCCAGTTCTGGACACGTGGCATTATGTAACAAGCTAGGAACTTTGACCGAAGTCAGAACCTACACAATTGGCCATGCAGTTTGAGAATTCTTAAATGGTGGAGCAGTTCTGGAATTGTATAAGGCTTCTATCTCTGCCTCTCCTTCCCGACGTATACCCCTACACCTCTCCCCATCTTCCTATGTCTCTAGCTATACAACCTGTCTCTCTTTGCCTTTCCTTACATATTGGGTTAGCCGTCCATTATCCCCTTGTCTATCCCTATACCTATCAACCATCCTGCCTATCCCACTCCCTTCCATTCCCTAACCTTGCCTCTCTCTTCCCCTGCATATATCTTCTGATATTAAAGTGATCAATATCCAGTCTTCTTCTCCAGAACTATAAATCGGGTTTCTATGATGATTAGAACCAGGAACTTATTCCAGATACTCGTAACAGCTTAAATCTCATTAGAAATTCAAGATTGCTGCCACTTAGATTCTCAACATTGCTATATCTGCGTTCCTTGGCCTAGGAAATGCACATAAATGATTGGGTTTGAATTGTGGTCTGTGTGGATTGGAACAGGTCTTTGGGCTGTTCATATGCGAGTTTGGACATTGCAACATCAATCTCATTAGATATTCAAAATGGCTGCCACTTGGCATGATGCTAAGTATTGAATATCAGCTCCTTATTATCAGAAATAATGTTTCTTGAACTATGAATTTATTCTACATGTTGATAAGAACTAGAAATCACATTCTTAAAAGGAATTCAGATATTTTGGTGCCTGACCTCATTAGAAATTCAAGATGGCTGCCACCTAGGTTCTCAATAATAATAAATCTGAATTCCTTGACCTTGGAAATGTATATTTTGGACCTAATATTATGTTTCTATGTTAGGTACAACCAAAGCTATATCATTTTCAAGAATTTATAACATTTTGGCGGCCATCTTGGATTTTTGGGGGCCTGCACGAGCTTTCATCACCACAACATCGCTTTTCTCCATCCACAAGCCTTAGAGAACATAAAAAAATATGCCATAGCTTTCAGTAATTCCTCGAATTAAACTCTTGAAATATGCCCCTTTTGCAGGGTCTGCTGCTCCCCTATGTTTTAATGTGTGAAGATAAGGAGATAATAGTATTAACAGAATATATTGGCAGATTTTAAAGCTGAATGCTGAGGAGACTCATAGTGAAACCTTTGCAAAGTAATTATCAGTTTTATTGGAATGCCATTTAATCTTAGTGTGTTAGCACCATTAGAACCCCCTCCCCCTCCCATTCGATCATTCTGTCACAAATTGACATGATTTCTCCCAATTATTCTGTGCTCTATTGAAGTTTTAAAGCAAAATTTCCACTAACTAGCTCCTGTCCACAATGATTAGCTGCTGGGTCATGATGTCGACCATTCAACAGTCACATTCATATTACATTATTCTGAACAAGGGAAACGAATTCAACCAATACTTTGGCAGAACTCCTGTCTACACACAGTTTTACTGCTCTGATGTCTATAATAGTAATGATACCTTTCAACTCCGGGAAAGTCGTTAAAATATATACCCAGCAAAATAATGTACTTTCACAGAAGTCTAAAGGCAATATTCCACTGACAGAATTGGCTGTCATTCTGTTCGTCGGATGAAATTCTACCATAAGTTTAACATTATAGACTTTTATCGGTTGACCAAATTTTGGCCGACGGACCTTGGTGGACTACATGCTCAAGACACTGAAAACATTGATAAATGTATAGATTTAGTGAACCAAATGCGAAGAGATATAGGAGACATCGAGGTCTGAGCACTCTTGCTGTCTAGGCAGAATATGAGGAATCCATTCTCAGATAGGATCAGTACTCTGACCTTTGAACCACTCCCCGAGTTAAACTTCAAGACCTACACTTATATAAGCCTGAAGCTGGTTTTGTCACAAAAAGCACTCACAAACACTTTAATCAAACACTTTAGTGAGAGCCAGGCTATGCTGAACATTCATGTAGAGCCTCTACTCATCCAATATGGCCCAAGAGTCTGGCCATGCTGGATCGTTATGCCAGAGTCTGGCAATGCTGAATTTGGGGAGAGCCTTTTTCAGCTTGCAAGAGTCCAGCATCGTCAGACTTTGGCATAATGATCCAGCATGACCAGACTCTCAAGCAATTTTATGATAGTCTAGCCTGTTATTGAAGGTACAGCATAGTTTGACCCTCATCAGAATGGCTCTTGACCCATCTATTATATTCCAGTAGTCCCTGAACCTTGTATGAGAGAAATATTGGTGACATTGGCTGACGCTGATATTTGTGTTCTCAATCCTTCATTTCATCTGTACAAGATCATGTGCCTGTTGATTAGTGGGATCTTCTGTCAACCTCTGCCTGCCCACCTTACTCATTCCTAATAATAGGACCCCCAGTTCAATCCTTGCAAAGCTAACTCCAATCAAAAAAATGATATTGTTTCTCATCACCGCGCACATCACAAAAATCAGCTTTTGAGGAAAACGTTTGTTTTTTTGCTAATTTTTGGTGAAAAATATGATAATTATGGACAGATATTGGGATATTTGGTATCAAATTAAAATTATTACTGCGAGTAATACAGTAGGATAGAAATAACTTACATTTTCCCTACTTTTAAAGATCCATGAATTCTTAACTACTAAAATGTGAACTTTGGTCATGAAAAACATATATCATCCTATACATTTTAGCCCACGTTGCCCATAAACTCCTTTGACTCCTCACCATTCAGGTCCTCCTTGGAAGCACCCTCCTCGGCATCCTTGAAGACCGTATCATCGTCATACTTCTTCTCCTTTACCTGAACTTTGGTGTATTTATCATCTGGAGCCTTGCCCTTCACACCCACTGCCGTGCACTTGAAACAATTCGGAGAAAGTCTGCCATCCCATTCCAATAGGCATGGAACGCAATACATATTGAGACCGCACCAACTGGTAGGTCTACACAGGTGAAGGTGGAGAAGAAGAATAACAAGATGGTGGACAGGCGAGTTCCACCTCAGGTTGCACCCTAGTGGTGGTCTGTGGAACTAGACTGTGGTTGAACATATGAGGTAAGGTGTACTGTGTGTGAATATATCAAGGTAATACCGATGCATGATTACCGTACACATATCATCCTATACATTTTAGCCCGCGAGTAAAAAAAAGCCTCCCTTGTCACATTTTTCAGACCTTTGTGATGAGAAACCACTTTTTTTTGAGTGGCCTAAACTGTAATGACAAATGGAGATAGAGCATTGCACACAATGGGGCCCTCATGGAAAAGAGGGCTTTTAGGAAAGGGGAACAAGCTGTGTTCAGCCGAGTGACTAAAGGCTGAGTGGAAACTGGTGAACCATGCCTGTAGTAAATTGCCATATTGAACGGGAAGGCTCAACCCACATACAAAAGCTCAGTGTCCAACCACAGTCTTCCTGATATCAGCACAGATAGTGGTCTGCTGACCAGAACCAATTACAGCCAGTTGTTTGTGGCTTTATTTCGCACAAATACTACTGTGATCTTTAAACACACTTTTCAATCCATATCATTAGGATATCAAGTATGAAAGCAAAATGTCTGCCCACTGCTAATTTTCAGTTTTCTTGTTCACCGACAATATTCAAATCGAATCAACTCCCTTGAAAGTGTGGACTACAAACTGGTCCCTGTATTTTTCTAACACAGTGCTCTTCTAAACCATTAAGGACGGCATAATGCCATAATGCATCATGCCCATGGTCATCATGATGCATGAATGCAGGACTGGCGAGTAACTCTCCAGGGCTGTATTCAAGCATTCTGCCGACCTTGAGATTGAGAAACTCTTGAAAGGTCGGCATGATGCACCAATGCAGCACTGGCAAGTTACTCACCAGGGCTGCATTGGTGCATCATGACAACAAATGTCATTTTTTAGCGACATCCGTCCTTAAAGGGTTAAGATGTAGAATTAGAAAGGAAGTAATGAAATAAAGGACAAAGTCTCTGTATTTTTTTAAATATGAAGTGCTCTTCTGAGGATCTAGGATTACAGAGGATGAAATTGGATGAACACAGCCATGCTTTCCTTCTTTGATCTGGTATTGCATTAATGATGAAAGCATGGAATAAGTATGGGATCTTACTGCAATATACCCCGAGATGCGAGCATTTATGATATATATCATGGCTTCAAAACAATATAATATTGCTATGTTTAGCTACTTTTGCCATGGCAACTTATATTTCTGCAAGAATGATAATAGCTCTAGATATTGCTATACAGTGTTGGGTTGGATAGGACAGTAAAATTACCTACTGCAACTACTTCTGGACATTTCCCCCCACCTGGCAATGGATGGAACACACACATTGTTTACCCATTTACTCATGCCTCTTTGGGATTGATTGATTCTGTTTCCAGATGACTGATTAATAATTTCGCATGGATTGTTAATAGCACAACATGGCTAATTCAGGTTGAAGAATGAATTTTGAACATAACCATGATCCAGAAAGTAACAGTTTGTAAACACCAGTTGAATGGTAATTTGAGTTGACATGCTGAGTGCTATAGATACATCTGGCCTACATTAGCGTTAGTTGGGTTGTTATCAACAATCTGCAGAGAACTGTGCATTGTCAGGTGTTTATCAGCACTGGGATAGACACTAATGCTTACCGGGAAGCCAATGGCCAATACTTCCGGGTCATTTTCTGCGAAAAGATAACATTCACACTGACCCAGTCAGCTCATCGGAGTATTTGAAAGACATTAAAAATGAGTTTTCCTGACAACTGATATATTAAAAAAAAAGAACATGACTTTGACCATATGCCTACAGATCTGGGTCTGAGCAAGTAGCTTTCCTGAGCTACAGGCCCAAGTGGCCCACAGCTGAAAAGATTTGCGTCTATCCCTGCACCACCATCTTGTAGTTCCAATGAGCTGGCACATCAAACTTGAGCCATGACCATTTTTCTATTCAAGAACATAGAGGAGAGTGTCCCAAGGTATTGTGTTCTGTGAATAATATATTCAGGACTCTCACAGACTAAGGGAGTGGTCATTTTTTAACAACAGGGGGGGGGTGGTGGATTTGAGGGGGGGACCAAAAAAATGTGGACCCCTTGAAGGGGGGGACCAAAAAAATTTGAACCCCTCTTGAGGGGGGGACCAAGAAAAATACACCCCTTTTTAGCGGAAAAGCCAGGGCATTACTATAGCTCAGAGGGTTCAACCGTGCTCAATTTTAACCTGCTGGAGGGGGGGGACCAAAAAAATGTTGACCCCTCTTGCGGGGGGGACCAAAACAATTTCGACCCGCTCGCGCGGAGATCCACCGACCCCCCCCTGTTGTTAAAAAATGACCACTCCCTAATAGCGAGCTGTCATGTCTCTAAGCAGATTTATAGTGGCCCTAATCCTGTAGGCTTGTGGGGATTGATATCTGAGTGCAATGACCCACCGGTCATCAACATCTTCCTCTACTAATGAAGCCGTTGATGAAACAATAACATTCCAGCTTAAACTATGTTCAGCCATTAGTTGTGCTGCATCCTTTCACACTCAATTTTTTGCTTGATGCATTTCTGTTTAGTTTGTGCGACACTTTTTAGCTGTATATGGCTCAGTTTGTGGCACGATTTGTAAAACCATGGAAGCACTTGTTTTGTGAATTATAGTACCTAGAAATAACACTTCTTTCCTGACAAAAATAATTAGTGGCTCGCACACCAATCTTGATGAACTTCCTTGCGACATGATAAATTGCATCAAAATACCATCAAATGTGACTTGCTACCTACCTCCAGCCTCCCACAATAGCCCTGATGGGACTGATCCAAGTTCATTACTTTACTTTCACAGTAAATACATGGAATTCACCACAGATAAGGTTATGATCCCAACAGGTCAGCATGTTGCAAGAAACCAACACCAGATAGTTACTCACTGGGGCTTCATTCATAAAACAACATTCCACACTAAAAGAGAGACGAGAGATGCACATTTAGTCTCAGCAGGTGGGGGACTGGGCCAGGGATACAGCCTGGCCCGTTTTCCCAGGCAGCCTGGTAATGCAGGCTGCCCAGGCTGGTTTAGCAGGCTGGGAGTTTTTACAGGCAGGGTGTTTTGTCAGGTTGTTCACACTTTCCAAACACATCACCCTGGTATATAAGGTTGGGCCTCAAGCTTTCACACCTTCTCCCAGCAGATACAGCTGCTATATTTTGCACTGTGGGTGCCAAACCAGACAAAATACAGATTTAATATTGTGATTACTCATAAATGCAACAGACCATGCACTAAATGCATCTATAAGTTGGTAGGTGACATATTGATTTATATACTGAAGGGGGCTATACTTTTAGCAAATATCATATAAAAATCGCAAATATGATTATGTTAAACCTATAGTAATTACACAGGGCAAAGACATTAAAAATGAGTTTTCCTGATAACTTATATATTTAAAAAAAAAAAAAGACTTTGACCATATGCCTACAGATCTTGGTCTGAGCAAGTAGCTTTTCTGAGCTACAGGCCCAAGTGGCCCACAGCTGAAAAAAGTTGCGTCTATCCCTGCACCACCATCTTGTAGTTCCAATGAGCTGGCACATTTTTTTAAAAGCCTCAAACTCCACTCAAACTTGAGCCATGACCATTTTTCTATTCAAGAACATAGTTGCAAGGTATTGTGTTCTGTGAATAAATTATTCAGCACTCTCACAGACTAATATGGAGCTGTCATGTCTCTAAGCGGATTTATAGTGGCCCTAATCCTGTAAGCTTGTGGGGATTGATATCTGAGTGCAATGACCCACCGGTCATCAACATCTTCCTCTACTAATAAAGCCGTTGATGAAACAATAATATTCCAGCTTAAACTATGTATAGCCATTAGTTCTGCTAGATCCTTTCACACTCAATTTTTTGCTTGATGCATTTCTGTTCAGTTTGTGGGACACTTTTTAGCTGTATGTGGCTCAGTTTGTGGCACAGATTTGTAAAACCCTGGAAGCACTTGTTTTGTGAATTATAGTACCTAGAAAAAACACTTCTTTCCTGACAAAAATAATTAGTGGCTCGCACACCAATCTTGATGAACTTCCTTGCGACATGAAAAATTGCATCAAAATACCATCAAATGTGACTTGCTACCTACCTCCAGCCTCCCACAATAGCCCTGATGGGACTGATCCAAGTTTATTTCTTTACTCTCACAGTAAATACATGGAATTCACCACAGATATGGTTATGATCTCAATGGGTCAGCATGTTACAAGAAACCAACACCAAATATTTACTCACTGGGGCTGCATTCATAAATAACATTCGACACTTAAAGAGTTAAGGGAGTGGTCATTTTTTAACAACAGGGGGGAGTTGGTGGATTTTCGCGCGAGCGGGTCAGAATTTTTTTGGTCCCCACCCGAGAGGGGTCGAAATTTGTTCATCCCCCCCTCCGGGCAGGTTGAAATTGAGTGCGGTCGACCCCTTTGAGCTATAGTAACGCAAGGGCTTTTCGGCTAAAAAGGGGTGTAATTTTTTTGGTCCCCCCCTCAGGAGGGGTCAACATTTTTTTGGTCCCCCCCTGCAAGGGGTCCAAATTTTTTTGGTCCCCCCCACAAATCCACCAACACCCCCCCCCCTGTTGTTAAAAAATGACCACTCCCTAACAAGAGGGTAGATGCACATTAAGTCTAAGTAATTACTTCCCATACAAAGACATTGACACATTTTATACAGTAAATATAATCCCCTGCAGTCCAGGCTCAATTATGGCAATGGGGGTGATGTTACGCAGCTCTGGAGGACGTAATTAAATTCATCTAGATGCGATTAGGAAAGACATTAATGATTGATTACAATTCACTCATCCACACTATGTGACCAGAATAGCATGACAATATAACACCCACATATATATTTAAATATTTGATTACATCTGCATCAAACTATCTATCTCTACCCAGGACTCTTAAGTGACTCCCTAACATTAGCAGGACTCTATAATAACTCTATAATGACTCCTATTCTAAGACTCCCTAATGATTGGGAGTGACTTTAGTCATAGGGTGAGTTACCTCAGTGATCGGGTCCAGACTCCCATCTGGTGATTCTACTTCTTCTCTTTGTGTTAGGCCACTATACTACATTTTAATTGGTGCTAGGCATTTTCTGTCTCTGTTTATTCATAAAATGATACTCCCAGTGTTCACATAGAGAACTGTATTCCTCACTGCCTTTATTTCTTTATTGACATGACACTGTGTATTCCAACCGACCTAATACAAGATTTATTTAGATTATCTCTGATTGATAATAGGAATCACCATGTAGATCTGATTCAGTGGAAGGTATACGTGTGTTAATTTTGCACAAAAGTTATGTGCATGTTTGAAAGGGTGTGATGCTACTTCTGATTGTGTTTTTGCGAGGTAGGGAATAACCTGCTTAGTCACAAAGGGAGAATATGAAGAACAGCAGATGGAGCATGGATGTAACATTCAGATATGCCAATAAGATTGGGATTTCTTTAGTGCAACATCTATGGGACAGTTCAAGGCTGTGTTACATATAGGAGTCTTCTGTTTGGTTTTCAGTAATTATTGTTAATATCAATCTGTTCTGAATCAGGTAGAGATTTGAAGTGTATAACTCTTCGCCACAAACAAATATATTTAAATTACTCCATACAGCATTTGTTATCAAAACACTATAGGTTTCAAAGTGCTGCTGTACTGACTATTTCTACAAAGGGTTAATCATAGGTTTACGGTTCAACATTGTCAGTGGTTTCATGTTCGATACAGTGTGTGGCTACCATCTTACTTATACTGGCTCCAACTCGCACCATATAACATAATAAGCAAATGAACATTGGCAGTTGAAACTGGTTGCAGTGCCAAGCCTCCCTCTGACAAATATTTCTCCTGTTCACGCGTCTACGAAGTATTATTTAGGACTCCCATAGACGATTATGGAGCTATCATTTCTCGTGGGGGATTTATGGTAGCCTTAATGCTATAAGCTTGTGGGGATTGCCTATTGAGTACAATGACCGACCAGTCATCAACATCTCCTGCAATAATGATATTACAGCCTAACTCTTTAGGGATGAATGTAATCAAAAGATGACATTTGTCGGCATGATGCATTCATGATGAGTTACTCACCAAGACTAATGCATCATGACAACCAAAGGCATGATGCATTAAGGCAGAATGCCATCCTATAAAGGGTTAAACTTGGTTCAGCCATTAGTTGCAGTGGTTTAGGAAAACAGGGGCGAGGGGCTTCTGCCTACCTCCCACTGCAGTTGAGGCCTGAATATGGGGAAGAAAGGCTTCAGCCCTAAATCAGAACTAAATGGGATATATACAATATATTTCTATATAATTTCAAGATAAGCAAAAACATGAGAAGTATACATATTGCCCTTAACACATTATAAAGATGTATGAGATAGAGGAAACCTTTAGTTAGTGTTGGGTTCTGTCCGCTGTGAAGTCAGGGGCGTAGGAGAAGGGGGGGAGGGGGCAATCACAGAGTGGGGAGGTGGCTGAATATGTTAACCCCCCTCTCCCTGACATAAAAGAAGAATTGTCAATACCAAAATTCATTGTACTACACATGATTCCTAAAACCTTAAATTGGACTAAAACATTACTTTTCTATACAAGTCCGATATAAACATGTAAATAAACATCATCATGCATCATGCATAAAATCTAGTTTGAATAATTCCAGCTTATTATGCCTTTGCAAAGTAAGTAGTCAGACCTCCCATAGCGGTTATGGATCTGTCATGTCTCTAAGTAGATTTACCCTCGCCTTAATGCTATAAATTTGTAAGGATTAGAATTTAAGTGCAATGACCGACCAGTCATTGAGATCATATTAGTTGTGCATTCTAGATCTTCATATCACTATTAGTTCTCTGGTCTACATTCCGTTTGGTTAGTGTTACATTTATCAGCTATATCTGGCTTTACTAGCAGGGAAGATTTGCTGTAAGCTATTCCTAGATGTATATTGGAAGTCATAGTAAATGAGTTCATATCAACAGAGGAAGAAAGTGTTTTGCAGAAGAGTACTTCAAATGGATATGTAATGTAGCACAAATACAAATATATATTAACATTATGCACCTTCAGTTTGGATCAATAACAAAAATAAATGCTGCTTCAGCTAATGAGAAAGGCAAAAAGGTGACTATGACGCAGCTTGCAAGGTTTCCCAGAGACATTGTCTCGTGACGCATTGAGTATTTTTATGAGATCTGTACTGGCATCTTACATTTACTTTCCATTTGTTATTTTACCTAGTCTCCCATTCTTATAGAGCAGGTTTTTCTCCTTCCCTACTACTTACTTTTCCTTCATGCACACATATATAGAAATGTATCTACATCTCCGATCCTTAACGTATATCGGAGTGTTTGTTGGGCCTTTATCCCTCAAATTGCCCTTATCCCTCAAAACCTATATACTGGTCTAAGAAACCAATCCAGCCTCGAATAGAAATTTGCTGAGTGCAGCCCGGTTTCTGAGGCCAGTATATATATAGGTTTTGAAGCATAAAGGCAAGTCAATATCCGAGTGCAGGTTGGTTTCTGAGACCAGTATATAGGTTTTGAGGCATAAATGCAAGTCAATATCTGAGTGCAGGTTGGTTTCTGAGACCAGTACATAGGTTTTAAGGGATAAAGGCAATCACACCTGCGATTATATGGTGTTGAGGGATAAGGGCTTTTGAGGTATAGAGGCAAATAATTTGTGGAAAAAGGGCTTTTGAGGTATGGAGGCAAATATTTTGAGGGATAAGGGCTTTTGAGCTTTAACGGCATTTTTGAGGGATAAAGACCCGACAGAGCCTTTATCCCTCAAAAGGGTACCATTTTGAGGGATAAGGGTAATTTTGAGGGATAAAGGCCCCACAGATTTACCCATCGATAACAAATAGGGTTTAGGTTACGATTCTGATAATTTCCTATCAGAACCTTCTCCAAACAGTGTGTGTTAACGAATGTACAAAGAGTGGCTTGTAACACTTTGCGGGATGCCCAACTTTGATGCACAGAAATTTATATAAGTAACAAGGGGTTTCTTGCCATGCTTCACGCAACAGTATAACCTGAGACAGCTGCAATATGCCACATACCGTAATAGACATAATATGTGCAAAGTGTGCTGTTTGTCTCATAGTTATAGTAGTAACAACTTATTGCATTCCATCATGACCCGGGTTCTCTTCACAAAAAAACAAAAATGTATTTCAACCTTAGAAAACTAAGACAAAATTTTATTTTCTAAAAGCCACACATCCGCCTATTTTACGCTGCGTTTCTAATAGTTTGGAGTAAATTTGCGATCAGGATTTGATATAGTCGGGCCAAAGAGGGGGGGGAGGGGGTGTGCGCTCATTAGAGGAGGTGTGGGGACACTAGGCCACAAACGTGATATTAGGCCTCAAACGGGACCTTTTTGAGGCCTATTGTCACCCTGGGGACACTAAGCCACAAAAGTGACACTAAAGCACACATGACATTAGGCCTCAAATGACATTAGGCCTCAAATGACATCAGGCCTCAAACAGATATCATTTAGGCCTCAAATAATTTCAACATATATAGCATTCGAGGCATAAGGTCAAGTTGATATTTTATGGCAGTTTGCTATGATTTCAACCTATATAGCATTTGAGGCATAAGGGCAAGTTGATAGTTTATTGCAGTTTGCTATAATGTGAACCTATATAGCGTTTGAGGCATAAGGGCAGACAGATATTTTATGGCAGTTTGCTATAATGTCAACCTCTATAGCGTTTGAGGCATAAGGGCAGGGGGAAATCCTAAGGCAGTATTTGATTATGGCACACTATATAGCAGTTGAGGCATAAGGGCAGGCGGATATTTTATGGCAGTTTGTCATAATGTCAACCTATATAGCATTTGAGGCATAAAAGCAGGTGTATATTTCATGCTAGTTTGCTATATTGGCACACTATATAGCATTTGAGGCGTATATGAGAGGTGTGCTTATGAGGTTGAATACAGTATCTCTTTACCCATATTGTGCATGATAAGAGTAACTGCTTTCATATAACCATGACGTTCATGAAAGCATCAAACCATCCAAATCTCTCCTTTGCTTCCTTGGGATCCATGCGATCTGAAAAACAAATTTCACATGGTTAACAAAGCAAATAGTTTTGCTGTAGTTTTTCACTGTATTTTAACACTCCTTTTTAACAGTGGGGGGTAGTTGATTCTTTTGGGGTGCCACTGCTGGTATTTGCAAAGACGCATCTATGCGGTGAATATCATTATATATAGATATACAAACCACCCCTTTCCCCTTCAGGTCAATAATAAAAAGAAAAGTATTAAAGGCATATATAATTTGGTGATCTCTGGTTTTCATTGGAACTGACTTTATTTGGACTAGTTATGTTAGGCCTGTGGCAGTGGAGTGCATAATTGTAAAATTCCGACCTGGTCAATAGACAGTATTGAACCCTTCGGAGGAAAAAACAATGACATGAAAATCCACTTGACATCCATTTAGTGTTACCAGGGCTACATAAAGCACAGGATATTAGGGGCAGAAATGTAGCACTAGCCTCATCCCTCCCTCCATTATACTGTGGGGCTGTAGTACTTGCTGTGGTTAGGGTTTGTGACTGCTTACCAATGGCCTATAATCATGACGAGTTGTCACAAGTGGACTCCATTTTGTGTACAGTCTCACAATAGCCAAATACGCTGTTACAGCCTTTAATGTTATTATTGTGTGGTGTCTACAGAGAGAACCACTTCAATAGACCCTCATTTTTAGATCCATTTGAAGTACTTGTGTGACACTGTATGTATGAAAACTCAGGTTCGGTCCATATATACCCTGTGAACCTGCTGACCAGGCTTCGGCTGTGTCGGTTTTAAAATTATATCTATCTATCTATGAAAACTTGCTGAGACATCAAACTCCCACACCAGCTCTCAGTGCATTGCCACCTCTTCAAGAACCATTTCACTGTGGCAAATTACATATATACTGTGAAAGTAAAGTAATAACCTGGTATCAGCCTCTCAATCACATACTGTGGCTGTGGTGGGTGGCAGGAGGTCAGCTGGGGGAAGTAGCAAATCACATTTAATGCCCTGAAAATTGATGTAGCAGGAGATGCAAGTGTGCAAGCATTTACGGTATTTCTGTCATGAAAATACCCAACCAGCATTGGTCCCTGGGACCCATTATGTGTTTTACTTAGGCCAGCTGGGCTTGGCCATTAATGGTAGTAGTATATATTGTATCGGAACGGGACCATGCTTAAGTACTGTTTATTACTCAATCGATATGCAGCCAATCAGAGGCTTCCATTTTGGCGGGAAATTCAAAAGCAGCCAATCAGAGGCCTCCCTTTTGGCGGGAAATTCAAATAGGTCACGTGACCGGAAGTGACCTACTTCCGGTCAGGTGACCTTTGGGCGGGAAATTCAAATAGGTCTGGTGACCGGAAGTGACCTACTTAAGAGGGTCACGTGACCACCATTTTGGCGGGAAATTCAAATAGGTCACGTGACTGGAAGTGACCTACTTAAGGGGGTCACGTGACTACTATTTTGGCGAGAATTTCAAATAAGTCACTTGAGATTTTTATAGAAAAATAAATTTAAAAAAAAAAAAAAAAAAAGCAAGCAAGCTGAAAGCTTGCTAAAAAATATTAAAAAAATGTGGCTCTTTTTTTAAGAGGGGGGGGAGCACTCTTGGGGGTACTCTTTAAGATGCATAGGGGGGGAGGGGGGGAGGGGGGGAGGGGGGGAGGGGTTTTTAAGAGTAAGACTTGCTCTCTGCCCTCTCTTTTAGAGGGCAGAGAGGCGAGTCTACTGGTTCGTCTACTTACAATGTCAACTTTTTTTTTTGTTTTGTTTTTGGGAAATTTTGGTAACGCGACTTACTTAGGGCAATAACGTCTAGAAGAGAACTCTTGCTCTAGGTTTAGCAGGACTACATTATTGGAAATGGTAGTAGTAGTAGTAGTATACTGAGTGTTAGGACTCTTGCTACACGACCAAACATTGAAATGTATCATGATGCGTTTATGATGATGTGCATCATGATGTGTCTATCTTACAAACCTATAAGAATAAGCAAGTTCTCTCTCCTACGCATATGCGTACTTAGGCCACTCAAAAAAAAAAGGTGGTTTCTCATCACCAAGGTCTGAAAAATTTGACGAGGGAGGCTTTTTGAATTAAAATTTCTTTTTTACTCGCAAGTTAAATGTATGGGATGATATACCTTTTTTCATGACCAAAATTCACATTTTAGTAGTTAAGAATTTATGGATCTTTAAAAGTAGGGAAAATTTAAGTTATTTCTATCCTACTGCAATACTGGCAGTATTAGCTTTGATTTGATACCAGATAACCCAATATTTGTCCATTTTTGTCAAATTTTTCATGAAAAATTAGCCAAGAAAAAAAAAAGTTTGCCTCTAAAGGAGATTTTTATGATGCGCGCGGTGATGAGAAACCATTTTATTTTTTTGAGTGGCCTTACACTGGCTATTTGTAAACTAATTAATACGACTTCCTCATTAAAATTGTCATCTACAACTGTTCAATCTTAAGGCTTTTTTTCTTTTTTTTTTGAGTTTATTCTTTTTTTCCAATTTGGTCCCACCTCAAAAGAGGAATAGGACTCTGTAACAATGTAGCTCCCTTGATCAATTAACAGCCCCCATTTTTCTTAGATGTCATCTGACAGCTTCTTGCTAGGCCAGGATATTGTTAAATAAACAACTTGGAAAGCTAATTACAGTTTTCTGGGCCTGAAATATGAGTATCTTGACTGTAACAGCAGCCTTGTTACCATATAGTCCTTCAACAGCCCCCTGTTTTAGAGCCTTTTGGTCAGCGACAGCCCCCCTTTTCTCATCTTACGGGGGGGGGGGAGAGGGTTCACAGCCACAGCTCTCTTAAGGCAAAGCTTGCGCTTATAGAGCACTACTAGTGGGGGTCTGGATGAGGAGTCCTATGGCGTTTGTCTTAAAAAAAATAGCCATGGCACATGTCGATGTCGCTTAATTATATTCATATCTAATGTCGATTTTAAGAATTGCTCATGTCACCTGTCACTATGTTTTTCAAGCTTCATGTCAAATGTCACTAGGCCTCATGTCGAATGTCAATTCTAAGAAACAGGCATGTCGCCATCTCGAATTTAGTGGTCCACACCGCTGCTGCTGCTGCTGCTGCTGCTGCTGATGCTGTTGCTGCTGCTGTTGGTGCTGCTGCTTGTGCTGCTCGTGCAGCTGCTGCAGCTGCTGACAGATGCTGCTGCTTGTGCTGCTCGTGCAGCTGCTGCAGCTGCTGACGATGTCACGGATGCTGTTGACAGATGCTGCTGCTTGTGCTGCTCGTGCAGCTGCTGCTGCTGCTGACGATGTCACGGATGCTGCTGACAGATGCTGCTGCTTGTGCTGCTCGTGCAGCTGCTGCAGCTGCTGACAGATGCTGCTGCTTGTGCTGCTCGTGCAGCTGCTGCAGCTGCTGACGATGTCACGGATGCTGTTGACAGATGCTGCTGCTTGTGCTGCTCGTGCAGCTGCTGCTGCTGCTGACGATGTCACGGATGCTGCTGACAGATGCTGCTGCTTGTGCTGCACGAGACTAAGTAGCTGCTATTACTAATTCTACTAATACTAGTATGAGAAAATACATTTAGTCAGTTGATTAAATCAAGGAGGTTTTCTGACTTCAGTGGATCGTTTAGCCATCGTCCACGGGCAAAACTTGAAACCATTTTATACATGGGACTATTGGCAGAGTCGAAACATGTTGGTACGATGGGATCGATCATGTTCATCATCAGTTCAGGCAAAGGAAGTGTGTCGACAGCACGCGAAAAAACTATGTCTGAATGTTTCAGCACAAGGCCTTTTATCACACTCACACAGCTGCTTTGAAGAGTGAATCCTTGACCAAACTTGAGCTTTTCCAACACAGCTTTGGCCTCTTTCTGTGCAGTAAGGGATCTCTCTTTCGGGTTCATCTCAGTGCTGTCTAGCATGTCCTGAAAGTCTTTAACATAATGTTCCAACGGGCTACAAATGATGTACTCCATATCATCGTACATATATGTCGTCTCCTCGCACCATATTGTGTCTTCTCCTGTTTCGAATTCCGTCATTTTCTGAACAATCTCCTCGTGAGTGCGTTGCATATATCGAAGCTCCTTCAAAGACGTGATAACTTCGATGGCGAAGACTGAACTAAGACCTGAAGGAATTTCACCACAGTCAGGCCAAGTATACGGAGCTAAGAAAAATATCTCCAACAAAATCTTCTCCCTCTGTCCAAATGAAACTACTTCCGTTCCGATTAAGTTGAAGCATGCTTCTATCCATTGCTCCTTGGTGACGACCTTCCAATGTTTCTTTACCTGACATGCATCATAGGGCACTGTTTCTCTTCCTGCTTCAAGTGGAAGTTGCTTTTTCTTTCTTGGACTCATTTGGAGAGTTTCGATGCTCTGTAGCGTCAACACTTCGATAAGAAAAGTAGCTGAAATAGCAGAACTAACCCTCATAACATTCTGAGCGAGCGTAGAGTGGACGATGCTACGATGATGAAGGGCGGGTCGAGAAAGTGTGATGGGTGAGAGCGTCGTTTCACTCCTTATGTACCCTGTCCTAGATAATCCTCTTAAACGGCTGAAAAGACTCTCTCAGTACAGAGTCTCTACTTCATTAAGAGATCTGTTAAGTAAGTTTTCACATGCTACCTGACTACTGCAGGTGGGTTTAGACTTAAGCAGCTTAGTGCACACACGTGTCTGTTAGAAAGCTACCTGCACACTATTTTCTTCCTTTTATTAGCTTCCTTTTTCACTAGTATTTACCCCTTGCCGACTTATAGGGTGCCTATACACGTGTCAGCCTCCTTATATACGCCTTCTTGCTTCTAGAGCTAAGCTACTTACCGTCCTTTTCAGCCGCCGCAGGCTGACTGGCAGCTATTTAAAAGAGAATGCCCTTTACCTGTATAACGGATCAGGGGGTTATGAGATTAGAGTGTGTATACAAAAAAAGCTACAGGGGGCGTGAAGCAAGCGAGAGTGTGTCTGTCTGTGAGGTAGAGACAAGTACATGTGGTAAGCGACTTAAGTGTAAAACAAAAGCACCTACTCTTGCCGCGGTGAGTGGAGCGGAGGGCGGCTGGCTAGTTGAATAAGCGTCAGCTTAGAAGATAATCCGTCCACGGGCTGGCGCGTCACACCTGTTGTTAATCACCTCCTGTAGTCTTTGTATACACAGTTGACCTGGCTTTATCTCTTCACCAGCTATAATCCCATATACATGTAGCGCACGTTACACTTGTTATCCCTCTTTTCATGCTGATGGACTAGGGGTGGAAAGGTCCAGGTGAAAAGCAATTTGATTCCTCTCTGGAAGAGGGTGGGGCTCTAGGTGAAAACAAGCTTAGAACATCCGGATTAGCCGCTCTCTCAGCTATATAAAGAGCTTCAATTTTTCTTGGAACAGTACTTCACCTCTGCCCACTTCGTCTTGTTGTACACTATCAGTCACGAGGCAGACGCTCGAAGTAGCAGATCTTTGCAGTATGGTTTATACAGGGGTTACCTGCTAAAAGGAGTTTGTCTAAAAAAAAAAAAAATGGGTGAGTAGGTCGCTTTTTTTTTTTTTTTTTTTTGCTTTTTTCTAAAAAAATCACTTAGAACTCGGGTATGAATATGTAGCACTGTAAATAGTTAGTGTGAGTACACAGTAGAATCTACTGTACTATAGTCTTAACTGTCTAAAGACTGTGGAGCGCGTTAATGTGTTGTCTCCTTACTAATTTCACTTGACCAGGCTGGCAGGGTCAACTAGTCTAGGTAATTATAACCACAAGGGTGGCTACTCAAGATCCAAGTAGACCTACTACTACGAGATTGTCTTTTGACCACTCTGCCGCCTGGTGATTACATGCTCTAGTCTAGCTCGCCATACCCTTTGAGCAGCTCTTAGTCCCTGTCAAAGATGTAAATAACGAACGCGCTAGTATAGTTCTCCGCTCTTTTCGTCAGATGGCGCCACAATAGGATTTTTGTACATTTCTACGATACTCGCGAACATTTTAAACGCATAATGAACTATATAAGCAGCAAAGCACACTTCTAATATATTGAATATAAAAAACAAGTCAATGTTGTGTATTTCTGATAGAATGAGGCAGTTTCTTTAAATATCAACTAAACTATAGCGAGATGAAAATACTACACCATATCTAAAGCGATATAAAAGATATATATAGTCAGAACCTCTCACGGATTGGTATTCTGCAACGGATCATTCCCACTGGTCCTCAAATGCCACACACGGCTCTTTGTCCATTAGGACTTTGAGCTTTGATTCTTTTGAGGTTTGATCTATGCTGCCTAACATTAGGTTAATTAATAACACCGATGTTAGTCGGCCCCTCTTTAGGGGCCACACAATAAACAAAGAATAGAAAGACTAAGGGACCGTTCACAGACGTCACCCCTTTTTTTTTTTCTACGGGGTGGGTAGGTCTTTGGTTTAGCACTATCTGTCGTTGCAAATGGCGCTCGTGTAGAGTCGGCATGATGTACCAAAAGAACATTTATACACAATGATACCATTGTACAAATGTGTAAACCTAGTAGGCAATGTCTAATCATCAAATCTAAGAGGGTACTATAGTTTTATTATACTTTTATAGACTATTTTAAATTCCAAGCTTAGCCTAGTTCATAGTCTCCTTACCAATTTTCACTTGACCAGGCTGGCAGAGCCAACTAGTCTAGGTAATTATAACCACAAGGGTGGCTACTCAAGATCCAAGTAGACCTACTACTACGAGATTGCCTTTTGACCACTCTGCCGCCTAGTGATTACATGCTCTAGTCTAGCTCGCCATACCCTTTGAGCAGCTCTTAGTCCCTGTCAAAGATGCGAATAACGAACGCGCTAGTATAGTTCTCCGCTCTTTCGTCAGATGGCGCCACAATAGGATTTTTGTACATTTCTACAATACTCGCGAACATTTTAACGCATAATGAGCTATATAAGCAACAAAGTGCGCTTCTAATATATTAAATATAAAAAACAAGTCAATGTTGTGTATTTCTGATAGAATGAGTCAGTTTCTTTAAATATCAACTTAACTATAGCGAGATGAAAATACTACACCATATCTAAGGCGATATAAAAGATATACATAGTCAGAACCTCTCACGGATCGGTATTCTGCAACGGATCATTCCCACTGGTCCTCGTACGCCACACACGACTCTTCGCCCAACAGGGCTTTGAGCTCTGAGGCTTTGAGGCTTGATCCATGCTGCCTAACATGAGGTGTAATTAATTACGCCGATGTTGCGCAGCTGCGGCAGCATCTAACTCCGAGTCACATCGGAGTTAGTCGGCCCCTCTTAAGGGGCCACACAAAAAGCAAAGAATAGAAAGACTAAGGGAACGTTCACAAACGACACTCCTTTTTCTACGGGGTGGGTAGGTCTTTAGGTTTAGTACTATCTGTCGTTGCAAATGACGCTCGTGTAGAGTCGGCATGATGTACCAATACAGTGTCGGCTAGTTACAGCTCCTGCATTGGAGCGTCATAGAAAATGAAGATTAAGACATCTTGTCCTTAAATAGTTAAAACGAGAAGTGATAAGAATTGATATGGCAAGAAGCAGCTAGTATAATGCTTTTAATGGATCATATTATATTGTACAAACCGCTCTCAAATTGAACCATTAGGTGATGAAAAAGCTAGCCCGCCACCCAGAAAAGTGTCGCTACCAACTTGACTGTATACGAGCACCAAGCGGAGAACAACAGAACTATTTTCTGCTTTTGCTCCAATGCGGCGCTATATGGGTGGCGACCCCAAGATTAGCGAACTTATGATGTAGCATTTAAGGTTGGAGAATTCCACCCCTCTGAATGTGACAATTCGATATGCAAATTCCTAAATTTTCTGAGGGTCTTTGGGTCCCAAAACACCTCCCTTAGTGACAGTAGCGACATAGGGCATGATCATTTTCTTAAGATCGACATGTGACGCCCCATGGGGACCTCCAAGTAAGAACTAGCACACACTGAGAGTTGTAACTCGCCAAGAGTCACGCTTGTTTGCTGTTATACACTATAAAACGCTGTATAAGCAAGTACACCAAGTCGCTATATGTATATAGTGTGCGGACAGAAGTCAAAATCGTCAGTAATCCGCATGAAAACCTGTTAAAAAATAGTGTCGCTATACTTACCATTGTCGTAGTATTTAGAGTCAGCCTCCAGCGCCGTCCCGCTGCTATTTATAGACCGGGGATACCACGCAGCTAGAGTAGGGGTTCCCGGGTTTCGTTTCCCTGCGGGGTTTCCCCTTCGGTTGGCAAGCATCTGACTAAGTTTTGAGAGATGAGCTGTTGGCCGCGTCCCGGTGGCCGTGCGATTATGGCACCGGAGATATCAGTACCCGTGATTGGGTCAGGAGAAGTGGTCTACCTCCGAATGAATGAAATGACTACGGCGCGGCCAACAATGAATTTTTACATTTATATTAACTAGAGATCTAGGGCTACCCTCTAGTCAAGGAACTGAAGCTCCATCTATTTTCTTACCCCCTGAAATCACCCTCTTTTGTCAGATTTTTCCCGAAAAGTTCTCTATGGGATTCCAGTGGTTAAGCGATCTAATCAGAAGGTCGGGGCTTCGAATCCCACCAGCAGTAAGACGAGAAGACGCTCTCTAAATTGATTAGGAGGTGGGGATTCCCCTCCAGAACGAGCCGGGACTGCCACTGCGTCATGTGTTATATAGACATTTGATGGACGTAAACACGGCTACTATAACTAGACCAAGAGATGAAATAAATTAGTCAGTACAGCTCATGCTCTTTTTGTGTTACCGGAGACACTAGAACCCTTCACCCGTCTGCTCAAAATAGGGTGACCTTAAGGTGCTCTACATAAGGTGAAAACATGTTCAGACACGGTCGGCGTGTGAGTCCTGTCCAGTCACGTCCGAGCAGGTTCGAACAAGTTCGAACATGTCTGAACATGTTCCGGAGTGCAAGACGTGTGCACACATGTCCGAGGAGCAGGTTGAGACAAGTTCCAACACACCCACACACACACACACACACACACACACACACACACACACACACATTTTCTGTATGAGAATTCAGACCTGAAGCTGCTCAGTGTACGGGACTAGGTTTTGTCATATGACCTACGGACGCTACTCAAGGGGGAATAAGAGGGCTGTCCCACCATGGCATGGGCGGGCTGTAGTTTATGTTTCGGTACCTACAACCAAAGAGCCAGTACCCACCCCGGGGCTTCATGTCGCACACGAGAAAAGTATAAAGATTCGAACGGTGGCGCCAACTGTCGGAATAGCGGGTACACTACGTCAGTAGTTCTTTTGTTCTCCGCTGGGTGACTGCGCGAAATGTAGTCGGTAGCGCTATTTTCTGTGCGCTGTTCTGTTCATTTTTTACACTTAACGCTTAAATAGAACAAGTGTTTGTACAAGCTTAGCCGTTTTTATCAGTGCAAAAATTAAATGAGCATCCGATAGAACAATAAAAAATGAGAAAGTAATCCAGCACTTAGTATAACGCGTCAGTTTTATCATGAGACACTGAAAGTCTGGTTCTTTCGGGTGCATAAGACAGTCGGCCGAGAGCTCCAAACTAACCAAAACGTACCAGAGAGCGATCTGTGATAATCACCTTTCTATCTCAGCACGTACCCGACAGGGCAGGGGCCCTCTACACCCCTGCTCTGATGAGCATAACATGAGCAAACCACTACATTGTTACAGAGTCCTATTCCTCTTTTGAGGTGGGACCAAATTTGAAAAAAGAATAAACTCAAAAAAAAAAGCCTTAAGATTGAAACAGTTGTAGATGACAAATTTAATGAGGAAGTCGTATTAATTAGTTTACAAATAGCCAGTGTAAGTACGCATATGTATAGGAGAGAGAACTTGCTTATTCTTATAGGTTTGTAAGATAGTCACATCATGATGCACATCATCATAAACGCATCATGATACATTTCAATCTTTGGTCGTGTAGCAAGAGTCCTAACACTCAGTATACTAATGATGTAGTCCCGCTAAACCTAGAGCAAGAGTTCTCTTCTAGACGTTATTGCCCTAAGTAAGTCGCGTTACCAAAATTTCCCAAAAACAAAACAAAAAAAATGTTTGTAAGTAGAAGAACCAGTAGACTCGCCTCTCTGCCCTCTAAAAGAGAGGGCAGAGAGCGAGTCTTACTCTTAAAAAACCCTCCCCCCCTCCCCCCCTCCCCCCCTCCCCCCCTCCCCCCCTATGCATCTTAAAGTGTGCCCCCCAGAGTGCTCCCCCCCCCTCTTAAAAAAAGAGCCACATCTTTAAAATATTTTTTAGCAAGCTTTCAGCTTGCTTTTTTTTTATTTTATTTTTTTAAATTTATTTATCTATAAAAATCTCAAGTGACTTATTTGAAATTCTCGCCAAAATAGTAGTCACGTGACCCCCTTAAGTAGGTCACTTCCAGTCACGTGACCTATTTGAATTTCCCGCCAAAATGGTGGTCACGTGACCCTCTTAAGTAGGTCACTTCCGGTCACGTGACCTATTTGAATTCCCGCCAAAAGGGAGGCCTCTCATTGGCTGCTTTTGAATTTCCCGCCAAAATGGAGGCCTCTGATTGGCTGCATATTGATTGAGTAATAAACAGTACTTAAGCATGGTCCCGTTCCGATACAATATATATACTAATGGTCCTTTTTGTCCAGGGCTACCAGTGGGAGCCCAGATGTGTCAGCCCACAAAAACTTTTTTTTCATGAATTTATACGTTGTAATTATTTCGAAACATACTGACATCTGATTTCCCTCAAGACCTAACCATTTATTGTACCTTTGTATAGTGTGTGCTAAATCTGGACTAGGGCTGGGCACTTTGAATCTGGGCTGGCCCATGTGGGCTCCCACTGGTAGCCCTGGATAAAAAGGACCAAAATCAAGGTTGGGCAAATCAGCTTGCCCAGGTTAAAACACACATGGGCCGCATTAGGCTATGATGACTGGGTAGTGTCCTATTTTCCATGGATTTCATGTAATAAGTGAGTGCTCATGAGCAGGCCTTTTCCAGGAAATCCCAAGTTTGTACACTTGAAATATGTTCGTCAACATACTGTGTAAATCAGGAGATATGTTGGTATTCAGTCCATCAGAAATGTAGCCGGTCCTGCAAATTGATATTCTCCAGGACCAAATGCCTACCGACACCTGCACCGTATACGTTTTAGCCAAGCTGTTATGACTGAATAGGAAGTGGATCTAACAGCTAGATTCCCTAAGGTGACATAATGACAGGAGGTACAATAAAAGACTTTATTCATAGTTTAGGTTCATATGCACCTGAATGATATCTTAAAAACATGACTTCGCATGGTTGTGTGTGGTATTTATTGGAAACACACTTCTGACTACAGACTTTGTTTGATTGAAAATTAAGGCAACATTTTAATTATTGTGTGATATCTAGATCCTTTACATGTGCTTTTTGTTCCCAACCTCGCTCAAACGATCTCTACACTATAAAACATGCTGAGTCTTCAAACTCATAGACGGAAACCTGATGAGATTTTTCCTGAAAAATCATCTGTTGAAATAACACTCCGAGGGTAAATTGATAAACTTGGACGGGCAATTAAATCACAGACTATAGCGGCTGTGGGAGGTGTGAGATCCCACAGGGCAGGTCATATATTGCCTGAGAAAATTCCAGGCAGCGCAATGAGATGGGGAGAGGGTAGTGTGGGAGCAATTATTGTTCTGTCCCAAGAGTTGCATATCTCCTGAGACATTTTATTATATATTGTCATATGAGTGAACACACAGGGCTGTTATACACACCATAGTGTTACAACTGTGACTGATGCTTATATATATAGAGAGAGAGTAAAACAGCGACATCTCCTAATACTTAGATAAACAGATGATCTAAAGGTACACTTGAGACGCTTGTTAATCATTTAAACATAACTATCAAGTGCTGTGTTAGGGCATTACACCGACCCCTTGGGGCTTACCCACTCATGATGGGTCAGCATGAATCACACATATGCAGGATAGGCGAGATACTCATTGGGGCTGCATTAATGCATCATGCTGACAAATGTTGCCATTTAGCAACCTGCCATCCTTACAGAGTTAAAGATTCATCAGAGATGCACATTGAGTCTAAGTAATTACTTTTCCTTACACAAAGTCCCCGTCATTAAGACGTTTCATATAGTCAATATAATCCCTCACAGCCTAGACTGCATTATGGCAATGGGGGTGCTTTTAGCCAGCTCTCAAAGACGTCATTAAATTCATCTGAATGAGAGTAGGAAATCCTTTTACTGATTGATTTCAAATCACCCCAATTATTTAAGCAATGTGACCAGAGTACACTGATAATAAAACCTATAGTCAGCACTGACTATACCATCATATTTTTGTAATATACTTAGACATAGGTAACAACAAAATAACCTTAGAGAGAACTGATCTCAGTCTAAAGTTTTGCATATAATTTGGATGAAACAAACCTACTCCATAAGTGAGATAGAAAATCCGCTGTTTTGTTTTAAATATGAATATGAAGGTAGGTAAATTAGTGTAAACTCTTTCTACTAAGATAACAGCAAGAATGGATTATAAAATATGTTATACCACAAATTTTCTGTGATATGATAAGATCTAATTCTGAGGGAACACACTAAGGATGCCATCTGGGACACATATGGTCTTGTTGCAACAAACGTTTATATGTAACAGGGTCTCTAGACCCGTCATAGACACATTTGTGTATGTGTATTTCTACGAAATCTACGATTACTAAAATTTGCTTTGTTCTGAACAGTATGAAACTGTTCTAATAAATACAACTGCAATAAAAAGTATATTGCATTTATTATCTTTAAAAGGTTGTAGCCAATTATGCTTTAGTTTAACTCTAGGAGATGCTATCTTGTTCTCTTCCGCAAGGACATTTGCATCAATTTCAACAACCACAACTTTCACCTTTTTGAAGTGAATCTCCTAACACATGAATCGGAGAATACTATAATTAGGGAAATAAGGTATAAGGGTGTATTTCAATGAAACTTCATCTATAAAAATGCTAGTCACCTTGAACACTTCTTAAACACAATGAGGGACGATATGGGAAGTTCCCTTCCTCTAAGAATTGAGTAAATCTTCTTAAGGATTAGTCCAGCTGGCCTTAAGCATGATATATAGGATAATTATACCACATCACATCGAATCACTGCAGAAGCATTATACCAGCTGTTACTGCTAATATAGTCAGCACCAGATCAGTTTAATGTTAGCAGTTGCAAATGGTAACGTGTCACTACAGGAGCCCAATTTAGAGCCAGGTTGAAGAAAATAATTAAATACAGAAAGTTGTAATGTGTGCGCAGGTTCCTGTGACATCACAATTCATGTGATGGCAGATGGTTCTCTGTGAGTCCTAATTAAAAGTTACCATGGTGAACAGATCAGCCTGCTTCCAGCATAGCCGGTCTATAGAGGGCACAGGCCGAAAGTGAGAAGGTAGTTCTCTCGTATTTGAGCTCTGTCGCAATTAACCAAATAGCCCTAAATCGTCTCCATAAATGAGTCCAACCTTACAAAGGTTGCATTTAGGAGGCTGAGTGGTGGTTAATCTCCAGTTGACGTGCAGACAACACACCTTGACACTAAGCCCAGTTACTTCACACACAGAACCAAACCAGAGAGCACCCCAGACATCCAGTGGTGACAGGACAGCAATAAAGCGCCAAGCTTCCAATAAAAGAAAGCCTCGAGTCTTACATGTGTTGCTCTTAGCAAAAAAATCTACAGTTTTTGCAAATGATGACTGCAGTACAATCTGGTCAATTCGATGCTTCCATCTCAGACCTAGATTCATTATGACTATATCCAGCTCAGCTGTGTACAGTTATCCTCAGTTACCACTTTTTGATTTGTATTGTGGAGGATTATATGCACCGTAGGCTACAAGAAGAATACTTGTCTGGGGCTTAGTGTCTCCGAAGGCAATCAATGCTGCTAATCAAGTAAAATACTAAAGTTATGATAGTGGATGTTGAGCTTAAGCTCTTAGGGACGATTATAATCACCTGACATCGGCCAGAGTCTCATGCACTACTTAAATATAACAATGACACACCAATATATTATCTATTGAGGGAACAATACCTTGTTTCTCATCTAACAGTGATGTATAGGTCTGTCTCTGCCACTCTGCCACTCTGCCCCT
The DNA here is from genome assembly GCA_947462335.1 of Harmothoe impar. Lineage (NCBI taxonomy): Eukaryota > Metazoa > Annelida > Polychaeta > Phyllodocida > Polynoidae > Harmothoe > Harmothoe impar. The sequence goes on along the minus strand of OX381717.1, from coordinate 8,320,254 downwards.
GTTTCTCTATATCTTTGCCTTATGTTTATTTTCTTGTTTGTTCTTCTCTCATGTTTTTGTTGCTTTTTTACCTCTCTGAATACCATCCTAGCCCCTGACCATTTTCTTCTTTTACTCCTCTCTACCAAATAGCGCTTCAATTTTCAATTTTCTTGACCGCCACCCTCTCTGTGGGAATATATAAAGCAACCGCTCTCAAGCCCTCCCTCCTAACCCTGTCCAGGAAACCAATGTGCTCTAGCGCCCAGCCAGGCCTCATCTCATGACCCACTAACAAAGCTCCCTCTCTGACAGAGGCACTAAGTGACTGAGTAATGGTTCTGGTCTCACCTTCTGAACGACTGCCGACAGCAGCGGGAGTAGACTACAAAGGGGGCTGGGAGCAGTAGGGGATCGAAGTGAGGAGTATAATAGAATCCCTTCCCACACACGGACATGCACACACTCTCTCCCTTTCTTTAGGGTGGGGGGAGGCCAAAAGGGATGTTCCTGTGGCAAATCTACTTTAGGTACTATACAGGGAGATAATGGAGTCAGGGGGAAGGGTGTGCATTGTTGGGGAGAGTACTAGATTCCTACCTTTAGAAACCACCTTAACATCACTTTTTTTTTGGTTCAATGAGTATTAAACACACTCGTTTATTAACAGAAGGGTACACATTCGTGATGCGGTAGTTATCTGTTTGTTTCATAAACCAGAAAAAATGTTACAAGATTCTCGTGTTTCATCAATTTTTCAATTGTGACGTGTACATACTTTCATTAGACTTCTCATGAGATCTTGAATACACACAGAGTATGAAATGCAGGTAGGAATGGATGATGAGTAGAGGCACAGAAACACAATTTAGACAGTAGACAAATTATATATACCACAAGTAGTATAGTATGTATCGGAACGGGACTATAGTTAAGTACTGTTTATTACTCAATCGACATGCAGCCAATCAGAGGCCTCCATTTGGTCACGTGACCGGAAGTGACCTACTTAGGGGATTAGTGGTGCATTCTGGGTAACCCTGCAGCCAATCAGAGGCCACCATTTGGTCACGTGACCGGAAGTGACCTACTTAGGGGATTAGTGGTGCATTCTGGGTAACCTACTGACCTACTTAGGGGACCGGAAGTGACGTCATATGACTTAATTTAGGATCACGTGACCGGAAGTGACCTGATGAGTCACGTGAGCGGAAGTGACGTCACATGACCTAATGGCCGACCGGAAGTGAGTGACCTCATTGAGGATCACGTGACCGGAAGTGACTTGATTGATCACGTGAGCGGAAGAAGAAGTTTTTTGTTTAGGAAGTGAGGGTCTTTAGGATCACGTGACTGGAAGCGACGTCGTCACATGAGTGACGCTTTAAGAGACTGCACGACTTACTAGTAAAAGAAGACGTATGAAAATAAAAACACAACAATATTTTATTTTATTTTTTTTATTTATTTTTTTTTCAATCTTGATAAACACTCTATTTTTGAAAAGATGCACACACTTATTTTTTTTTTTTTTTCATATCTCTAAAGGACTCGTTGTCACACCGTCAGAATGCACGCGACGCTTATAATACAAGTAGCGCACGCCGTCTTTCTCTATGGTGTAGGTGACCATTTTGTTTCGCACCACTTTGAAGTTTCTATTTACAGCAATGAGAGTTTTTCGTTGGCGAAGAACATCCAAGGAGTCGTCTGGTTCCTGAGGGTTTTGTTTCTTCTGTACGCCTTTTGCACTCCATTTTTTGGATTTTCTTTCACCGGTGTCGCTGACTCGATCGTAGCAAATGTAAGTCTTAGGGTTGAGACTTAGGATCCCGTCACCTTCCCACTCCGCTTTCATAAGCCCCGAAGTTCTCAGATCGTGAAGGTACCGTCTCTCACAACATCCGCCGGGCGGCGGACACCATTCTCGCACTCTTTCCGTTTTTGTCTTCACGAAAAGCTCTAAGTGATCGTCGCACACCGCTGTCGGAAGCCACTTTCGTTTCTCTCTGAAGTACGTCTCTCTCAGGCGAGGTTTGACTAGGTCATCCAACGTGTCACCGCTGAGAGCCATGTAAAGACTGTCGGTGTCCATTTGACAAAGGGCATAATCGCGCCGATCGACGAATCTATCCAAGAAGTCGTATGTGAACTCTAACATTTTCAACTTCGCGTACTGGTATACCATGAACCCTATTTGAATAGGGAGGTTGTTGTTGACTGTTTTCGGTTGTAGTTCGACTTCAAACAGATCGGAACTCAACTCGGACGCCTTTTTGAAGCGCCACGAATTGGCCAATAGTTCGAACTTCCGACTGTCAGTGTATCTCACCGCCGTGTGTTTTTCTTTGTTGCAGATTGTTTTACCGTACGTAGCGTTTCCCATTAACTTGTAACAGTCTGACAGAATTTTCTCGTTCTCGTTCACGTCGCCACGTCTTCGCGCCGCCGTTACTTCGTCCGCGAAACCGGCAAAGGAGCGTTTAGGTAGGTATTCTACCACCAGCTGCACTTTGGTGACTATCAAACCGTGCTCTAAATACCACTTGAGAAGCGGCGTTCCCAAGAGAATATTTTTTCCGTGGTAACTCCCTATCAGACATCTCTGAGGCGTGTTCAACAGCTTTTCTTCCTGCGCAAAGTCTGACATGTGAGGTCCTATGTCCGATTTTGAAACGGTCGCGTTCTTGAAAACGGGGGTCATTTCTTCGAAGTAGTCTCGTAGGTGAGGCGGCGTAGTGATGTCCACTTGAACTAAACCGAACATTTTCTCCTCTTTCACAGCGGAAAGGATGTCGCTCTCGCTCATCGCGTTTCGAGACACTTTCAAAGCGTCAACCTTCCAGCGTTGTTGGGAGGCCTTGACCCGCTCATCTCGACGCTTCATCTCTCGCCATTCGCACTCCCACACGACGACCAGCTTGTGACCTAGCGCTTTCAAGTAAGCGCTTACTCTGGTCGTTCTGTCGCGTCTCTCCTCTCTCAGTGAAGCGCACTGATATCGGTGCGACGGTATGCACTCGTGAGCGTGGAACCAACACCCGTGAAACTGGAAAACCGTATTAGAGGCTGCGTGAAACCCGTCCACGCGAATTCTCCGACAGCCTACAACCATCTCGCCGCCGTTCAAAGCGTGGCGCAGTTTCACGTCGCGGTCGTGCTCTACGAAGCGTAACCACTCCAAAGCGCTGTGAGAGTTTCTTTGCCTAATTTCGGGCTTGAACTCGGTCTCGGGCCGTCTCACCGCGTAATAGCCCGTGCAGTGCGCTTCGCTCATGCAGCGCAAGTACAGAGAGTTAGCGTCTAGTCCTAGGATGTGTTTGCACGGTCTCGCTTCTTCGCCGTACTTGTGCTCCCTTATCCGCGTGGTGCCCTTCTCGTGAAATCTATGGAAGATGATGGAAGGACCGCCGACTAGATTTTCTTTGATCAGAGCGTGGAGGACGGCGTCGAACTGGGGGAACGTTGTGAACGCGTCTTCTAGGTTTTGGAAGAGGAACCGTAAAGTCAAACCGGCGAGAGAAACTCCGTCTTTCAACATGTCAATGCCGCGATCTTGGAAAAATTTAGCGTGATTTTTCAGAGCTTCTATGAAAGGTTTGACGTCTTTGTTGTTGTAGTGGATCAAGTAGTCTTCCATAGTTTGCATCTTCTCGTCGGACCAAACTTTCTGACATGCGGCGTAGTCGGATTCGGACATTTTGACGCCCGTCAGCACGCTGTCGAAAGCCGATCTCGGTGGCAGCGTTCTGTTTGCCAGTTTCCTGGTAGACGTCATCCATTTGTAAGGAAAGTGACCTTTCTCTTCGTTCCTGGTGAAAGCTCGCAAATAGGTCGCGTAGTTGTAACCGGGTGCCAAATAGTTGACTACGTCCAAGAAAACCGTGTGCTGTGTGTAAACCGCCAAGTATTGATTGCTTCTCTCTATGACGCTGAATTCTTGGTTTCTTCGGTCTCCGGAGGCGAAGAACGAGTGAAGGCGTATTTTGATCAGGTTCAAGTCGTAACGCCCCGAGTTGAAGCCCACGACTGGAGCTTGCCGGATGTATCTCAGAAGACGCTTCTTCAGTTGAACTAACGGGTGTCTGGTCTGAGCCGCAGCGAAGCCGCCTGGAGAAGGGGTGAACGTCGCCTCCTCCAGCAGGAGAGCTTCACCTATCGCCGCATCTAACTTCGCTAAGGTCGGTCGGTAAAGTTCTAGCACAGCTTCCCCGATGACTTTGGCGTTCTCGTTTATGTGATTTAAAACTCGGTCCAACAAGGGGTCGGAATCTGCGTCGGATTCTCTGACGAAGCAGACGGGCCCCTCCCACCCCGGAAAGTCGGATGCGACGCTAGCCGACAAAGGGACGTGATCCCATAGCAGGGACACGTGTTCCGTCGACGGTTCTTTGCACGGTCTGAAGAAAGCCTCGAAATCGAAGGCGATCTTGTAAGGGTAGATTCCGGAATGTCCGTCGGGGGGAAAAATGGAGAAGTCTGCTAGCGCTTCGAAAATCGTTCTCGAATTTTGGTAGATGCCACCTACGTAGCGCAACTTGACTTGTCGGCAAGAGGAAAGCTGGTTCCTGTGTCTCTTCAGCAAGAACTCGGTGGTGAACGCCGCCTTACACTTGCAACATTCGTATATGCCCGCGTACGCGTTGAAGTCCGTGACGAGAGAGACGTGCAAACCGCCTTTCGCCGTCAGGTGTAGGTTGACTTTACCTCGGGCGGCCAGAGTTCTGGAAGGCGGTCTGATCAGAGTAACGCGTCTTCTCAACTTCCGCCCCGGCACTTGACGCGACGCGGTGTAAACCGCTATCTGTACGTCAAACAAGTTCTCTAACGAGGGTAAGTCGCGGATGTTCAGACCCGGAAAGGATTCAGGTGTGGCAGCGGGACAGAACTGACGTAACAAATCTGAAGCGCGCTTGCTGGTGTTGTATAAGTGAAAGGAAATGCAGCGGAAGATGCAGAGGTTGTCCTTGTTGGGAAAATCTAACACGCCGCTTCTCTTTCCAACTCGACCGGCCTGAGTGATCCTACCGCCTATGGGGAATTCCCCCGGTCCCATGTAAACGCAAATGTTCAAATTGGTAGGAAAAAGAACGTGCCACTTGGTGTCAGCGTCGCAAAGTTTCCGTACTTCCTCGCAAGCGACGGTGTTTTCCATCTTTGAGAGGAGCTCTTCCAAAGTTTCTGAATTAGTTATAGTAGGGAGCGGTTGTATGAGAGTTGCGTTGTTCTGGGAGGCGTGAAAGTAGCGCAGTTTGCTCTTGTCTTCTCTGTGTTGTAAGAGTAAGCCTACCGAGAAACCCACTTTGTATCTGAATCTTTGTGTCAAGTGAATGCGACGCATAGTATCTACAGCGTCACTCAACTCGCCGGTTGGTAGCCTGAAGTTTGTTACACTCACGCGAGTCCCGTGCATCCTGACGCCCGTTTGTATCGCAGGCCAATTCGCCGTGAACGTTTCCTCCCCGTTCGGTACAGCACATATGCGAGGAGGGACGGTCACTCCGTCCAGAGATTTGCGTCGACAGGCGATCTTTCGGCAATCGCCTTCGCCGCATAGAGGGCAAAACTTAGGTACTACTCTACAATTTTCTACATGTCTCTCGTGGTTGTACGGTCTTTTAAACATTTTGAAACACTTTTCGCATACGTACTGTGTCATGTTTTTTTTCACTCAGTTACCAACTACTTAGCCGTCTAACTATCTATCTATCTATCAATCTATCTGTCTATCTATCTATCTATTTATCTTTCTGTCTGCTGTCTGTGTATCCGTCTGTCTGTCTCATACAGCGTACGTCAAACGCTGTGTGTGTGTGTGTGTGTGTGTGCGCGCGCGCGTGAGCGTTGAGCGTCTCTCATTCCGAATCTATGCCGAGATATTTCAGAATGATCTCTGCTTTGTCATCCAACTCTTTGAGCGCTCTGGCGGACAGCGTCACTCCCTGCTGTGTGGGTTTTTTGTCAGGACCTTCGTACTTGCGCACGTGGACGAGGTTCTTACCGCTGTAGTAGCTCACAGCTGCGTACACTTCGCCCTCCTCATCCAGCACTGCGAACCAGGGGGTGTGATTAGGTTTTCCTTGCGCGGCCGCTGTGTCGCGTATGCGCACCACTGCGCGGATATCGGCGATGCGTGCTATTAGCTCGCGCAGCGCGTCGGCCGTGAAGTGCACTTGCTTGCTTCTGGTCAGAGACGCCTCTTTCACCTGGCCGTCTTTTGTGTAGCGCGGCCTCCTAGACAGTCTAGCCACGTCCTCCCAGATCTCCAGCGTCAAAGCTCCGTCTAAGCAGAACTCTAACCCGAGAAGACGGGAGAAGGTTTTCTCTGCTTCTTCTCGTCCATCTCGTTCTTTTTCTTGTATTTTTCTCTTCTTACTAGGCCTTGTTGTTCTGGAACTCACCTTAGAACGTTTCACACCCGCAGGATGAGTAACACCATCAGCGTGAGCTGAATCAGCAGCAGAACCGATAGCAGGAGCAGCGTCAGCGCTGGTGGTATCCCAGGCCTCGTTGTTGGAACAGCGCAGCCACACGCCGTCGGTGCTGAGTGTAGCGGTAGAAGATGAAGCGCCGCCGCCCTCGTAAGGTGGCGGTGAGGGCAGTCGCCACGGACCGGACGGGACGCTACTAGTGGAGGAAGTGAGGTCGAAAGGTCGAAGAGGGAAGCCGAAAAACGTACCGCCCACCCCTTTCCCTTCGGGTTGTTCGTACGCCTCGTCGTCAGCGTCGTTCTCTGTCTCACCCTGTTGCTGCTGCTCCTCCTCCTCCTCCTCTTCTTCTCGGTTTAGGGGCTGAGTGTCCGAATAGCTGTCACTCTCAGCGCGAGCGGCGTCGAGGGCGTCGGTCGATGTAGTGGTGGAGGAGAGGGGCTGTGCAACGTGCGGCAGGTCATCAAAGTCATCAACAGTAGTGGGGAGGTAAAAACCCGGTTGCCAGTACTGCGCTGTGCCAGGAGCGTTGTCGTCAGTAGTAGTAGCGGTAGCAGCAGGTGCAGCAGAAGCAGCAGCAGCAGCAGCAGCAGCAGCAGCAGACGCAACAGTAGCAGGCGCAGCAGCCTCAGCAGGCGCAGCAGTAGCAGGCGCAGCGGTAGCAGGTGCAGCAGCAGCAGCAGCCGCAGCAGGCGGGGCGGCAGTAGCAGCGGCAGCGCGCTTAGCAGCAACGTGTACCGTCGCGAGTGTAACAACGTCGCTAGCACGACGACTACTACCAGTAGTACTACTACTACTACTACTACTACTAGTACTACTACTGCTACTACTACTGCTACTACTACTACTACTGCCGCGAGCGCTCGCTACAGCGGGAGGGTGATAAGACCAAGCGGCTGCGGCGGTAGTCTCATTTTCAGTAGCAAGAGGAGGCACTGACGCTAAACGAGCGCTGTTCCGCGTAGTCTTCTTGTTCTTGGACGGCGCTAGGTGTTGTCTTTTGCTCATGGTGGTGACTGTAGAGAGCAGCAAAAGAATGAGTGAGTGAATGGAGGTTTCCAGACCCCTTATATACGCCTTCTCGCTTCTAGAGCTAAGCTACTTACTGACCCTGTTCAGCTGCCGCCGGCTGGCCGGCGGCCGTTCACAAAGAGAAACAAAAGACATAAGGCATGACGTTTTCAGCTGGATCCCTTTCCCCCCTTTTGAGAGATCGACTGTCATGAGCTAAGCCGCTTACCACCCTGTTCAGCAATTCAACGCGCATTAGCTGTATAAAGGATTAAGCGGTTGCTGCCGTCGACTGACCGGCGGCCATTCACAAAGACATAAGGTATGACGTTTTCAGCTGGATCCCTTTCCCCTCTTTTTTTTTGAGGGATCCACTGTCATGAGCTAAGCCACTTACCACCCTGTTCAGCCATTCAGCGCGCGTTAGCTGTATAAAGGATTAACGGTGATGAGTTTAGAGTGTGTATACAAAAAAAACTACAGGAGGCGTGTGGCGTGAAGCAGGACCCCCCCTAAGACGAACGTGTCTGTCTGTGAGTAGAGGCGTGTGCATGTGGTGAGCGACTTAAGTGTAAGACAAAAAAAAAATCACCACCTCCTGCCGTGGTGAGTAGACCGGGCCGGCCAGGCGGCGGCCGGCTAGTTCAATAGGGAGGGGTGACAGCTGACTAAGGCTGTGCATGAAAAAAATCCGATTTTCACCTGACCTCTGACGTTTGTTACAATGAATGTCAGAGGGAGGGAGACGTCCTCAGGTAGGGGGTAGGAGGTAAGGCTATGGATGAGGAAGAAACACCGTTTTCAGCTGGTCTCCACGGATAGCGATGACACACCCCTCGTCATCTAAGCTCTTAAGGAGCGGAGCGGTTGAAAAAGCGTCATGCGGACAGGTCGCTACACAGCTGGAGTGCTGTTGGAAATGGGATTAAACTCCCTCTGTATAAAAAGCTCTGATTTCTGTTGGAAAAAAACCATATCGCCTCTGACCACAGTAACGTCTACTACCACCAACGCCGCCACCACCGCCGCCGCCGCCGCCGCCGCCACCGCCGCCGCCGCCGCCGCCGCCAAGACGAGACGAGATGGCTCAAGCTATTCCACTTTCAAGCTCGCCTTCACCGCCTTGTCCACCTGAAAAAAAGTTAATGCGGCTTGACGACGTGAGACGCGCGAGGCAGACCGATGGGGAGAACAGAGAGGTAGGACAGCGGCGGTTAGCCTATAGCGACGCCTTGCTTCGTCAACTAGGTAAAGAGTTGAGCGGCTGTTGGAGAGAGTTGGGCAGTAGCTTAAAAGTACCGCCGCCCGTATGGATGCTCTAGTAGAGCGCAGTGTCAAGACACCGGAGGAGCTGTGTACGGTGATGTTCCGAGTCTGGTGGGGTGAAACCCCGCATCGTCATAGATGGGGAGAGCTCAGTCGCGTCTTCACCCGCATTAGACGCGTGGAACTGTTGGCTCAGTGGATGTCCCTTCTCCACAGACAGGGGTTGGATTTCGAAAACCCCGACTCGCGCGCGATGCATAAGCACTTGGGCACCCTCGGCAGACGTCTAGGTAGCAGGTGGAAAGAGGTGGGGGACCATTTAAAATTGTCGCCTGAGAGGTTAGATAAGATCGCTGAAGAATGCGAATACGGAGGAAGTCCCGCTGAGTGGGCCTTCCGAGTGTTGAAAATGTGGCAAGATGAAGCTGACGGTGCCGGCGGTACACCTTTTGAACTCCTTCGAGTGTTGACTGAGGACATGGGAAAGTTTGACCTCGGCATCGCGATATTACTTGACTTTATCAAGCAAGAACCAACGAGAACGATGGACATGTGAATTGTTGTGTTTTATTTTCATACGTCTTCTTTATTAGTAAGTAAAAAAAAAAAAAAAAAAAAAATATCATAACAATTAAGACGCGCGCCCTCTTAAAGTGTCACTTCCTCCAGTCGCAGCTGATCGCCTCATCGAAGCACGTGATAAACAAAAAAAAACGAAGAGACACGCTTCTTCCTCTCGAGAGGAAGAAGCGTGTCTCTCGATTGAAATCTTTTTCTTTTCTTTTTTTCTTAAAAGAGACAAACGCCCCTTAGAGTGCCCCCCCACCCCCCTAGAGTGCCCCCCTCCCCCCCTCCCCCCCCTCCCCCCCCCACCACTCGCCCCATGCATCCTAAAAGCGCCCCCCTCCCCATGCATCTTAAAGGGGCCCCCCTCCCCTTCCCTCCCCTCCCCTCCCCTCCCCCCCCCTTTATACACTCTAAAGAACGCTTCTACCTAGTTCAATAAGTCACTTCCAGTCGCTCGTAAAACAATAAAAAATGAAATAAAAAAACAAACTTATATCGTAGTGTTTTTTATTAGTTTACCGAAAAAAATAAGAGACTCGCCTCCTTCTCCTCCTCCTCCTCCTCCTCCTCCTCCTCCTCCTCCAAAAAAAAAGATATCACATTTTAAAGCGCGTGACCCCTTAAAGACGCTCATCTCTTCATTAAGTCGCGTGACGTCACTTCTTCTTCTTCTTCCGGTCACGTGATCAATCAGGTCACTTCCGGTCACGTGATCCTCAATCAGGTCACTCACTTCCGGTTGGCCATTAGGTCATGTGACGTCACTTCCGGTCACGTGACTCATCAGGTCACTTCCGGTCACGTGATCCTAAAGTAGGTCATATGACCTCACTTCCGGTCCCCTAAGTAGGTCATATGACGTCACTTCCGGTCCATAAGTAGGTCATATGACCTCACTTCTGGTCACGTGACAAAATGGCGGCCTCTGATTGGCTAACTAGGTCACGTGACGTCACCACTAATCCCCTAAGTAGGTCACTTCCGGTCACGTGACCAAATGGAGGCCTCTGATTGGCTGCAGGTCGATTGAGTAATAAACAGTACTTAACTATAGTCCCGTTCCGATACATACTATACTACTACCACATTTTCTTATTCAATAGTCAATCTTGTTTCAGCAAACATGAATTTTTTTCTGACGATAATACCGTGCAGGGCTCTTGCTTAACAGATTCATCTGAGTCTTAATCTAAACACTCGTTTGATCAGTTCTTTGGGTATTTTTCCCGCAGATCTGGAATACGTCGTGCATTTCTTTTGAACTGGGCCTTAGAGAGGCTATCCTTCAGCCACTCAGGCTGGACGTTCCAGAGCATGTTGCCCCTGTATTGAGGAGACTTCTTGTAACTTTCAGTTATGGGTCTCCTCAGCGGGAACAATTTCTTATCATTTGATCTCAGTGAACGTCCAGCCTGAGAGCTCTCAGGCAAACCCATCAAAGACCCATCTCTTGGATAGTACTTGTACATCAGTACCAACATCAGTTCGTCCCAACGTCTGCATAGACGCTGGGCCGAGCCTTCAGTGTGTAGCTCGTCGACACTATGGACAACATTAGCCGTGTTCAAGCAGGTTCTGAGACCCCTGTTTTGTAGCCTCTGGAGTTTCATGAGTCCAGCCTCGTTTGCTGCCCCATAGAAGAAGGAACCATAATCAAACAGTGTGGCCACGCTTGTTTTGTAGATAACAAGTGCAGTTTGTCTGCTGATCATGTCTCTGATCTTTGCAAGGCAGAACAGTCTGTTGTTAACCTTCCCCACCAACTCCCCTATGGCTTTCTCAAAGGTCAGGCGTGAGTCCAGTGGTATTCCAAGGTATGTGTAACATGGCACGCAGCTCAGTCGGACACCATCCGCGCTCACTACAAGAGTGTCACGAGTAGGAGTCCGGCTGCAGGTGTCATACAACACACACTTGCTCTTTTTGGTATTCAGTGTCAGTTTGGCTCCTTTTAGCCAATCTGACACACTGTTCAATGCTCGCTGTAGCCTTTCTTCTACCACCTTCACCTTTTTGTGAGAGGTGTAGATCGCAACGTCATCTGCGTACAGTATGACACTGCAATCCACACACATCTCACTGATAGAGTTGATGTAGTATACGAACAACAGAGGCCCCAGAACCGAGCCCTGAGGGACACCATGACTCACTAGTTGAGACGGTGAGGTAATCCCTCCAATGCAAGTCCGTTGAGTCCGACCAGTTAGGTAGTCTCGTAGCCAGCATAGGTTTGATTTTGACAGTCCTAGGGTTTTCAGTTTTGTTAGCAACTGGTTATGCGGGACACAATCAAAGGCCTTTTTGAGGTCGAGGTAGGCCACACCGGTGTACTGTCCATTGTCCTTTGCTTCATAAATGACATTGGTCAGTTTATACACGGCGTCGATGGTGCCTCGACCTGAGCGATAACCAAATTGATCTTCACTGAGTCCCCCTGCTTCCTCAATCACATTGGTCAGATGGCTATGCATGATTTTCTCTGCAATCTTGGATGGCATGCTCAGTAATGATATTGGTCGCCAATTCCCCACATCCTGCTTGTTACCAGGCTTTGGAATAGGGGTGACTCTGGCGTCTTTCCAAGCTCTGGGGAAGACACCAGTATCAAATGAATTTTGCAGCATGTCAGTGAATTGCGGAACAACACACAGCAAGGCATGTTTCAAAACGTCGGGTCTGATATTTGTCAGACCCGACGTTTTGGAGGTTGAGACCTCCTTCAAGAGCAGTTCTACCAAGACCGGGTTGACACTGATTGAGTCCACATTGCTGGTATACGAATCACCGGGCTCTACATACGCGTCTTCAGGCCGATCAGGTCCCAACCTGTCCCCAAGCACTTTACCAATTGTTGCAAAATAATTGTTGATGTAGGCTGGCTAGTCAGTAGGTTTTTCTGTCTCACCAGAACTACTATCTATCAGGGTAGGTGCCACAGATTTGTCATTCCCTTTGAAGAGGGAATTTACTTCTCGCCAAAATTTTTTGGGGTCATCTGTGCATGAGTCAATTTTGGACCTGATCAGCGCTGCCTTGGCGTAGCGGCACAGGTGATTGATTTTGTTTCTTAGTGATAGGATTTGCTTCCAATCATCGTCATTTCGAGTTTTATTGTGTTTTTTCAAAAGTAACTCACATTCTGACATATAGTCCAGTATCTCAGGGGTCATCCATTCTTTGGATTTTGGCTTGACTTCCATCGCCACTAGGGGGCAGTGATAGTCAAGAAACAATTCCAAATGTTCCTGAATGAAGTCCCACTGTTCATCTGGGGTCTCCAGCTCCCAGTAGTCCTCCCAATCCGCCTGGATCATCCACTCAGTGAGATCAGCAGGTTTGTACTTCCTATAATTGCGAGCAATCACAGTACTACATTCCTCTATCACACCGGTGCGTTTTCTTATGGCAAATACAGGCAGATGGTCAGACAGCAGGGCAGCTATGACTCCAGACTTATAAACCTGGTCAGAATCCGTGAGTACATGGTCAATACAGGAAACTTTCCTTCCCCATGGTCTAGTACAGCTATTGATCATCAGCCTGAGACCCAAGTCCCTACAGGTATCCACAAGCCGTCTACGGCAGTATGAACGTGTAGAGAGGGTGTCAAAGTTGATGTCTCCCAGGAACCAATGTTCATGGCCAGCAGCCTCCAGACTCAATGTTGAAGTAGACAAGTAGTCCAAGAAACCCCCTACTCCTCCCCCTGGGGGGCGATAAAGAGCAGTGATCATCATTGGCTTACTGCCTTCCTGCTTGTAACTTAAAGCTAAACATTATACATCTTTAGTGACTTTGCTGAGACAAGGGACAACCATGCAGTGACTGGCCAACTTATCAGCGACGTAGCAGACTATGCCGCCACCTGATTTCTTCCCCAGGGTTTTGGGGCGATCTAGCCTAAACATGGTTTTGCCCGGCCACTGCAGTAGACTGTCGTTGTAACCCTCATGCTGAGTCAGCAACTCACCAAAAAGCCTCATTTTACAATGTCATGTCTCCCTTAACCCTTCACGTAATACCACCCAAGGTCCCACTTGTGGAGAAACCAGAAGTTTAGACTGATTAAAGTGGATCTCTGTATTTATTTCATTTGAATATTGATTAATTGCATTCAAAAATGACAATAAAAGATTGGTTTCACAGTTATACCGTGGAGAATGGAGCCGTGTAGAATGAGATCCAGTTTCTGCAGGGGGGTGTGGAGAATGGCCCTTCCCATACAAAACAATGGTGAATTTGTTTCTCCACATGAAATAAAAAGGGTTTCTCACCCTTAAGCAGGCCCCTCCTCCAAGTCTGGCTATTAAAAAAGATGGCTGCCGCTTGTGTGCTTTGGCATCCAGCTGTGGGGGTTAATGAGGGAGCATTCATTAAGTAGTTGGCTGCTCACACATCACTTAATTACTGCTCCCTGGCCGGGTGTAAATACAGCACAGCCGGTTTTGGCAATTGTCTGGTCTAGAAAATGGCCTGGCATGTAAAGTCTAGTACTTTAATTTTTCAACGCACTTCCTTATCTGACCTAGATTTATTATGATTACATCCAGCTCAGCTGTGTAAATTAATCCTCATTTAATTAGATTATAAAGGATTAAGCCCCCTGTCTAAGACACATATACTTCCCTGGGGTGTAGTGTCTATGAAGATAATCACTTTCATTAATGACATTCTTTGTGCTAGATCCATAATCTAATGAAAATTGATTGTTTCCTTTCAAGCTACATTAGCTCATAGACTGCCATGCTCTTGGAGCTGATCATAATTATCGGAATTGACATTGGTCTGTGTGTGTGTGTTTGTCTTTCAATATGTGCTTTCCTTTTTCATATTCCCTCAATATGTTACTCTATGGACTCTTTTTTTTCTCTCTCTGAATCCCTTTTTTAAATAGTTTTTGATTTTCCTTGATTTACTTAACCTCAGCATAACATTTCCCTGCTTACTTGTGAATCTCTGGGGAAAGATATAAACCAACCCTTTAAACCCCCACCTCCTCTATAAAAGCCCAGAATGCGGGACCTCCCTCAGGCCTAACTGTAACTGAAGGTGCAACCAGCTTATTACCCTTAAAGCATTCCTTTTGAACTATGTCCACCAACCAATGGGCTCTAATGACTAGTCTAGCCTCATCTTAGGATCCACTTACAGAGCTCCATCCCTGGGACTGCGTGACTGAGTAGTGGTCCAAGTCTCGGCTTCTGGACCTACCAGTAGCCTCCATAGCTCAACCATCAGAGCCTGGAACTCCCAATCTAAGGGTCCCAGGTTCCGTCCTTGGCGTGGCTTTTAGTGTAACATAGATGGTTACCATAAGTGGTTACCAAAAGACTATACACAAACCTTTTGCAAAGGTTCATCAAATGTTTTACAAAAACGTTTTGTCAAAACTTTTGGTGCAAGCTTTTGCAACCAATGGGGTTAAAATGGTCACCACACCTAGCCTGGAGGGGATTTGAACTTAGGTACTGCTAGTCATGAGTCCATTGTCCTAACCACAACCCTATAGTGGACAGATAATAAAAGGTGTATCCAGGTACAACCAATGCATAATACACATGTAGAGGCCTAGTGTAATCATTGCTCCACTCTCCCCCCTGATGTTTAGCCCCCCCTGAGACCCACACTGCTAGTTCTAAGTGTCCCCAATTGTGGCAGCACTGGTATCCCGCTAGTGAGGAATACGGGATCAAAGAGGAATTGGGGTGGAGATGGGGATAATGGTGGAGAGTGGAGGAAGGAATAAACCACCTCCCATATCCCAGACCAAGTTTCTTCCTTCAGAAGCCACCAACCTTTCATCCACCCACACATGCTAACTACCAGCCCAGGGGGGATGCCAAGACCCACAGGCCCCTCTATCCCGCGGAGCATATATCCGGCTGCACCAGCCTGGAATGGCCGGTCTCAAACAGGGCAGGGAGCAGGCCACACATCTTGGAAGGTTTTTAGTATATATGATTGGTATGAGGTGGCACCACTGGGCTGTAGGAGTGCCATGGCCTACCCCCAGTACATTTGCATTGCATTGAGAGAGCATAAATAAAACCCTCATATTGAGATAAGGACAGAAGCTTCATAATGCTACATTGAAATATAACTAAAAGGGTAAATCTTCCCAGAAAAAAATACAACAGAAATTAAACTTAAAAAGCTTTTGTGTAATAACTGATTAAAATATTCTTAAAAACAACTGTGTGTAGTTTCCACTCTAGCCACTCAATGTGGATGGCGCTACAGCTATTGGCGCCCCCTCCCCCCTGCTACCGGCCTGAAAGCCTCCTGCCTGCTGTGTAGGTCATGTGACCCAATACACAGGACAGTGCTCCAGCATTACTGATCCCTGATGCTACTCTGGTTGTGGCTCTATAGACCAATGCAGCAAGATAGGGTGGCTTTTCAGAAAAGTTCTGGATAAGTTTTTAAACATTTCTGAGGCATGAATAACGAATACATATAATCACAAAATCATGCGTTCCAATATACACCATTTGAAAGATAATTGTTATATTATTCTCCTGATATGAGATGCTTGCAAACATTTCATACAATGTTATGGGGAATCTGCTGAAACCAACATAAGTTTATTAAAAAAAAAAGTCACCCTTTTTTGCTGCTTTGGTCTATAGGTAGATGTTGTGGGACATGTGGTGTCCATGGAAAATGACATGTGTATTAAACTAGCCAGGCAAATGTTTTCGATAAATCATGTATACACAATTAATTATGGCATTGTAGTAGCCTTGATAACCAGGACTGTATTTTATAACTAGCTACTGTAGGGGAACAGTCCCGGTATCTGACTACTAGTAACTGGAAGGATCATATGTCTTCCAGATACTTTAACTAAGAATGAAACACAGGACACTTGTCAAGGAATGAAGGAATGTCTTTATTACTCTTGGAAATGACAGGCACTCTTGTCTTTGGCTTTTCGATTATGGCCATACATTCTGCAATTAGTCTATAGTACCTGGTTGGTACTGAAGGATAACGAGCAGGGATATAGACAGAGCTGCAAACTAAAGTGACTGAGTCAGTGGTTATTGCACGTGGACCTTGGGCAGTATTGCACGCTGGCCGTAGGCCTAGTGCAATGCACCACAAGTGCAATAAGCACTGATGAGGGCTCGTTCAAGTGCTGCTCTGTATTTGTTTTATGGTATTACAATGTAAAATAGATATATATATATACTTTAATTACTCCACAATGTTTGTTTCCTTCTGCGGTGTTTATTTACTTCCGTTGGCCGCCATTTTGAATTCCACACAGGTCACATGACCGTCAGTAGGGTAGCGACCCCATGGCGACCCCATAGTGACCTGATAGCGACGCCCAAGTCCCTTGGGAACGTGAAATACAGGCACAGCATGAAATACGACCTATGGTTATTTCACGATCCTCTAGGGAATGGCACTCCCATTGCTTTAACCTTGCTATAACCTTGAGTATTCACCATGAAATATAAAAGGTTCCTCAACCTTAAGCAGGTCCCTCCTCCAAGTCTGGCTGTAAGAAAAGATGACTGCCGCTTGTGTGCTTTGGCGTCCGGGTGTGGGGGTTAATGAGGGAGCATTAATTAAGTAGTTGGTTGCTCACACAAAGCGATTACAGACAATGTTATGAAGAATCTCCTAAAACCAAAATAAACACAACTTTATTATAAAAAAGTCACTCTTTCCTGCTGCTTTGGTCTATATGCCTTCCAGCTACTTTAACCAAGGAGGAAACATAGGACATTTGCCAAGGAGTGAAGGAATTCTTTATTGGACATGACAGACACTCTTGTCTTTGGCTTTTCGATTGTGGCCATACATTGTGCAGTTAGTTTATAAAACGCTGGTGGTAATGAAGGATAACGAGCAGGGATATAGACAGAGGTCCATGATGATCCGTCTGCACGACAGGTTTCTCCACAAGTGGGACCTTGGGTGGTGTCACACAAGACGCAGCTGAGTGTGATACCACCCAAGGTCCCACTTGTCAAGAAACCAGAATTTTAGACTGATTTGAGTGGATTTCTGTATTTATTTCATTTGAATATTGATTAATTGCATCCAAAATGACAATTAAAGATTGGTTTCATAAGTTATACCGTGGAGAATGGAGAATTGGAATATGAGATCTTGTTTCTCCACAGGGGTGTGGAGAATGGCCCCTCCCATACAAAACAATGGTGAAGTTGTTCTCCACATGTAATAAAACAGTTTTCTCACCCTTAAGCAGGCCCCTCCTCCAAGTCTGGCTATAAGAGAAGATGGCTGCCGCTTGTGGGGATTTGGCATCTGGGTGTGGGAGTTAATGAGGGAGCATTAATTAAGTAGTTGGCTGCTCACACATCACTTAATTACTGCTCCCTGACCGGGTGTAAATACAGCAGAGCTGGTTTTGGCAATTGTATGGTCTAGAAAATTGCCTGGCATGTAAAGTCTAGTACTTTAATTTTTCAACAGACTTCCTTGTCTGACCTAGATTTATTATGATTATATCCAGCACAGCTGTGTAAACTAATCCTCATTTAATTAGATTATGAAGGATTAAGCCCCCTGTCTAAGACATATACTTGTCTGGTGCTTAGTGTCTATGAAGGTAATCACTTTCATTAATGACATGCTTTGTGCTAGATCCATAATCTAATGAAAATTGATTGTTTCCTGTCGAGCTGTATAAGTGCTCAGTAGTCAGTCATATATTGGCCTACTTTAACACATTTGAGTAAAGAATTAAACCAAGCCTTTAAAACCCAAGCTCCTCTATAATATTAGAGGTTGCTCAGATCTAACTGTTTCTGGAGGGGCAGCATGCCTTTGAAGCTTTCCCTTCCGAGCAGCCTGAGTAGACTGCAACGGGTGCTGAGGGCAGTAAGGGAGGAGATGGGAGGCATTTGATAGGATCAACCTGCACACTCACATCTTCCCTTTCCATGAATAGGGGTGGGGAAGCTAAAAGGAAGCTCCACTCCCAAATCCACTGTATATTTTATACATGATAAAAATGGAGTTAGGGCTGAGTGAAGTATGAAGGGGGAGGGTGGACGAAGGAGAGGAGACTCCTCAGACCAAGTCACTTTAAAAAAACACACACACTAATCTTTTAACATATATGGATGAAAAAAATCGGAGTGCTCAATGGTCCCTAGTTCCAGCTTCATCTATAGCAGGCAACAATAATCCCTGGTTGAACTGTGACAGAGGCACTAATGGACTGAGTAATGGTTCTGGTCTCACCTTCTGAACGACTGCCGACAGCAGCCAGAGTAGACTACAAAGGGGGCTGGGAGCAGTAGGGGACGGGCAGAGGTGCAGTTTAAAAGGATCTAGCACCACCCTCACACACACACACACACACACACATATGCATTGCTTTCTATACATGGGACTTGAGTAGGCTTTGGAGGACGCTCCTATGCCTAATACACTTTCCAAACCCCTATATAAAAGGAAATGGGAGTCAGGAAGGAGGGCAGTAGGGGGATGTAAATAACCCAGCATGCAAGTTTTCCCTTTAGAAACCAAGGAAAACATCCTTTTCTCATTCTACACCTCACTCTTTAGCCCATGTGACCTATGTTAGACTCATCTCAGACAAATACCTTAAGACTGACACTTTAATTTGTACTTATTCAAATGAGTCAAGCTCTTTATTTGTAAGTATTGGTAAAGTTTGAATTTTTTTTTCTCCCAAAACAAAAGAAATAAGATTGTATAATACATGATAAACCACAAATTCCACTGTCCCTTTTCTCTCATCCCCACCCCTGCCTGCAACTAAATATTTCTTATCCAATGTTGATCATATTAATATTTCTCAATGGTTATCACTTTGTAATTAGAAACTCCATTACCTTT
Source organism: Harmothoe impar (assembly GCA_947462335.1). Taxonomy (NCBI): domain Eukaryota; kingdom Metazoa; phylum Annelida; class Polychaeta; order Phyllodocida; family Polynoidae; genus Harmothoe; species Harmothoe impar. The sequence goes on along the minus strand of OX381717.1, from coordinate 8,301,154 downwards.
TTTTCTTGGAATTCCTAATGAAGAAATATTCCTTTGACAATGACATTGTCATTGAAATGGAAAATAGTATTGTATTTCTTTACAACCCTCTGAGTGAAAGATGTCCACATACATCAACGGCAATACTTGATGATAACGTGAAACATGATCCCTTGTACGTCAACAAAGGTCTTTGAAATAATGTAGCCTGGATATTAGCCCCTCTACAGTATCCATGGTATTTTATGCCTTTGCTCTATCTTAAAGCCTTGATACAGACCTTGGGATTATATTTGCCTGGGATTTATTATACCTAGCATATGATACTGGTATTCATTAAGCCTAGGAGTCTGTACGTCCATGGTGTGTAGTAAAAGTGGCATACGCCGACCTGTGGGCGTATGGGCCGTATGCCCACGGCTGGGACTAGCCGTGGGCATACGGCCCATACGCCCACGGCCACGGCGGGAAGGGGGGCGCCCTGCCCCCCCTCGGCAAAATGTGGAACTAGCGGCCGCGAGTGGGAATTAGGTCACTAGGTCACCCGCAGCGCCCCCTCACGGGTCTATCCTGTACTACGCCGCCCGGCAACAACAAAAGCGCGGCAACAACAGTGCCGCCACCTTGTGGGTGCGGCATACAACTGAAGCAGCAGACGAAATTCTGTCAAAAAGGCAACAACATGGCGAACAAGGAGGACGTCTATGATATTGCTGTGGATGCTGCTGTGATAATAGACGACCTGGTCGTAGGAACAGTGGCACAAATATTTAAGGAGTTAACAGTAGATGGTGAGGTGGATACCGTGGATGGCATGGATAGTCTGGTTGATGCCATCAATAGTGAATTGAACAGTGATTTGGTTGAGGAACTGCAACAGTTAGCCCTTCAAGAGGAACAGAAAATAAATGATGTGATAGACGACCAGGTCATCTCTCCTGATATAGAGACACTCATAGGAAGGATTGAGAGTCGACAGGAGACCCAGGAGGATGTGGCAACATTTAATCTAGATCTGGCAACTGACGATGTGGCAAGTGAAGTTGAAAAGGTACGTGAAATGGTGTAAAAGTGTGTAAAAATAGGCTGTTTCATTTTTTTCTGTGCCAAAAACCGTTCAGAATGTGTCAAAATCGAGTGTTTAATTTTTTTCTGTGCCAAAATCCACTCAGAATGTGTCAAAATCGACTGTTTAATTTTTTCTGTGCCAAAATCCGCTCAGAATGTGCCAGAATAGGCTGTTTCATTTTTTTCTGTGCCAAAAACCGTTCAGAATGTGTCAAAATCGAGTGTTTAATTTTTTTCTGTGCCAAAATCCACTCAGAATGTGTCAAAATCGAGTGTTTAATTTTTTTCTGTGCCAAAATCCACTCAGAATGTGTCAAAATCGAGTGTTTAATTTTTTTCTGTGCCAAAATCCACTCAGAATGTGTCAAAATCGACTGTTTAATTTTTTCTGTGCCAAAATCCGCTCAGAATGTGCCAGAATAGGCTGTTTCATTTTTTTCTGTGCCAAAAACCGTTCAGAATGTGTCAAAATCGAGTGTTTAATTTTTTTCTGTGCCAAAATCCACTCAGAATGTGTCAAAATCGACTGTTTAATTTTTTTCTGTGCCAAAATCCACTCAGAATGTGTCAAAATCAACCGTTTAATTTTTTCTGTGCCAAAATCCGCTCAGAATGTGCCAGAATAGGCTGTTTAATTTTTTCTGTGCCAAAATCCACTCAGAATGTGTCAAAATCGACTGTTTAATTTTTTTCTGTGCCAAAATCCATTAAAAATGTTTCTCAATAGCTTGTTCTACTTTTTTCAGGGGGATCTGGTACCTAACAAAGACTGCAGGGTGAAGGTCAGAGGAAATTCTAATGCCCAAGGTGCGGAGGCCCAAGGCCCAGCTGGCCCACCCGCTGCCCAAGATGGAATAGTATCGGTAGCTAATAGCATGCTTACCGACCAACAGTTGGCGCAGTATGTCCTTGACCAGCGGCCAGTTAACACTGTGCGACGAACTCGGCAGGTAAGAATGAAAAAATCCGTTAAAAAAGTGTCAAAATAGCCTGTTTAATTTTTTTCTGTGCCAAAATCCGTTAAAAAAGTGTCAAAATAGCCTGTTTAATTTTTTCTGTGGCAAAATCCGTTAAAAAAGTGTCAAAATAGCCTGTTTAATTTTTTTCTGTGCCAAAATCCGTTCAAAAAGTGTCAAAATAGCCTGTTTAATTTTTTTCTGTGCCAAAATCCGTTAAAAAAGTGTCAAAATAGCCTGTTTAATTTTTTCTGTGGCAAAATCCATTAAAAAAGTGTCAAAATAGCCTGTTTAATTTTTTCTGTGCCAAGATCCGTTAAAAAAGTGTCAACATTTTTTTCTCTTCAGGTTATAACTAAGTTCGAAGAATGGCTAGCTGCTATCCACCTCGATGGCCGACCCATCGAGGAAATGAACCCGACAAACCTGAATAATTATCTCAGCAACTACCTGCTGGTAGTGCGTAGAGTAGACGGAGAAGACTTCGAGCCCGACACCCTAACAAGTATTCAGAGAGGAGTGGACAGGTAATTTTTTAATCGTGAAAAAATAACTTGATTTCTTTTCATGGTTGACAAATTTATCCCCAATATTGAAAAAAAATTATTTCATGGTTGGCAAATTTAGTCCAAAAAGTGTAAAAAAATATATTTTATTTTAATATTTGGCAAATATAGTAAAGAAAAGTGTCAAATTTTATTTAATTTCACAAAATGATTGAAATTAAATGATACTTTCAGACACCTGAAAGAGAAGCATTACCCGCACCAGATACTCATAGACGATGAGTTCAGCTCAAGCCGCGCTGTGCTGGCATCCAGACGGAAAGAGCTGAAAAGCCAAGGCAAAGGAGGGAGACCTAATAGGTAAGTTTTACATAAATTAAATTTAAAAGTGTCAAAATTTATTTTCATGGTTGACAAATTTAGTCCAAAAAGTGTCAAAATAGCTTGATTTAATTTCATGGTTGGCAAATTTAGTCCAAAATATGTCAAAATAGCTTGATTAATTTTCATGGTTGGCAAATTTAGTCCAAAAAGTGTCAAAATAGATTAATTAATTTTCATGGTTGGCAAATTGAATGGGAAAAATGTCAAAAAAAAATTGAATTTCGAGGTTGGCAAATTTTTACTATATTTATTTTTGGTTTGTCAAATTTCAGGTGCGAACGTCTAACGAAGACACGCCAGGGTGCGGAAGGCGGGCACACAAGGCCATACAACCCGAGACTGTTCGCGAACGTGGATGACACACGCTGTCCCATACAACTATATCTACGGTTTGGCGAGAGACGTCCATTCTCCATGATGGCCCCAACATCCCCGTTCTTCCTAACACCGAAACAGGACATACGCCAAGGACACAAGTGGTATAAAGCATCAGCGATGGGGATCAACAAGCTGGCAAATATAATGCCATCCGTGGCAGAAAAGGGCAACTTAGATGGCCGTATTACAAACCATTCGATTCGGCGCACCACATGCCAAAACCTGATCGCATCAAATGTACCGGGGACCGCTGCCATCCAACTAACGGGCCATAAGAGGGTCGATTCCCTCTCAAATTATGCACAGGCGACCAAGGCGCAGAGGAGAGAGATGAGCCAGATAGCGACGGGTCAAAGGAGAGATTCGGTCGTAGCACAGGCCCATCCACCCTTGGCGGTCATAGCACAGCCCGAAATCCTACCCCCTGTACCCCAGCCCCAAATTCTGCCTCAACCAACCCCTACCCCTCAGTTGCCCGTCTATGCACACCCACAGGCTAACCCACAGGCACAGGCACCTGCAGGCGTATCACAGGCTGGTCCTCCAATGCAGCCCCAGCTGCCCCGCCTGTCAGCCCCTCAGCCCCAGTTGGTTTACCATGCTCCACCTCAACCCCAGTTGGTCCCCTATGGTCCTGTTCAACCCCAGATGGGAGGGGTCGTAGCACAGGGAGGCGTAGCACAAGGCCCTGCTGACCCTATGGCTGTTGTTGCTGCCCAGGCTGCTGGGTTGTTCGCCGGGGCCAACATATCGGGCGGAAATGTCCACATTAATTTCAACTACTGCCCAAGGTCCAGCAACGTTTCCTCCAACACTGACATGGATGTGTTCAATGGTACTCAGAACTGACATTGACATTGACGCCCTCACTGACATTTAAGTGACATTTAATAATGTTAAAAATGTCATTCATGATTTTTAATTTGTTGACTAAATTATGAAATAATTATTAAATTATTAAATGTTATTTATGACATTTACCTTGTCAAGTAAATGTAAGTCGTGCGAGTAAGCACAATAAGAAAAAATGTTGCGCAGTGATACGCCCTGTGAAGTGTTAAAACTAGAAATAAAAGTTGCCTCTGTGGCTTATTGACGTTGAAATTGCTTTATTTTACCTTGAAATGATCAAAATATGCCCATATAACCTAGAATATTTGTCAAAACATAAGTAAAACGAAGAAAAATAAGGGTGTTCATCTGTGGTTGTGTCGTAGTACATTAAAAAGCAAGGCGCAGAACGCCAGTGTAGTTGTAGCACGCCCTCAGTCTCCTCCCGGATCTTTAGTATGGTCTTAACATAGAAACAAAAACCAAGCATATGCTGGGAGAGGAGCCCGGCGCACGCCGACACTCTGTGGTTGCGGCGTATTACATTAAAAAGCAAGGCGCAGAACGCCAGTGTAGTTGTAGCACGCCCTCAGTCTCCTCCCGGATGTTTAGTCTAGTCTTAACTTACAAACAAAAACCAAGCATATGCTGGGAGAGGAGCCCGGCGCACGCCGACACTCTCCGCCCCAAGGTTTAGTCTAGTGTTAACTTAGATACAAGACCAAAACATATGCTTGGAACGCAGGCCGACAGTGTCGCCGCCTCACGGCTCACTTCTGTACTACGCCGCAAATCAACAAGACAGAGGGCGTTTGAGCATGAGTTTCCGGCCAAAATGGCGATTCACGATGAATTAAGGTAAGAAAAAGACATATTTTGATCGTTTTACGCCGTTTGCCTAGGTATAATAAAGCCAAAACATCACGGGAAAGCGTCTGGACAGTTGTACGACCATTCGCGCCGGGCCGTGTTGTACGGCCTCTCGTGCTACGCACTCGAGGCCGTACAACACGCCCGGCGCTCATGGTCGTACAACTGTCCAGACGCTTTCCCGTGCCGTTTTGGGTTAGTATTCATGCATCATGCAAGACATGGGAGGCTGATGCACTGCCAAGTTACCGGCACGATGCACAGATGCAGCAAGCCTTAATTTACTTTGTGATCATGATTCCTAATAGTATTATCAAAGAGCAAATAATTCTAAGAGGGCCCAGTTAGGCCCACAGCTAGTGTAATATCTGGCCATTGTCAACAAACATTTTTATACTAGTGATCTGCACCAATAATAACCATGAGCTAAGTGACAACTGATAGTAGCAATAGGTGTGTAAGTTGGGTTTATTTGTACATACAAACAGTGTAGATGTTACTACTGCTGCAGCCTGACCCAGAGTGGTCAGTGCCTGCAGTGTGGGCTCCTTATATACACAAACAGTAGTGGAGCGCCACCAGTGGTGACAGTAGGTACTAGCCTACAAGTCTATACATGCATTGTAGCAGATGATAATCGTATACAATAAATGAGTGTTGTATGTGTTATACCCAATTATACATGTATATTAATAGTGGTTAAGCCTTCATAATATCACACTAGCATTGTACGTCATTATCAATTAAACTCCCCAAAACGGTGAATATATTGCTTGGAGTGGAACTCCAAGATGTACTTACTACAACCATTAAATAGATTATGTAGTTTAAGTAAAAGTTGATAATAAACTTTCTATTTCAATGGATTGCTGAAGGTCTCTTGTAATGTATGGCTTGTGGTGAATGGATAGGTAGAAAAATACATAGAAAAGATATCTTGAGACGGGGAAAATTCTAGCAATTGAAATAGGCTTTTATCAATTTCTAAGTACATAACTTTTGACTGGGCTATAGTGACTCTACACTCCAGCCACCAGGGGGCGCCATAGGCTTCACGAGGACAGGCTATCGGCCAATAGGCCCTCTTAGTATTCTTCACTCTTTGGTATTATTTCCCTGACAATTATTGACATTTTATCCAATTTCTTTAATACAATGACAGGTCTACAGAACGCTTTTAACAAACAACAGTTTTGAACAAAGATGAAGAACAACGCTTGATGAATATATGTTACACGACCTGTTGTATACTGATGATGCTAACTAACCCTTTAATGATGCAATGTTGCTTAAATATGACATTTGTTATCATGACAAATCAATACAGCTTCAATGAGAAACTCCCGGGTAATGCACCGGCCTGCTAGATTGGGAGTATGATGCAGCAAGTAACTTATCAGGGTAACTCGCCTGTGCTGTAAAATGGTGAATTTGAGTGAGATGCTGTCTTTGAAGGCTTAAATCACTCTGCAGTGTTTGAAGGGCTTGGTAATATGTAAATGATGCATCGGCTGAGCACAAAGGTAGAAGACAATGCTTTTTCAAGAATATAAGTATGTAAAATGAACTGCTCGTCCCATTTCCCTGATCCGCTGTCCCCTTCCTTGGGCAGCTTATTATTGATTACCTTCTCAATCCTTAATGAAGTGATATTCCATGTCTTTCAGGCGGTATCCTATCTCTTCACAACACACTGATGGTCTACAGAAAACTGCCTCCACAGACCATGGTTTCACACAAAAGTAAAGAACAATGCTTGAGGCAGATGTGTAACAAGATCTGTTGTATGTTGGTGAAGCTCCTTTACTCTTTACGGACAACATGTCGCTACAAGATGACATTTGTCGTCATGATGCACCAAAGCAGCCCCAGTGAGTAACTCACCTGCGCTGCATTGTTGCATCATGCCAACCCTTTGGAATTGTCTCAATGATGTAGGCTTGGCATGATACTTGAATGTAGCCCTGCACTGTATGCATGCACCATGACAACCAAGGGTGCATAAGATTAATGCATAATGCCATCTTTGAAGCGTTAAAACCACATACCTGCATTCCTTGTTAGGGTGATTTTCTAAATCATTATAACATAATAGATACATGATTCATGAGCTAAAAACAAAGCTACATAATGATGGTCTTCAGAAAGCGGCCCCTATAGGGCCTTAGCAAGATGATCAGTGGATAGCGCCATTCCCACTGGTACTAGGTCTATTCCCAGTACTCACAGCAACCAGCTTAGCCAAATCTCGTGGCCGAGATTAGGGTACAAGCAGGGTGCAGGTATTGTGAGGAGGTTGTACCTGGACACTCCTAATGTCACCTGTGTCCAGTATAGTATAGTGCTTAGGACATTGGATTCATGATACAATGTACAGGAGTTCTAATCCCTCCCAAGCCATATGTGGTTACGATACCATACATGTATTATATCTATAATTCTTCTCATTTCTGTTTATAGCTTTCTAGAAAAATAATTATATTTAGGTACAAGTTTATGATATTGTTACATGAATTAAATGGCAGGTAAACTAGCTTCAGCTATAGGTCTCACAATGCAGAACCAAAACATCCTGCTAGTGCGGAATAGAAAATGGTGTCACACAAAAGTAAAGAACAATGCTTGACATGTGTAACACAATCTGTTAATGATACTCATTAACCCTTTAAGAACAGATGTCACGAAAAGAGGACATGTGTCCTCATAATGCACCAATGCAGCCCTAGTGACTGCATTGATGCATTATGCAGACTGTTATCTCAGGCCTTGAGGTTTGTCAAAATGATTGAACCAAGCACTGGGAGGTTACTTGCTAGAGCAGCATTCGTGATGTCTCATAACTGCATTATGCCATCCTGAAATGGTCCAAGCCATGTACCACACATTCTTTGTTACAGTGATTATCTGATTCAATATAAGATTGATAGATACATGATCTATGAGGTGAAAACAAAAGCTACATAAGGATGCGTTCTATGAACAATGTAACAAAATATGTTATACTAAGACAACGCTTTTTGAACATAAGAACACTGGAAGGCTATGGGAAGAATGCTTTGTGGAGTTGATTGTCTTTAGGATAAATGGTGCATGTTCTATTGTCTGAAACCAAAACAGAATTCAATACACGAAAAAAGGCTACCCCCTTTCCACCCGTTCTAACAATACCTACTTTGCCAGACCCGCTATTTCACATATATGCCAAAATGGGATGCCTACTACCACCCAGATGAAAATGTGTTTCCTTACATCTATTTATATTAGAAACAGAAAGTGTTTATCAGCATCTGGTTAGGATTTGGGGTGAAGGGGATTCTGGACTGAGATGGAGGAGGGGGGGGGCGTACAGTTGAGTATGTAAAGAGACCTTTACACTGTTCTACCTACTGAACTTTAAGACAGCATAAAAGCATGAAAAAAGAAGATCAAATATTGGATCCAGAAAGAGTGATACAAAAGTATACATAGCACAGTCATTGAGTCAACATGCCCTCCTGCTGGGTCAAAGCATCATGCCACCCCAATGGGTTGAGAACACTCCCTAAAGGCTGGCATGATGCAGTAATGCATCCTCACTGAGTTACACGGTGGGGCTGCGAATGTTGGGTTTAAGCGAGATGCCATCATGAACCCTTTAAGGATGCATGTCACTAAAAGATGACATACGTCATCATTAGGCACCAATGCAGCTCCGGAGAGTTACTTGCCAGGGCAGCATTGGTGTATTATGACTGCCCATAAGGAGTGTCTCAACCGCATAGGTTGGCATGATGCTTGAATGCAGCCCTGGCAGATACTCACCAGGGCTGCATTCAAGCATCATGACGACCAAGGGCATGATCTAATAAAACATACCGCAGGGCTGAAAGGGTTAAATCACTATGCAGTCCTTTAAGAGTTGGTTTATATGCAAAATTAATGATGCACATGGTGAACATAATATGGATGAGAAGAAGCAGAGAAAACCCCCCGTCCTATAAAAAGCATATGTAAATGCTTTGTCAAGTAAATATGTAAGAAAATCCGACTTCCCATTCCAATCAGGTGTTACCTTTTAGACAATAGCTCGTAATGGATTATCTTTTACTACGGGATCCCAAATGAAGTAATATCCTCCTGACAATGACCAAGTCTTTCAAATGGTATCCTGTTTCTTAACCCTTTGAGGATGGCATAATGCATTAATGCATCATGCCAATGGTTGTCATCATGCATGAATGCAGTCATGGTGAGTAACCTGCCAGGGCTGCATTTAAGCATCATGTCAACATTATGAGGTCGAGACACTCCTGAAGGGTTGGCATGATGCACCAATTCAGCATCAGTGAGTAACTTGCTATGGCTGCATTGGTGCATCATGACGACAAATGTCATCTTTTAGCCACATATGTCCTTAGAGGGTTAACACCACACTGATAGGTCTAAAGAAAGTTGCCTCCACAGACAATGGTTTTACACAAAGGCAAAGAACAATGCTTGATGAAATATGTAAAACTATCTCTGAATGTTCATGATGCTCTTCAACCCTTTAAACCTTCAAGGATGGCATTGTATCTTAATGCATCATCCTTTGGTTGTCATGACGGATGAATGAAGCTCTGGTGAGTAACTAGCTAGTACTGCATTCATGCATCATGCCGAGACACTCCTAAAGGGACGGCATGATGCACCAAAGCTGCACGTACAGGTTACTCATTGGTGCATCATGAAGACAAATGTCACCTTTTAGTGACATGCCCTCCTTAAAGTGACATGGTCCGATATTTTTATTTTCATATTTTAAATCCTGCTTAAATGTGTTTCAAATGTTAGTACAATTTCGTATTTGGAGGATAGGGCGCTATAAAATGTCATCTATGGGCAATAAGAGCCCAATTATAGGTGCAGATGTGGACCAAGTATAGTATTTTACAGTGTATTTGCAATGGGGGAATTAAAGCGTGCACTCCAAAATTACTAAATTGAGCCATAATCTAATAATTAGTTGAATTCTAAGCTGAATTCTAAGGGAATGAAATTAAATAAAGTCGCCAGTACATGAAGTATGGCCATAGGGAACATTCTGGTTCATTTTTTACAAAATTCATTTGTCACTTTAAAGGGTTTTGGAAGGGTTTCCCTTCAACATGAGATCCATCTGTATGATGCATGGGTGCAACACCGTGAAGTAACTTGTCAGTGCTGAATCTAAAACTCATGCTGACCCTTAGCTAATGTCTCAACCCCATAGTTCTGCATGATAGGTAAATGCATTCATGCATCATGAGGACCAAGATAATGAGGGATTAATGCATTATGCCGTCCGGAATGGGTTAAATACAAATATACATAATGATACATTTTTTGAATGATGTACCAAAATCTGTTATACATTGCCATAGGAAGCATGCAATGTGCTACCATTTGCTGATTGTCTTCTTGATAAATGACGCATGTTTTAGTGTCTGAAGCCATCACTGAAGTCAATACACAAAAGATTGCTACCCTATTTCCACCGTCTCTAACAATCCCAACTTACCAGAGACCCATTGCTCCTCACATGCTAAGAGGGAGAGCCTCCTGCCACCCAGATGGAAATGTGTTTTCTTGCATCTCTTTATATTAAAAACAGAAAGTGGTTAGGGGCAGCTGGTGGGGATTTGGAGTGAAGGCGGATGGCTCACCGTCCAGGGTACGGTGAGAGGTTTGGTAGGGCAGGGAGCCTAGACCCATATGGAGCATGCAGTGTATTAACCCTTTAAGGACGGACGCCGCTGAAAGATGACATTAGTCGTCATGATGCACCAATGCGGCTTCAGCAGGTAACTCGCCCGAGCTGCATTGGTGCATCATGCCGACCCTCCTGAAGTATCATGCCAACCCAATAGGGTTGGCATGATGCTTGAATACAGCTCTGGTGAGATACTCGCTAGAGCTGTATTCATGCATCCTGATGGCAAAAAGGCATGATGCATTAAGGTATCATGCCTTCCTCAGAGGGTTAGCTATTTACATGGGGTTGATGCATTTCCAAGTGTCTACATAACAGTCCTGGTGAGTATCGTGCCCTGGCTGTATTGGATGTGTCAATGGATGCATCATACCCCAAAGGAATACCTCTGGTCATAGCCCTTGGACGTGAATTGTGTTTAAGGTCTCACAGCGAGGGGTGCAGACAGCACCTTTGGCGTTATCCGGCTGTTCTCTGACTAACACCACATACTGTATACGTATGAATGGTTTAGTGAATTTTGTGGGGGGGGGGGGGGGGCAAAATGTGGCCGTGTTCAATTCCACAGTCAGTACCTCAGGGGGTGCAATGGAGGACCTACGACCTTTATACAGCTGTTATTTGAAAACACTGCCACTATGAATGGCCACCCAGACCCACAGCTCCACACCTGGGACCAACACTTCACAAATCACATATATTAAGGATTCATCCACATGATTAGATCCTGCCTGATTTCCATATACTTTTACCAGATTTTGGAAATGAAAAAAATAAATGTCTGGGGAAGGAAAAATATGATCAGGTTAGTGGCAAGGGTCACTATTGAAAGTAAGGGATATGAGATGCATATTTTACTCAATGCAAGTGAGTATGCTTCAGATAGTCCAGTGTTTAATGCAGACCTTGACGTATGACAACCTAAGGTAAATATGCTTTAATGCAATATGCCATCCTTAAAGGGTTAAGACTATGCCTTTTTGTATCAAGATAAATACTTTACTCAATGGGGGTGAGTATGGCACACACCGTAACGCATTAGGTGCAGACGGTGAGCTCTGACCTTACCCCGCTGTCCTGTGTTACTGCCTCCACATGGGGCCTCCATGAGCTGCTCACACACCACCCCCACCTGGTGACAACCGTGGGAACCTCACCGAGCAGCTCAGGGCCTGCAGGCAGACTCAGCCACTCTCCGACCGACAAGATTCCAGTCCCGCGCAACTCACTGCATTTAAACCTTCAAAGACATATGTCGCTAAAAGATCATTTTTGTCATCATGATGCACCAATGCAGCCCCAGGGAGTTACTTGCTGGTGCTGCATTGGTGCATCATGCTGACCCTATGGGAGTGTCTCAACCCCGTAGGGTCGGCATGATGCTTCAATGTAGCACTTGGGAGGAATGCATTAATGCCTCATGTTGACCAAGGACATGATGCATTAAGGCATGATACAATATCTAAATGGTTAATTATACGGCGAAGCCAGAATGCTGCCTCGAGAGTGGGTGTTATTAGCATTATTAGCATTATCATATTAACAAATGTCTCCTCATGTTTTTCATCCTACCAAGAAGATTCTTGTCCCCTACTCCTGACTGCACTAAGGCCCATTTTCTATTAGCCGATTTGGGGGTGCTGTTTGCTGCTAGATTATCTAATTGGCAGGTAGCTGTCGGCAGGTCCATCAATGGATATAGTATGAAACAAACAATATGCAGGTTTATAGTATAGACTAAAATAAGCAGCCCAATCGCACGCCCTTAATTGGTGGTTGTAGTGGGTAAACTGATTGATAGTACCCCTTAATCAGCTAGTGGAAAATGGGCCTTAACGATGCAGCGGAGGGAGAATTATGCCTAGAGAGTGGGCATGATTGTCATTATCAGCATTATCAAATTTCCCATATAACATTATATTTACAAATATGTACTTTGGTAGTTTATTTACCTTAATTCATTGATGCTTTTTGACCTTATTGACTTTGTTTATTAACTTTTTCTAAATTATCAGAACCTCAGTGAAACTATTAACAAAACTAAAAAAATTCTTTCCCATCATGAGAGTCAGGTATATACAGGTTTTGGCAGAGTCTTGTTGTAGACCTGACAGGGAACTGGAGAAGGGCGTGAGAATGGCAGGGACTGTGTGAGGTGTATGGCTTGCAGGTACACATCTACCCATGTCCAGACACACTCGGTGTGGTATCAATGTACCCGGTGTACAATGTGGTTATAGCACTGCAGGTACAGAAAAACTTATCTCATAACTCACCCTAGTTATGAGAAAGGATTTGAACAAAGGTTAGTTCATAGAGAGTCTGTAGACTCAGGCAGGGTGTATTCTGGGGATCTCTGCCCAAGGAGATTGTCTCCAACCTTCAAGATTCTTGTCCCCTGCCGCTGACTTCACTTAACGATACAGGGGAGGCAGAATGATGCCTCAAGGATAGGCATAATTATCATTAAAAGAATTGTCATATAACATTTGTTTCCTCACATTTTTTATACAATATCATATTTACAAATATGTACTTTGATACTTAGTTATTGATGCTCTTTAGCTTTACTGACCTTGTTCATCCACTTTTTCTAAATTGTAAGAAGCTCAATAAAACTATCATCAAAACTCAAAAAAAGCTTTCTCATTAGGAGAGGCAGTTCTAGATAGGTTTGGGTAGAGTGTTGTTGTAGACCTGATAGGGAACTGGAGAAGGGCGTGAGAATGGCAGGGACTGTGTGGGGTGTATGGTGTGTAGGTACATGTCTAGACACACTCTGTGTGGTATCAATGTACCCAGAGTACAATCTGGTTATAGCACTGCAGGTACAGAAAAACTCATAACTCACCCTAGTTATGGCAAAGGAGAAATAGACAAATGCCAACTACATTGATACCTTCTCTGTTGTATTTCATGAGTGGTTGCCGGGATAGTATCCCACATAGATGCAGGCTGAGTGGGATGCCCCTTCAGCCCCGGTGAGTGAAATACATCTGCGCTGTATTAATGTTGGTGGCGTTTGCATTTAATTTGTCTTTAATTTGTGTATGTAAGCATAGTAGATATCTCAAAAGAATGAAAAACAATGGTTAGTTTATAAAGACTAAAGCCTAAACTAGTGTTGACTCCCCGCGAAGCATCCATGACATTGCAGAGACTGAATTCTAAAGTCTGATCTTGTAGCAATGCGAGGGTTATGGGGAGCTAATAATATGATCAGAGGTACGAGGGTAAAAATATGTCAAATTGTTTTTTTCAATATTAACATGGTATTTTTTCTAATATGGGGGGGGGGCGTTGGTGGATTAGGTGGGGACAAATAGAGATTTCATCTCTCTAGAGTGGGAAACAACACACATTTTATCCAAATGAACTGTTCAGCATATTACCATAGGTTCATGGTTGGCCACAATAAAATTAGACATGTCTTTGAGGGGAATACAAAAAGAGGAGGGTATGAAAGAAATGGCGTGGCAGAAATAAGCGCCCCCCTTGTGATCACTCCCTTCCCATGTTTAGTATGATACAGACTCTGCCCCGACCTTGACCTATATATAATATGAATGGTTGGCCTGCAACCAATGCTATTGTAAGTGACCTTTCTTCCCTGTGCTCCCAATCCCTCCAGCCTGGCATAATACGCGAAAGGTTTCATTTGAATGGAGGCCAGCACCTGCGGAAGGAAACTGAGCTCACCTACTACCGCTACCATGCTCTACCCATCAACCCTTTCAGGACGGCGTGATGCCTTAATGCAGCATGTCATTGATGCTTGGATGCAGCCCTGGTGAGGAACGCGCCAGTGCTGCATTGATGCATCATACTAACCTCATAATGTAGAGACACTCCCGAAGGGTAGGCATGATGCACCAACGCACTGGCACTGACTTACTCGCCATGCCTGCATTGGTGCATCATGTCGACAGGTGTAATCTTTTAGCAACATCTGTCCTTAAACAGTCAAGCACAGTATGGTCTTTGTTGAATTGCGCTTTTTATTGGTATTATGCATGAATGTGACCCTGGTAGGTACCTGAAAGTGACTGATTATTGCATCATGTCAGCCCTATGAGTTAATGCAGTGTGGAAAGGGTTGGCATGAGATGAGATTCTAGGCCTACATTTGTGCATCATGAAGACAAAGCACTATGAGAGCTTAAGGACTCTCAGCACCCAAATTGCACTAAAACAGTTTTGGGGGTATACTTCCGAAGAAATGTGTTAAACGTGTACATATTATACATAAATAAATAGTTTAACATAAGAATTATGTCCATTTTCCATCCCATAATGATGTTGATATTAAAAGAAGATAAAAAGGAACGTTTGTGTTCCATTCAGGTTCCACAGTGACAAAAATTCCAAATAATGGAAGGAATATGATAAAAGTATTATAGATGGTTCAAATTATGTATAGTATGTAGAGGTGTAACACATGTACTTGCAATTAAACCCTCAATACCGTTTTAGTGCAATATGGGTGCTGAGAGTATTTAAACCCCCGGCGCCTCTATAAAAGCCCAAAATGCCAGACCTCCCTCAGGGCTGATTGTAACTGAAGGTGCAACCAGCTTATTACCTTTAAAGCATTCCTTTTGAACTATGTCCACCAACCGATGTACTCTAGTGCCTAGTCTAGCATCATCTAATGACACACAAACAGAGCTCCATCCCTGGGACTGTGTGACTGTTTAATGGTTCTGGTCTCAAAGGGCGATGTGATGCCTTAATGCATCGTGCTCTTGGTCGACATGATTTCAGCTAGTTATCAGTTTTATGCTCAATTTAAGAATTTTGGAGTGCACGCTGTAAGTTTCTCATTAAAAATACATAATGAAAGGCTGTACCTGTGTTCAGCGGACCCTATTAATTGCCCCTTTTTCTCCATCAATAATATGTTATCGTGCCTCATCCCCCAAATATGATATTGTAACGGTATTTTGAACAAGTCTAAGTAGAATTTAGAATATTGTAGAGTTCGTCTTTATAAGATTCATGAAATAAGGACATAAGCCACAGTATTCTTAGTGAGATGCGAAGAAAGGGTTTTTATTATAGTCTCAACCTGGACAATCAAGGTAAATATGAGTTCTGATTCATTCTTGTTATTCGATGTATATGTACTTTCATGTGGTCAGCTCATCCAGCAGGCCGACTTCCTCCCCTGTGGTCCCTGTGCTGCCCAGCCCAACACAAAGGGTTTCCTTCACAGGAAGTCAGCACTTCCTCTTATACCCTGCCTCATGGCCTTTGAGCACGGAATGGTGCCTTTTAACTCTTTAAGGACAGATTTCACTAAAATAGGATATTTATCATCATGATCGTTCAATGAAGCTCTGGCGCGTAACTCACCGGTGCTGCATTGGTGCATCATGGGAGTGTCACAAGCCCATTGGATTTGAATGATGCTTGAATGCAGCTCTGCAAAGTTACTACCCAGGGCTGCATTTATGCTTCATGATGATCAAGGGCATGATGTATTGATGAACTATGCCATCCTTAAAGGGTTAAAGGTTGATGGTGGTATAGACCCCTCCAGCAGGCTTACTTCCCCATGTCACCCGGGCCCAACACAAAGGGTTTCTATGAAAGGATGTCAGCTCTTCCTCTTACCCTTATAGCCTTTGAGTAAGGATGATGCCCTTAAACTCTCTAAGAATGACTTGGCACAATTGTCGTCATGATGCACCAATGCAGCCCTGGCACGTAGTTCACTAGTGCTGCATTGGTGCATCATGTCAACCCTTCCAGAGTGTCCTAACCCTGTAGGGTTTACCACACCACCCATAAATCCCACAGCTTTACTACAGAGGCATATCTGAAGGACCTACCGTATTCGACGTAATAACCGCCCTCCCCCTAATAAGCGCCCCCCCCCCCTTTTTGAGACATTTTTAGACTAGAACAAAGGATCAAATTTCGCGATTTCGGCGACATTTAAACTTTTAAGTACTAAAAATGTTATAAAAAACAATTTTAAATGCGCCCTGGGTGCTTATTACGTCAAATACGGTATATGTAAATATGGATGCAGTAGGAACAGTAGCAAGTGGAAATCTATAGAGTGAGGAATTTAACCCCTGGTGAAAAACTGGTGAAAAATATGCATTAACACTTTAAGAACGTCATGCCTTAATGCATCATGCCCTTGGTCATAATAATGCTTAAATGCAGCCCTGGTGAGTAAGTCGCAAGGGCTGCTTTCAAGCATCATGGCAACACTACAGTGTTCAGAGACACTCCCGAAGGGACGGCATGATACACCATGCCAGAGCACAGGCGAGTTACTCATCAGGGCTGCACTGGTGCATCACGGCGACAAATATAACTTTTTAGCTACATGCATCCTTCCAGGCATGAAGCTGCTAGAAGTGTTGGGGGTCTTTCACAGTTATGTACAAATCTGTAAAAATGTCATCATGCCTCAAGCCTCATATATGGCTACCATGACAGCTGATGGGTATGGTGCATTAAAGCAGCATGCTGGCCCTAAATGTTACGCCAGGTGCTGGTTGGTGAGTGTGTAAGAGTGCTGTAGCTGACAGTCATGAGGGCAGGTGCAGACAGCATGGAGGGTCCCTCACAGCCACCACCTCACGGCTACCCTGAGATTAACTTAACATGAAGCCACTTCTCTCTCCTCTCCTGTCATTAAATCTCTAAAATCGACATGGCGACATGGTCATTTCTTAAAATCGACATGCGACATGGAGCTTAGTGACATGGGGAAAAAAATAAGTGACATGATTTTTCTTAAAATCGACATGGGACAGGACAGGCTCTTAACAGCGACATGGGACATGGGGATTTAACTTTTAAGTGACAGGTGACAT
The DNA here is from genome assembly GCA_947462335.1 of Harmothoe impar. NCBI lineage: Eukaryota > Metazoa > Annelida > Polychaeta > Phyllodocida > Polynoidae > Harmothoe > Harmothoe impar. The sequence continues at coordinate 8,283,636 of OX381717.1, read as the reverse complement.
GGCCATTTCTTAGGGAGTGATCATTTTTTAACAACAGGGGGGAGGGTGGTTTTCCGCGCGGAGCGTGTGAAATTTTTTTTTTATTTGGAGGGGTTAACAGTGTTTCTGGGGGTGGGGGGGGGGCTGTACCATAGCTGACAGGCATGAGGACAGGTGCAGACAGCATGGAGGTTCCCTCACAGCCACCACCTCACGGCTACCCTGAGATTAACTTAACATAAAGCCACTTCTCTCTCCTCTCCTGTCGTTAAGGCTGCCCAACCTCCCGTCCATAGAAATGTGGCTGTCAAAACCATCCCCTCCGGCTTCCTGTCCACAAATAGAATAGGGTCACAAGGATGTGGGGACATTGATGGCAAGGGCTGAACAAAGCATCCTTGTTGGTCTATTGTGTGTACCTGAAACTGACAATGAAAGGAAATCCCAAGAGATTAGGACTGGATATATATGACAAGTGGAGAGACACAATGATCCAGGAGAAAAGTGAATCCTTCTAGAAAAGTGATGACCTTTTCTAGACCTTAATTGCTGATTGTGTTACCTTGTGGATGGTAAACGAGCTACATCTTAGGCCAAAAAAATAAAAGGTTTGTTTCAGGTCACACAGCCGACCCTATCTAAACAGGGCCGACCCTATGCTTTCTTATGCAATTTTGAAGAAATTTTTATAGTTTTACACTTTTTTCGGGGGTCACTTTTAGGTTTACAAAAATATTGAAAAAAACTTCCCATTTTTACACTTTTTTGGGTCAATTTTAGAGGGAAAATATAAAAAAAAACAGTAAAAGAAAAATAGAAATTCGACCTACCGACCCTAGAGTTTCTTCCAATGTTACCTGAAACAAAACTTTTTTTTTATTTGGCCTTACACTCTAGGTGTCGGTGAGCGTTATTTATAGACACAGACGGGGTAAGAGGAGCAGAGCTTTTAGAGGGTTATGACAGGGAGACATCATTTGTGATGAGAGGTGGAGGAGCAGTCATTATTTCCAATAGATAACTCCTTATTTCACAATCAACAGCTAACACTGAAGCTGTGGGTAACAGTTATTTATAGACCCTACAGGAAAGGTGGGAGAGGAGCGTAGCTTGGGGAGTTGTCGCAAGGACAGGTCATTTGTTAAGGCAGGCAGCTGGGGAGCAGTTGTTATATTGCTTTTTTGAACTCCTTATTTCATAGCTACTTGTGTCTGATCCTGGGCATTGTTGTCAGCATTCGAATTTTGTTCGTCCTATTAAATGGTAAACTACAGTTATATTACAAAATAGTCATAATGTAATAATGCTGGTAGTACACCACGTTTAGAATTGCACAGCTCATGCCCTGACCTTGACCTATATATGTGAGAGGTAACTAGGGTGACTTACAATCAATGTCAGCCTCAGTTTTGTAAGTGACCCATCTCCCTGAGCATTCCCATCCGGCATCACATACAAAGGGGTTCCTTCTGAATGGAAGCCAGCACAAGGGATATCCCCCTCTGGAAGGAAACTGGGCTGCTCTACTACCAGCACCCTGTTTACCCGGTCTGGGGCAGCATAGTGCTTTATTGCTTGATGGCCTTTGTTGGCATCATACTTGAATGCAGCACCAGTGAACAATTAGCTCTAGCCCAGCTGAAACCCTCTATGCATAGCAGGTTGATGCGCTGCTGAAAAGTCAGCATGATGCTTGAAAGCAGCTTTGGTTAGTAGACATGTGATGGCTGTATTCATGCATCATGATGACACATCGTATTATTTAAAGCGCTATGAGACCCTTAAAGGGTTGAAGGAAGCGGGAGCACCTTCAACAGGCTTACTTCCTGCACTATGGTCCCCATGTCCCCCGACCCAGCACAAAGGCTTTCCGTTGAAAGGAAGTCATTACTTCCTCTTATACCCTACCTCATAGCCTTTGAGCATGGCATGGTGCCTCACCCATGAAAGATGGCGGTGCTAGTGAGTCAGTCGGCAAACCAATTTGTCTCACCACCCATCTATTGCACATCTTTACTACCAAGGCGTATCTTGAGAACCAGATCTTTGTTATAGGCTTAATATGAAAATATGGACACTTTTCTGAGAGGTTTGTTGAGTGCAGATAGAGTGAGGGATTTAACTGAAGCCACTATAGTGTGTTTTGTTGTGTGACATTGTGTAAGCATGTTGCATGCATGTGCCAGCTATCAGGGTTTGGGAAATCCTACCTTTAACCCAATGCCGGGAGAAAAGCAAGTGAGGGGGTTTCTCATCTTGGTTTTGGGTGGATATACATGTAATTTTGGGTTCAACCAGAAAATCCAATTTGCTAATACCTTACCATTATTTGCTGAAAAACATTCACCTACATACAAGTAGACAATTTAATTGGCTAGGTATATGTGAATGGGCTAGTATGAAAGTCTTGTACTTCTTGAGATATAATGATTTAAATGACAAAATATAGCCTAAATAAGGTACATTTAAACGTGGACTCCTACCCCCTCCCCCCCACCCCTCCCCAGCCCACCTGTATAAGATACTGCACTGGGAGAACTCCCCTTGGAGGTGCAGACTGGCGGCCCTTATCTCTAGAGAGATAAGGGCAGGAGGCCGATCTGAGGGCTGCACTAAGTAAGGGGAAATTTCCCCTTGCTGGAAGAAACCCCACTGTAGGCTAATATACCTATAATGGAAAATGTCCCGGATTGTCCAGGCCTGGCTATGAATGACTTAGGGACTTTACATTCATGCAGGGTTAATTCACTCTGTACCCATGAAGGCTATGGATTCTGGTTGTGGTGGGGGTATACTAGAGTCCCAATGCAGCAAAGTGCTGATAATAATGAGGATACCTCACACTTCTACCTCAATCTATAAGGAATCTAAACATCATGTTTATTTGTCATTCTTGTGAAACAATCTCAAGTCCCCTGACCATCCCCATAAGGTGGGCATGGTGTATGAATAGACATATCACGTGAATTCAAAGATACATCAGAGCAACCAAGGGTATGGTGTTTTCAAGCACCATGCTGCCACTTGAGGTGCTGGTTGGTGAGTGTGTATGAGTGCTGTAGCTGACAGGCATGAGGGCAGGTGCAGACAGCATGGAGGGTCCCTCACAGCCACCACCTCATGGCTACCCGGAGATTAACTTATCATGAAGCCACTTCTCTCCCCGCTCCTGTCGTTAACGCTGCCTACTCCCATCCATAGAAATTTGGCTGTCAAGTCCAGCCTTCTGGGATCAGGAAAAGGTCTTGAAGGTATAGAAATTTCTAGAGCAATAGCTGACATTCAAGGCCCCTTGCGGTTCCTTTACTGAAAACTGACACCAAAGATAAATTCTGAGTGGGTTAGGACTGGATGTTACAAAAGGAGAGATCCTTCGGTAGTAGAAAAAAGTGAACTTTTACCAAAATGGCTATGTCCCTGTTTTGACCATAGCAGCTGAGGCTGCCACCTGGTGTATGACAGACAGACTACAGCCTACATTGAAGGTGTGGGTGACAGGTATTTATAGACCCTAAAGGGGTGGGGCGAGAGGAGCTTAGGGACGCTGAAAGGGACAGGCCATTTGGTAACAAAGGCAGCTCTGGGAGCAGTTGTTATTTCCACTACACCACAACTCAATATTTTACAGTTATTCTGCTGCTGGCCTTGGGTGGTATTTAATAGTTCTTTGCCCTCTTGAACGGTAACATAGTTACAACGTTTTTGTGATACTAAAATGCAGAACATACTACCAAGCAATAACACATAATGATAGAAAAAAACATGAAACATTGAAGATATGAATTTTGGATTAATAGATAGTAGTACTTAGTATGTTACCTCATACAACTAGGAACATGCAAAGAGGCATCCTGATCACCCTTACCTGTTACCAGAACCGTTTAGCGTTGAAAGATCCAGCCAGCCACAACCACCCCTTGCCTTTGTTAAATGCTTGGTCCCTGTTTAACCTGTACATCATTCTACACATTTCCATCAAGTATTTCCCTTGATCTTTGTGAGCATTTGTTGTCCCTGAGAACATCATTCTGTCAGAGAGTTGTAAAGAAATACAATACGATGTTCCATTTCAATGACAATGCCGTTGTCAAGGGAACATTTTTTCATTAGGAATTCCAAGAAAAAAAGGTAATGGAGTTTTTTCTAACAAAGTGATAATCACTGAGAAAAATTAATATGATCAACATTGTGAAATATTTGGGTACAGGCAGGAGTGGGGAGGAGAGAAAATGGACCGTGGAATTTGTGCTTAATCATGTTTACTTTTTTTATTATTGTTTCTTGGAAAGAATAGCATTCAAATGTTATCATTACTTACAAATACAGAGCTTGGCATATTCAAATAACTAAAGAAGAAAGTGCCAGTCTCAATATTTTTCTGAGGTGAGTCTAACATAGGTCACATGACCTAAAGAGATGTCAAGAGGGTTGTGGTGAGATGTAGATCGAGAAAAAGATTTTTACTTTGGTTTCTAAAGGGAAAACTTGCTTGCTTGGCTATCTCCATCGTCCTACTCCCCTCCTTCCTGACTCCATTTTCCTTCTGTATAGGGGGACCCAAAATGTATTAAGCACAGTAGTTTCCTCTATAGCCTACCCCAGTCCCATGTATAGAAAGCATTGCATGTGTGTGTGTGTGTGTGAGGGTGGTACTAGATTCTTTAAACTGCACCTCTGCCTGTCCCCTACTGCTCCCAGTTCCCTTTGTAGTCTACTCTGGCTGCTGTCAGCAGTCGTTCAGAAGGTGAGACCAGAACCATTACTCAGTCACTTAGTGCCTCTGTCACCGTCCTGCAGTTTAACCTGGTCTGTTACAGGGTTGAGAGAAGAGCCTGAGCCAAAACAAAAGAGGTTTGTTTCAGATAATGTGGGGCAAAACTCTATGGTCGGTAGGTTGGATTTGTTTTCCTTTTAATTTTTTTGTTTAACTGCCCCTCTACATACCCGAAAATTGACCCATAAAAGTGTCAAAAATGGAAAGATTTTCTCAGAATTTTGTAGACCAAAAATTTACCCCAAAAAGTGTAAAAATATTAACATTTCTTTAAAATTGCAAAACAAAGTATAGGGTCGGCCCTGTTTAGATAGGGTTGGTCGGGTGACCTGAAACAAACCTTTATTTTTGGCCTATGGTATGAGAACACACTGTTTGGTCAGAAGGGAAAGCTTCAAAGGCTTGCTGTTTCTCAAGAAACAGTTGGGGTTTGAAGACTTTCCTCAAATGTGTTAAAGTAGGTCAATATATTACTGAGTATTAAAGAAATCTATGAAGGTTATAAGTCATTCAGAAAAAGGTTAGTTGAGATGGACACAAAGGAAAAAACAGAGATGCAGAAATAGTGACAGAAAAGTGTGATAAGAAACACAGTATTCCTACCCAAGTGACTAATTATCAACAAAGAATTGTCACATACAAGAATTGAGACACAGACCAATCTCAATAAGAACAATTATGATCAGCTCCAAGAACATGGCAGACCATGCTCTTATACAGCTCGATATGAAACAATCAATTCCTATCAGATGATAGATTTAGCACAAAAAAAGTCATTAAATAAGCCCCAGACAAGTATATGTCTTAGACAGGGGGCTTAATCCTTTATGATCTAATCAAATAAGGATTATTTTACACAGCTGAGCTTGATGTAATCATAATAAAACTAAGTCAGAGAAGGAAGTCTGTTGAAAAATGTTAGTACTAGTCTATACACACCAATCCATTTTCTAGACCAGATAATTGCCAAAACCACTTCAGTTGTATTTAAGCACCCGACCATGGACCAGTAATTAGGTGGTGTTTGAGCAGCCAACTACTTAATGAATGCTCCCTCATTAACCCCCACACCCAGAAGCCAAAGCACACAAGCGGCAGCCATCTTTTCTTACAGCCAGACTTGGAGGAGGGACCTGCTTAACTCTTCCTTTGCCACGCTCCGCATAAAGACATCCCTCCCAAAACCAGATTTTTTCAGATGAAATTCAAAAGGGATATTGGGATTTAGGGAATAACCTAACCTTTCAGAAACTACAGGAATTTTGTAATTATTCAAATTAGAAGTACATTAGAAGGAGTATTAATATATATATATATATATATATATATATATATATATATATATATTTATAGAGAGAGAGAGAGAGAGAGAGAGAGAGAGAGAGAGAGAGAGAGAGAGAGAGAGAGAGAGAGAGAGAGAGAGAGAGAGACACACACACACACACACACACTGGGCCTACTTCTGGGGACCACAGCTGTACACATCCCATGTCCTTCCTGAATTGGAACAGATCAATATTAACAATTATTACTTAGCTATGTAGAAAACCAAAAAGTGGACTCCTATATGTAACACAGCCTTGAAGTTTCCCAGGGAGGTTGCACTGAGGAAGGACAAGTTGTATTGACCTATCTGAATCTTACATTCATACTCTAGCTCCTGTTCTGCATAATTGTTTTATCTAACGTAGGAGGTTCTTCCCTGCCTTGCAAAAACACATTCTGCAGTACCTGCCTTTGGTTTCCATCGTAATTCCTATACTGTATTATACAACTATTTAAGTACAAGAACTTCAGAGATAATAACAAATGAATTGTTTATTAGGTCAGTTTGAATACACAATGTCATGTTGATGAAGGAACGAAATTTGTCATAAATGTCATGAATATAGCAATGCAGTTTTCTATGTGGGTATTGGATAACATTTTATAATTGCTTTGAAAAGTTAGAAAATGTTATTAGTCTGGTAAATAAAGCTTTTCAAATCATCAAAACTGTAGGAAAAGGTGGATTTTATTAGTTTGATATGTCTTTTTTTCAGACAAAAAAAGTTAACCATTTTTTTCCTGGGGAAAATGGGGCAAAATCCAAAATGGCCGCCAAAATGTCAGAATTTTATCTCCCTTGACCTTAATTTTGCTTAGTGTGCTATTTGAGAATTACCTATCACCCCTAAATTGGACCCAAGGAATTCATCTGGTTGCCTAGCAACAGCCATTATAATTGTGTATATCCCTAGCAACACAGGTTTCCACAGTCCTGAGGTTGATTTTGATAATACCCATCTCCCCTAAATTGGACCCAAGAAATTCATTGGCGCTATGGGCATGTTGCTAAGACATCTGGTTGCCTAGCAACAGCCATTCTAATTGTGTATATCCCTAGCAACACAGGTTTACATGGTTCTGAGGTTGATTTTGATTATACCTATCCACCCTATATTTGACCCAAGAAATTCATAGGCGCTATTTGCATGTAACTTGTACCTGAAACTGACAATAGAAAGAAACCCTGGGAGATTAGGACTGGATATGACAAGTGGAGAGATACAATGGTCCGGGAGTAAAGTGAGTTTTCTAAAAATGGCAATGACCTTTTCTAGACCTCAATTGCTGACAGTGCCACCTGGTGTATGACAGACAAACCCCAGCTAACTCTAAAGGTATGGGTGACAGTTATTTATAGACATAGATGGGGTGAAAGCAGTGGAGCTTTTAAAGTCTTATCACCGGGACACATCATTTGTGATGGGAGGTAGGGAAGCAGTCATTATTTCCAATACATAACTCCTTACTTCACAATCAACAGCTAACACTGAAGCTGTGGGTAACAGTTATTTATAGACCCTACAGGAAAGGTGGGAGAGGAGCGTAGCTTGGGGAGTTGTCGCAAGGACAAGTCATTTTTTTAACGGAGGCAGCTGGGGGAGCATTTGTTATTGTTCCATTTAAACGACCTATTCCACCGTTATTCCTGTCTGGTGCTAGGCATTATGGTTTGTATTCAACTCTTGTCTTTGTTCAGATGGTTTGATATTGGTGCATTGGGTAGACAAAGGGCATCCTGAAGCAAAACAATGCCTCATTTGTAAATATATCGTTACATTATAACAGCCATCGTTTTACAAACATACAAACCATTTTTTAATCATGACAACCCGTCGGTCCATGATAACAAGTCGGCTGTATTACATCTTCTGACAGGTCAGTAGGATGAAATACATCCAACAGTACCACAAATCATAGACAACAGTACAATATGTTTGAAATAAAAGGCCAGTTGCCATGGAAACAACGCCAAGATATCACACTGCAGTGCATGTGGAGAGTGAACTAAGGTTTTATTGTTGCAATGGCTGTTGTGTATGGAGCTTGAGTACATTGGATTAATGACACTGATGTGATTTATATGGACCAGTGTCATACTTTAAAAGCCATTCAGGAATGGGTTACCATGGAAATGACTTGGAATGAGAGAAAGGGGGATTTGGAAAATGTGCAGGCCTTTGTGGGGAGGGTTGGGGTTACCATCTAATAACCTTGAGGAGAAAGGTGTGAAAACATTTTTGCTGCAGAGTTTCACTTCGTAGCCATTGTCAAAGAATAATCGCTGCCTTACCCTGTTCAGAATGGTACAGATGCTGTGCAGACCTTGACCTAGATATGCTAAAGGTTACTAGGCCTACCAGCGAACTATGTCAGCCTCAAGGGTTTTGTGAATGACCTTTCTTCCCTTTACTTCCCATCATTCCCAGCAGACATCACACACAAAAGGGTTTCCTTTTGAATGGAGGCTAACACCATAAAAATCCTGCTGATGTGTGGCCTGCAGAAGGAAACTGGGCTACCCTACTACCCCTACCATGTTTAACCTGTTAAGGGCAGCATCATGCTTTAATGTCTAATGTCCTCAATTGTTACCTATGCACAGCACTGTGAGTTACCAGCTCTAAGCTTTTTGATACCATTTGTGTATAACATTTTGATACACATATGAAAGCTAGATATGATGCATAATTGCAGCCCTGGTGATCAAACTCACCAAGGCTGCAATCATGCATCATCATGACAAAGTGCATTAAATACTATGAGACCTCTTAAGGGTTGAAGGTAGTTGAAGCCCCTTCAACCATTTTATTTCCTCCAACGTGGTCCCTATGTTGCCCCAACCCGACACGAAGGGTTTCTGTTGAAAGGAAGCGTTCACTTCCTTTTATACTGTGCCTCATGGCCTGTGAGTATGGCATGGTACCTCACCCATGAAAGATTGCAGTGCTAGTGAGAAACTCATCAATTTGCCACACAACTGGTCTGTTGTAAACCTTCAATACCAGGGCATACAGGGATAATTAGGGCTTAGCTATAGCGGTGATGAGAAAATAATGTAGACACATTTCTCAGAAGTTGGCCCGTAGGCTAGTGCATATAAGGGTATGCTTTGAAACCAGTAAAGACATGATAGTATGTTATGTAAACTGTATGGCACCATGCTGACACTAAAGGGTTAGGCCCAGTGCTGGTTGGTGAGTGTGTATGAGTGCTGTAGCTGACAGGCATTATGGCAGGTGCCGACAGCTTGGAGGGTCCCTCACAGCCACCACCTCACGGCTACCCTGAGATTAACTTAACATGGAGCCACTTCTCTCCCCGCTCCTGTCGTTAACGCTGCCTACTCTTATCCATAGAAATTTGGCTGTCAAAAACAGCCCTCAGGTCGCCCGTTCAGAGATCAGGAAAGGCCTTGAAGGTCTAGAGATTTTGAGAGCCATTGCTGACATTCAAGGCCCCTAGCAGACCAGTTACAGAAAACAGACACAAATGATAAGATGGGTTAGGACTGGATGTCACAAAAGGAGAGATCCATCGGTCGTAGAGAATACTGAATCTTCACCAAAATGGCTACTACCATGTTTAGACTATTACAGATCACAGTGCCACCTGGTGTATAACAGACAAAAGACAGCCTACCCTGAAGGTGTGGGTGACAGTTATTTATAGACCTTACATATATGGGTTGGGGAGAGGAGCTGAAAGGGAAAGGCTATTTATATATATAGGGAGGCGGTTTAAGATACAGGTCTTATAATGCAACTCCTTGTTTCACAGTTATTCTGCTGTTGACCCTGGGTGGTATCTATTCATGGTTTGACTACTCAAATAGTAACAGTTATAACACAACATTGTTATGAGGCCATAATGCAAGACATTCCAGGATTTATGAATACATCACTATCTTAAAGAGCATAAAGTAATCATGTATAAAGTAATCGGGTAGTAATATGGAGTAAGCTAATTTGTGCAATAAGGTTTGAGTCTAACCAAAGCTTATGCTAACAGAACCGTTCAGAGAGGTCTGCCTATGACTCAGGCCATTGACCAGAACCCAAAAGCAACTGAAAATGTATCCACAACCAGCACCCCCTGCCATTGGGTAAATGTTTGGTCCCTGTTCCTTCAAGCTCCCCTTTGGTACAGGCTCCTCCTTGTGTGAAGTGCCTCAGGCTATAGAGAGTTGTGTCACTTGCTACCTAATCTGTTTGATAGATCTAGATAGCTATGTTGCCACTGCGTATGTATTTATAATGGCACCTCTTCTGGTTTGATATTGATTTTATATCAGCATCTTATCTTCACCCTTGTTTCCTGTCTTAGGATAGGACACTGTGAGTAGAGTCTAGCGAAGCATAGCAAAGAATTACGGTGGAAAGTCACCAAGTGGCAGTAAAATTATAACTAGTCTCTGTATGTATGAAGTTATCAATCTGACAAATTGATGCCTAGCTCTGTTGATCTGTCTGTCTGTACTTTTTGTTCTGCCTATGCCTGGTTCTCTGTATCCCTCTCCCCATCTCTCTGTAAAAATGATTATTGTTTCTAGCATAATTTGAATATGTTTAATATAGTTTAAATGTTATTTCTGATATAAAGTTTGCTGCAATTAAGAAAAGTGGCCCTGCTTTAGTTGATGTGATTATGTTTTAATCCAGGGTTTAAATATCATCCCATTTCTGTTTCCATGAACTAATATAAAGAGCTGATTGTCATCAGAGACACGTATCCGTCTAAATAATAAACAAATTTCCTTTATCATGCTCAGAAGAGAGCAAGTACTGCCAGGACCTTGACCCTTGTATACGGTGAGGCAGACTTGGCATGTCTTCTATCTTCACATGCCCATACTATGCCAAGTAAACTGTGAGGGGAAACTGGACTGACCTACACCAGAGAAAAGCCTTGCCTGAATCATCCTATTTCCTTCACTTTAACCCTGTTCAGTGCCTCATACTGTGAAAGTACTTATATTCACGGGTGTAAATTTTCGCTGAGGTGGCAAAAGACTTATTCGCGGGTATTTATTCCATACTGTAGCATATAAGAATTTCGCGGATTTTTCATTTCCTTGAATATAGCGAAAATATATACCCAGCGAAATAAAGTATGACCAGAGTAGGTAGATTCACCCTGCGCATGACACATACCCTGAGACTGACAGTGAAATTTGAGGTCATTCATGTAAACTAGCACTGCTGGTGTATGTTTCTTGGAAAGAGTAACACTTGAACTTTACCATAGTTCACAAATAATTAGCTTAAAATGCTTGAATAACAACAAAATCAAGTGTCTGTCTAAAGGTATGTGTCCGACTTCAATGTAAGCCATTGTGCCTCACCCTTAGATGATAGTAGTGTCCCTAAGAAAAAGTTTGAACGAAAAAGTTTGAATGAAACTACAAAACCTCCTCTCTAGCAATACAGTGCAAGTGCACAACGGATTATCATTTTACATGAACATAAATATGAGTTAGGCCAAAAAAAAAGAGAAGGTGTGTTTCAGGCAACATGGTCCAAACATTAAGGTTAGGTAGGTCGGATTTTTTTTTTTTCTTTTTTTAAAAAAAAATGTTGGAGGTACCTTGAATGAGTCACGGACCGTCATATCGACTTGCGGGTCATCAAGACGACTCACCGATTCTTACTATAACTAGGAATATCATGAAATTATTGGACATTCTTGTTAATAAGCAATTTCATGAGGTTGGACAGCTAGTTAGGCATGTGATCTGTTCTTCCTGACCAAAAAATTGCTAAAATTTCCGAAAGAATTTGAATATTTTGTAAAAAAAAGGAGAAAATTCTCCAAAATATGAAGAAAATGCTAGGGTTGGCCCCTTTTTGAAACTAGGGTCGGTTTGCCTGAAACACACCTTTTATTTTTTTTGGCCTTATGGAAATAAGAATGTGTAATTGAACAAGGAGTTATAAGCATAATAAAATGCACCTGCCATCTCTTCACAACCATCCATCATGGGCAGGTCTTTAATGGAGACAGCCCCTCCCTTCATCATAACATTAAATAACCTGCTCTTATAAGGCAGGCTGCTGGAGTGTTATATCTTTGACAAGCCAATAGGATATATACGTCCCAAAGCACAAAAAGAAAATCAACAATATGATATTCATGAGAGAAAGGCTTGTTGCCCTGGAAACCAGAAAGAAATCTATAATGCTGTGCATGTTGAGAATGGATTGGAGTTTTATTGCAGCAATATCGCTGCGTATGGGAGACTAAGTACATTGGAATAATGGCGTTGGAATGATATAATATATATTTACCAGTATTATACTATGGCATGAATCTGTTACCATGGAAATGACTTTGAATGCAAGGCAGACTTCCTATTACACAATGGTGAGTGTGTTTATGGCAACATTAATACTTTAACCTTGAAGTGTCAGATAGTACATAAAATGTGTGCTGTCATTTTTCTTACCGGATCCATGAAGCAAGGTGCACAGAGAAAAGAAACACTGTCACAAAGGAGTCCAGGTTGCCTCCAGAATGACTCTCCTCTGTAGGGGAGTCCAGACTGCCTAGGAGAGCCAAGGTGACTCCCTGGTTGACCTGGGGCAGTCACATAGCTCACTGACTCATCCCGGGGAGTCAGAGAAGGGCTTGAACTCCCTTAGAGAGGGGATTCATTCTGGAGGCAACTTTGACTCATTTTTAAACCTGATTCTTTTCTCTGTGTGAGTAACTCACTAGAGCTGCCAGACCTTACCAATTTGTTTCATTCTTTTCTTTATCATGCAGCCAATGCGTTTGGCACATAGGCTTTCTAAAGTAGTTTGCTGATATGGACAATTTATAATATTGATCTACCCTCAAAAATGTGTTTTTGCTTTTAAAAAATATTGCATTTCAGAAATGCTGTACTAAACCGGTTGCTAATCATGATGCCAAGATTCAAAGCAAACAAGTTACTTGTTACTACTGCATTACTGCATGGTGTTTTAGATGACTTAAATATGATATGACCCTCAAAGGATTAACAGGGACCATATTTATGGTACTAACACCTCGTGCAGCCGACAAAGAGGGGCACTATAGTGGAGAATGTGTGTGATGTTGACAACAAAGCACACATCTTACACCAATCCATCATAATCAGGACACTGACACCACCTGCAGTGTTAGACAGCTATTCTGAGCCTTTTTAGCAGGATCAATCTCAGCATCAGGCGGGGTTGTTATTTTCAGTATGTGACTCCTCCTCTTCAAGAAAGCATTCTGCCTGAACATAGGGAAAGGTATGAGGTGTTGGAAGAGAAAAGATTAGGATTGCAAACAGATCTTTGATCAGAACTGAATTCTTTCAAGAAAATGAATGTGTCAAGTTGGCATCCATATTGGGAGGAGCTCCCCCCCCCCCCACAACCCTTACATGAGGCTGTGTCTCACGAACATGGGCCAATGTTTTCGTCTATGTTTCGGTGCAATCTTTGACCGGGTGACATCTTTGACCAGGGGCATGGCAAGCAGTTTTTTAAAGTAGGGGGGAGTAAGGGGTGTTTGACCCTTTAGTATCCCTTTTCACTTGACCTTATTGGTTTGACCTCTTTTTGGGGCTAGTCAAAAGTGGGGGGGGGACATGTTCCCCCCGTCCCCCGGTTGCCACACCCCTGTTGACTAGGTGTCATCTTTGAACAGCAAGATTCAAAAGGCCCTAAATGGGGGCTGAAAAGCTGGGAAATTTATGATATATATAGTGTTAAAATATCCATTAACCTTTTCACCCCATTTCTGTCTACATAAAACCCTATATTTGCCTTTTCCTTGCTAGCCGGTCATAGATTGCACCGGGTCATAGATTGCACCCGGTCATAGACGAAAACATTGGCCCATGTTCGTGAGACACAGCCCTAAGCAGTAGGTATATATGTTATAATTAGTCAAATGATGCTTCAGTCTAAACCAAAAAAGAGCATTGCCCATTGCTGATTTATATTGTCAATACTTTATAATAATTTTACACCTGTCTTCTCCTCACAACCATACATCATTGCCCATGACAGTCAATCTCGCCCTTATAGCAATAAATAACCTTTCTAAGAGCCAGAGTGTTGAAGTGTTATGTCTCTTGTCAGGCAAGAGCGATGTAATATGTACCAAAGTACCTCAAATAACAGACTACAATACAATATGAATGAATAAAAGGCCAGTTGCCATGGTAACGGGACAAAAATGACACAATTCCCTGCATGTGGAGAATAAATTAGAGGTTTATCGCTGCAATAAAAGCTGTGTATGGAGATTGAGTATGTTGAATCGATGGCATTGAAGTCATCTATATGAACCAGGGGGTTACTTAAGCCAATCATGTATTGGTTACCATGGAAATGACTTAGATTGAGAGGCAGACTATTAAGCAGGGGTTGTAAATGACCAGTTTGTTGATGGTAACAGAACCAGTTCAACCTTCGAGGGAAGATCACCATGCTATGCCATTTTTCCAATCATTCTCATGGAGCAGCCTTAACTAGTAACTCACAAGAACTGTCAGACCGTACACTTATATTACATTATCATAATATTAAACAACACATCTGCTTGGCATAAGCACTGCATTAACATACTCATTTAACATACTCATTAAAGATATTTTACAACTTAAAGAATTAAAGACACTCTTTAAGCAGCTTTAACTGAACTTAAGGATGCTTACTTTTTTGAATTTTTGTCAACACTATGCAATGATGCAAAACTAGCAAGTTATTTGTTGCTACTGCTTAAGAGCATGGTGCATCAGAAATTGGTGACACAATGCGTCCCTATAACTGCTACCAGACACCATAGTGGTAATACTAAAATAGGATACACCTGGCTCTGTTAAACAATCTAATGGAGAATGTGTGTGATGTTGAAAAGACGGCAAACATCTTACGCCAATCCATCATCATCGGGACCCTGACAACACCTGCGGCGTCAGACAGCCATTCAAGGCCTCTAGGCCAAATCATTGTAAGAAGGAGCGAAACTTTTCCTATAGCGGCTAAGCTACTCTCTTTCCATAGTAATTTCAAGAAGAGACAGGTATTCAGGTAATACTGGACTCTCTTTTTGAGAGCATCAATGTCAGTTTCAAAAAAAAGGCTGTTTGGCTGACAATCTACTTTGATTTCGTTTTTAACTAGTTTCTCCATGGATATCAGTATTTCAGTTATGCGAAGACAGCAAGGTCTGCAGAAAGATATTGTTTGCTCTTGGTGTAGGGGTTCAAAAAATATCTGCAAAAATATCAATATAAGCACCCACTCACCAACCGCCCCCCCCTTGATCACCTTTGATATGAAAACAAGCACGCACTGACCATGCTCCCGATGGTACACAAAGATACTGACCTGACCTATATGCACGCTGAAGGTGACTTGGCCTACCGTCTGCCCATACCAGCCTTGACACCTTCTGACACTGACCTTGTTTCTAATATGTAGCCTAAACCTGCACATTTGGCCAACTAGCAAACAAAGTTGGGACTCACTGAGTGTTTTATTTTCTTTCAATACAGTGTTTATTGTGGGTATTTCCACTTCATGAAGATGTCAGATGTGGCTGATGCTTCAATTGGAATAATCATTGAGCATGTTCCATTCAAAATTCTAGTACTGTTCTATTCTACTATGTGGTAACATGCATTGGTAGTGATACCACGCCATTAATGACAACTGTACACTTTGGCAAGTGTTTCCATGAAGCCAACATCTCTCCCTTTAAAAATAATACATTTGTCTTAAATTACTTAGAATAGTATAATGTGGGTGTGTTGACGAGGACTTGTGCACCCTGCCACTACTCAATCAGAACTGAATCAGGTAGGACCGATCCCTTGTCTTATTGGTCACCGACCTCAGTTATGACACAGTTTGGCTCTCTCTCATTGGTTAAAATTGTTATTCAGGTCAAACAACAATATTTTTAGTCCCAATGTTTGGGTATTACTGCAGAGAACAATCTCGAAATTGTGACTAATGAAGTTTCAAAATGAAATTCACTAGTTGTATCTTCTATTTGAAGTCTCTGTTCCAAATGATTTGGAAAATCAGTAATTTCTAAATTTTCTCTAGGAAATATTTAGTACCAATGTTTGAGTCACACTGTTCACTGAGTGAGTTCTGTGTTGAGTTTCAGCTATTCCTAGCTTCATCAGGTGTATGCAGAGTAAGTTGATTTTATCTTTATTCATACTTTTATTTGTTGTGACAAATAATCTTGGTCATGTTTATTGACCTGGTGACTTGATGGTCAGTGAATTGTTACCAAATAAGACAGGTACCACTGGGGTTGGTGGCCTAAAGGCCAGGGTCCACTGATTCATGAATGTGCAGTTTCTGGTTTTGACTCTGATCAATCATTCAATTGACAGTTCTCCCGTGCTGGTTGTGTAGTAAACTACAGGGCAGTGTATTGAATTTAATAATTAAAAAATATAATTATAAACTCTAGCCTGGACCCATAAATGTAGAGTTCAACGTTGGGAAAACATTGACGTGGCTTTTTGGGGGTGGGGGTGAGTCTAGCCAAAGCGATTTTCCATTATATTCATCCCTAGCGGGATCAGTGTCCTCAATCTCTGTACCCGTTTCCATTCAATGGTTTTTCTCAGCTTGTTCGCTCTTTTTGACAGAGGGTGTTCATAGATGAACTCTAGAATATAGACTTTCATGTCTTTGTCACTGTGTCCAGGTGTGTTGAAGTGGTAGGCCACTTCACTTTTTGAATATCTTTTGTGTTCCACATCTGCGATGTGTTCAGATATTCTGTCGTGGAGACTCCTTTTGGTCTCCCCGATGTATCTTTTGCCGCAACATGTGCACTCAATGCAGTATACAATGTTGCTGCTACCACAAAAAATGTTGGTTTTTGTTTCCTTTGTGCATTTGTTGTTCACCTTTATTTTCCCTGATTTGTCCATTTTTGGACAAACTTCACAAACCGGGTGTTTTTTTGTTGGTTTGTGAATGCATTTGTTTGGGCGGGGGGGTGAGGGTTCCCCCCCATCTTCGTCATCTTCTGGATGGTAGTCACACTTGGCCCTTACCAAATAATCTTTCAGATTTTTTGGCCGCCTGTGGCCTACAACTAGTTTCATCCGTTGTAGGCCCCGTGTGGTGCTTGATTCTCCCAAATCATCCCACCTTCGTTTTACAATCTGGTTCAGTTTGTTGTAGTTTGGTCTGAAGGTGGAAATGAGGAAGACTCTTTCTTCCTCTGCCTTTTTTAGGTCTCTCTTCTTCTTTTTAAGAAGTTCTCTTCTCCTTTTTGTGGTGGCCTGTTTTTTGGCCTCCACTAGCAGCTCTTTTGGGTATCCTTTCTCAAGGAATTGTTCCATCTTTTTTGCTGCATGATTCTCAAAATCACTGTCGATTTTGCAAATCCTCCTTAGTCGTAGAAATTGACTGTAGGGTAGACTCTTTTTGACACTTGGGGGGTGTGCCGAGTCAAATCTCAAGTAGCTGTTTGAGTCTGTGGGTTTCGTGTACAGATCAGTGTACAATTTTCCATTGTGATCCACTTTTACCTTGGTGTCCAGGAAGCTGATTTCTTTCTTAGACCATTCTGATGTGAATTTTATGCTGTGGTGTTGGCTGTTTAGGTATTCCAACCAGATTTGTAAATCATCTTCACCGTGATCCCAGACAAAGAAGATGTCGTCAATAAATCTCAGCCATACCCTCGGTTTCTTCTCATGGTTCTCTAGGAATTTGTTCTCTAGAGTGGACATGAACAAGTTAGCATAGGAGGGTGCTACCCTAGTGCCCATTACGGTGCCACTGATTTGTAGGTAGTTGTCACCATTGAATTGAAAATTATTGCTTTTTAGAACCATTCCCAAAAGCTCTATCAGAGTCTCGTTTTTGGGATTAATATCTTTGGTTCTCTCAGTTTCTAGCATCATTTTGATGCTTTCAATACCTTCATCGTTTGGGATGTTGGTATATAGTGAGGTCACATCAAGTGTGCCTATCAAACTCTTACTTGATAAGGTTTCTAGGCCTTCTACCAAGTTTATGAAATCTGTGGTGTTCTTTACATATGATTTACTATTTTGTACCATGGGTTTTAGAAAGACATCCACAAAGGCAGATATTCTTTCTGTGGGGCAGCTGTTGGCTGACACTATTGGTCTACCAGGGGGTGCTGTTAGGCTCTTGTGAATTTTTAGGAGAAAGTATTTTTGGGGAGTTTTGATCTTGTCGGTGACCAATTTCTTTCCAACTTTTTTACTTATTTCCCTATCTTCCACCATTTGGAACACCCTTGACTCCACTTTGGCTCGGTACAAATCAGTCGGGTCAACCTCCAATTTTTGGTAGGTAGAGATGTCATTAAGTTGTCTATGCCCTTCTTTAATATAGTCTAGGGTATCCATGACTACTATGGCCCCGCCCTTGTCTGCGGGTTTGATTGTGAGTGATTTATCTTTTTCTAGTTCTCTAATGGCCTTTCTCTGTTTAGTTTTAATGTTGTGATTTTTCACTTCTTTGGGATAGCTAGACTTGTTAAGACACTTGATATTTTCATGGCACCAATTTTCTAGAGGGATAGATCCACTAGGGGGTTTCCAACCAGAGTCAGTTTTGACCTTTATTAGGTCAGGCTTGCTGAAAGGGGGTGGTTTTTTGACAGTGTTAGTCATTGCATCAACTATGGTTGGCTGTCTTAAGCCATTGTTATCAGTATTTACTGCTTTTAATTTCTTTTTTGCATCTAGAAATTTCTTGCCCTTCCCTTCAGTCCAATATTGTTTGGTCTGGAGGGAATTGTGAAACTTATCAAGGTCTTTTCGTACTTCAGCTAAATCTACACTGTGTTGTGTGGGACAGAATTTCAACCCTTTGTTCAGAATTTCCATCTGAGGATCTGACAGCGATTTTTTTGAGAGATTTATTACACTAGGTTTATCACTTTCATTGGCATTTTCTATTGACATATTCGTATGTTCTTCGACTGAATGTAAAGGAGACACAATACAAGCATTTTCAATATGAGTTTCTTTACTGAGTTCAAGTTCACAATGGTTCAATTCATGGTCAAGGTCATGTATCATGGACAGTTCAAGGTCATCATTGTCATTTTGTGTTTGACTACAGGTCGAGGTCAAGTGGGTTTGCCGCGCCCTGGGAAGCGCGTCTTGTAGTTTCCCCGGGCTCTCTTAGTGCCCGATCATCCACGGCCCAACGTTGAACTCTACATTTATGGGTCCAGGCTAGAGTTTATAATTATATTTTTTAATTATTAAATTCAATACACTGCTCTGTAGTTTACTACACAACCAGCACGGGAGAACTGTCAATTGTAGAATAGTATAATGTTCCATTTTTACCCTAAGACAGCTATTCTTTCACAATAAAACCCTTACAGAAAAGCCTGAATTAAAACGAGGTCAGCATTGATACAGAAATTCACTCTGTTCTCCAGTAAGTGAACTGTGGAAGGAAACTGGTTGCTGGCAGAGTTATTCAGAATAAAGCTGTGACTGACTCATCCTATTTCCTTCACTATATATCCCTATCATGGCCCAAACAAGCCTTTAAGGATGGCATGTTCCTCAAAGGTGACATTTGTCATCATGATGCATCAGTTGCAGCCCGGACTAAGGATGTCATTGCCTCTGAGTAACTTTCAAAATAAAATTCAGAATTTTTGACTTATGCAAAACTTCTTCTCTAGCAATGCGTTTCAGGACATATTCGAGATATAAGGGGCAAAGTTAGCTACAGATACAAACATATTTTGTAGTTGAAAACAGACAGAATACTGTCATATAAACACAATATACATGTGATACATGTAGATAATATTACACCTGCCAGCCATTCTGAACCATACACAAAGGCTGATTTTTAATAATGACAGACCCTCCCTCCATTATAATAACAAATAAGCTGCAATCTGCTGGAGTGTTATGTCCCCTGATAGGCCAATAGGATGAAATATGTCCTTGAGCACCACAAATAATAGAAAGCCATGTGGCATGCTTAAAAATAAAGGAGCAGTTGCCATGGAAACAACATCAAAATGCAGAAACTCCCTGCATGTGAAAAATGGATTGGAGTCTCAAGCTGGCACTGACACAGTGTATGGACAATATATTACTGGGGTTGATGTGATTTATTATCCACCTCTCACCACAGAATGATTCTCCACCAGTGTTTCTTAATCCTTTAAGAATGGCAAGATACCTTAAAGAACCATGCCTTGGTCATTATGATGCATGAATGCAGCCCTGGCCAGTAACTCACCAGTGCTGCATTCAAGCATCATGCCAACCCTATAGGTTCGAGACACTCCCTGAGGGTCAGCTTGCTTCACTAATTCAGCCCTGGTGAGTTACTTGTCGGGGCTGCATTGGTGCATCATGACGACAAATATCATCTTTTACCTGCATCTGTCCTTAAAGGGTTAACCAAGGGTTCACTGTGATTTGACCTTGGAAGCCAATGGCCAAGGGCCTGAGCTGGAACGACAATGCTCTCAGCATTGACACTCCTTTGTTGCAGCTTGACCCATTCCTGCTAGAGGAATGACCGACACACTCTTATTCAGTGAATCTGGAGTAGTCATCACGAGTGAGCTGTGAGCGCTGACAATGGAAATTGCATAGGAGTTGCTGAGGCAATGCCTTTGATCTCCTTTTGCCCATCCTTTTATTGCATTGAGGTGTCAGAGATCCGTGAGGGATTCCCGGTACAGTATCTCCTTCTATTGGTACCCTCCAACAGTGAGGAATAGACTATGTCCCTATCACTCCCTGTGCAGTAGTTACAATGTAATAATCAGGAGTCTACTCATAGGCATTGTGCAGAAGCTCTTTCATTCACTACATGCCACTTACATCTTGCGATCTCTGAGTGACCGGAATACAGACTGCCCCGCTTAGGCCTGATTCAAACTATAGTAATCAATTCGGTGGCGGTTCTTAGCTGGGAAGAAATGGTAAGATATCATTTTCACATGAACTAGACTCTGAACTGAGCCAGGTAGCTGTCAAATGAAAAAAAAGTTATGTTTCACTGATGCTTAATTTTTTGAGTAGCAAAGAGACAACGGATCTTAACTCTATCAAAAACCACTCTTCAGCTTACGTTTTTTTTAAATTGTTTTAGGTCATCAAACTGGCTAGCATGGACCCCTGTGACCTTCTCCCAGTGTGTCTTAGGCTCAGTGACAGGGTGTTTTGGTTCCTACCTGCTCTCACAGGAGGAGCTGCAGCTGGATTGGTGCACCAATCTGTGGACAGTCATTCTATCAACATCCTCAATGTCAAGTTTATTCAGTATACCCTGTTTCCCGAGAATCTTTTTTGAGTTTTGGGCATTGGAACAAGACTCCCTCAAGGAAGAAAAACACTCTCGAAGCAGATGGTGGTAAGATCTATAATTATATATTATAAATATCATGAAAGCCAGAAACTAGGAATTGTGTATTTCGTCAGATTTCCTGGGAGTGCTGCATCAACGGATGGAAGGTAGAGAGGTTATCCTGTCGTGTGTGTTACTCATACATCGTGCCAACATTCGGGGGCTAATGTACTCCCAGTAGTCAGTGAGGTAACTACCCACAATATTGAGGAATGAACAAGAACCTCTAGTGTCTTCTAGGGTTAACCCTTTAAGGAAGGATGTTGTTAAAAGATAACCATTGTCATCATGATGCAGCCCTGGTGAGTAACTTGGCAGTGCTACATTGGTGCATCATGCCGACCCTTATTAACCCATAGAATTAGCATGATACTCGAATGCAACACTTGCAAGCCACTTGACAGGGTTGCATTCATGCATCATCACAACCATATGCATGATGCAGGCATGATGCATCAATGCAGCGTCCCATCCTTAAAGGGTTAAGGGTGTGTATAGGGAGTACGCTGGTGGGTGAGAGTGCAAGGAGGTGACACCGATCTGAGGATCTGTAGACGCAGAGGGGGAGGTGGAAGGTTGGTTGGTGCAGGCGGGTGACTAGAGTCTGTACAGAATAGAACCTGAGCAGGAGGGGGAGGTATAATGGTGGACGCAATGTGGAGGAAAGGGCAGGAGCCAGAGCTAGATAGATAGCTTAAGAGATTGCAGACATGGACAGATATTACTACAATCATGCTGTGGCCTACCACAGAATGCCCCTTGACCACACTATTAAGCAACATCATATTATGGTCAGCCTAGTGTTTTAATGCTTTATGTTTCTTTTCCTTTCCTTGTATAACTAGCTTTCTCATTTCATGACTATGTTGAGTTATAACTGTATTTTACCATTTAAGAGGGCGAACAATAATTGACTACAATACCCAGGACAAGCACAAGAATAACTGTAAAATAAAGAGTTCAAAATGGAAACATAATAACTGCTCCCCGGCTGCCTGCCTTAACAAATGACCTGTCCTCGTGACAACTCCCAAAGCTATGCTCCTCTCCCACCTTCCCTGTAGCATCTATAAATCACTCTCACCCACAAATTTTGTGTTAGCCCTAGTTTGTGAAATAAAGAGTTATATCTTGGAAATAATGACTGCTCCCCTGCCTCCAATCACAATGATGTGTCCCTGTTATAATCCTTTAAAAGCTCTGCTCCTCTTACCCCATCTATGTCTATAAATAACTGTCACCCACACCCATATACAATCAGTGGTTCGTTTGCCATCCACCAGGTGACACTGTCAGCAAGTATGGTCTAGAAAAGGTCATCACTATTTTGAAAAATATTCCAAAGACCATTGTATCCCTCCACATGCCATATCAAGTCCTAATCGCTTAGGATTTCCTTTTATTGTCAGATTCAGGTACAAGCAACTGAACCACAAGGATGCTTTGTTCAGCCCTTGCCTTCCATGTATCAACATCATTGTGACCCCATTCTATTTGTGGATAGGCGACCAGGAAACTGGTTTTGACAGCCACATTTCTATGGAGGAGAGATGCTGGGGCAGCCTGAGTGACAGGAGCGGGGAGATGAGTGGCTTCATGTTAAGTTAATCTCTGGGTAGCCGTGAGGTGGTGGCTGTGAGGGACCCTCCATGCTGTCTGCACCTGCCCTCATGCCTGTCAGCCACAGCACTCATACACACTCACCAACCAGCACCTGTCCTAACCCTTTGGCATCAGCAGTGCGCTTAAAAACACCATACCTTTGTTAACACTCTGAAAATGCCACCGTACCTTCTCATGTTCAAAATACATCGATAGCTTGGCACCAGTTCCCCAGATATGGCCAGGTATTAGAGTTATACAACAGAGTAGTCATGTGGCAAATTGCTGAGTTACTCACGAGCACTGCCATCTGTCATGGGTGAGGCACCATGCCCTGCTCAAAGGCTATGAGGCAGAGTATAAGAGGAAGTAATGACTTCCTTTTAAGGGGAACCCTTTGTGTTTGGTCAGGCAACACATGGAGCACAGTGAAGGAAGTGTGAGGGGGAAAAGCGCTTTCACTTTAAGGGTCTTTAAGGGTCTCATAGTGCTTTAATATGGTCAGTCATCATGATGCGTGAATACAGCCATCACTTGTCTACTACCCATGGCTGCTTACATGCATCATACTGACATTTCAGGAGTGTATTAACATGCTACACATAAACAGTAACAGCTAGTGCTGCCTCTATGTATGGTGACAACAAAGGGCATCAAGCAATAAAGCACTGTGCTGCTCCTTATAGGCTATACATTTGCCAGTAGTAGGGCAGCCCAGTTTCCTTCCACAGGGTAGAGGACTAAGGGGATTTCCCTTGTGCTGGTCTCCATAGAAGAAGGAAACTCTTTGTATGTGATGCCGGATGGGAAAGCTGGGAATATCAGGAGGAAAGGTCACTTATAAAACCGTTCAATCTTACATTGGTTGCAGGTAAGCCCAGTAGCCTTTCATATATAAGCCAAGGCCAGAGCAGGAGCAATTCTTAACACAGTAAGGAAGGGATCCTTGATAAAGTCAGGGGAGTTGAAATTCTGTATTAAGCATTTTTAAACCAATCCCTAATGGTTTAACCAACAGGTCCTACTGCACATCTAGTAACAGTCAGAGTGCAGTTGGGACAGGTACTCAGCTCTATATATATAGGGGAGCTGGGCCTTTAAAGGATGTGCGTGAGGATGTGCGTGTGTGTAAGCGCAAGGAGATGACAGTAATCTGTGGATCTGTACACTGAGAGGGATGAGGTGGAAGGTGGGTCGGTGCAGGCGGGTGACTAGAGGTGGTATTGATTACAAGAGACAGGGAATGGGATGTGGAGAAGCTAGGAAGGACAATAGGGGAAGAGATAGGTGGATAGGGAGAACTAAAGCAACACGTTAGGGAAAGCAAACATCAACAGGGTTCAGATTTTCAAAATGCAGTCCTTTTTAACATTCAGTATTATCAGTCATGAATGATATATATTCGTGAATTTTAATTTCTTCCCTATTTACGGGGGCAAAAAACAATGCCGTATAATATACAAATACACAAATATATCTATTGCATCAAAAGGGCAGAGGACATTGCGCTAAAGTGCAGCAGTAAAGTGAAGCGGTAAAGTGTTGACCTTTTAAGGGCAGCATATTGCATTATTGCATCATGCCATGGTTGCCATGATGCATGAATTCAGCCTTGGCGAGTAACTCACCAGTGCGACCCGACATGTTTGAGACACTCCTGGAAGGTTGGGTTGATGCACCAATGCAGCTCTGGGGAGTTACTTGCCTGAGCTGCATTGGTGCATCATGACAACAAATATCATCTTTTAGAGACATCCGTCCTTAAAGGGTTAACCAAGGCTACACTGTGGTTTGACCTGGTAAGCCAATGGCCAAGGGCCTGAGCTGGCACCACAATGCTCTCAGCATTGAGACCCCTTTGTTGCAACTTGACCCATTCCTGCCAGAGGAATGACCGACACACTCTTATTCAGTGAATCTGGAGTAGACTTGCAGAGTGAGCTGTTGGGGCTGACAATAGAAATTGCATAGAAATTGCTGAGGCAATGCCTTTGATCTCCTTTGGCCCATCTTTTTATTGCATTGAGGTGACAGAGATCTGCGAGGGATTCCCGGTGCAGTCAATCCTTCTATTGGTACCCTCCAACAGTGAGGAATATACTATGTCCCTATCACTCCCTGTGCAGTAGTTACAATGTAGTAATCTAGCCATGGGGAGACCAGGGCATTGTGAAGAAACTTTTCATTCACTACATGCCACTTACATCTTGCTATCTCCCAGTGACTGGAATACAGACTCCCCACTGAGGCCTGATTCAAACTATAGTAATCAGTTCTGTCCCGGTTTCCTGGCCAGGATGCAATGCTGGCTTTTTTTTCATAAGCTAGATTATTATCAGGGCTGAGTAGCTATCAACTTAACCATCTCCAGCACATACCACAATCTATCAGGTACTTCAAATGAAAAGAAAACTCAAATATCATTTTATTCTCAAATAAATAGACAAAGGTGCACGAGTTTCAGTCTGTTGATTGGGTTATTTCACGAGTTGACCTTGGGCCGTATTTCACAAGGCCGTAGGCCGAGTGAAATACGGCCCAAGGGTCAACAAGTGAAATAACCAAGTCAAAAGACTTAAACGAGTGTACCTTTGTGTTTATTTTTTATCTTTTTCGATTCAAAATACCAAAATTATGGTAGGGGGGAGCCTAAAAGGGCTAAATTGGCTTCTTTCTACGCCGTTCAAATGTAAACAAACCGCCCTTTTGATGACGTCACAGGGTCGTGAAATACGGGCATGGGTTATTTCACGGGGGTCGTGAAATACGGCGCTCCTTGGTTAAACCAATGGTGCTGTAGTATTTGGTAAAAAATAAAAAGTATTCTCCGGACTGACATATTTCATAATTACATTGAATTAACATGAGAGCCCAGGGTTAACTGTCTCAACTCTGACTCATAAATTGATCCCCAGACTGAATCCCTGTCCATGAATTACTTCTCACTCCTCATTATAGCCTTAGATAAGGTGCATTGGCGCCTATTACATCCATGTCCTTTGGGCAGTGACCAGCACTGTGGTCATCGGGTAAAAGGGGACAAGAACCTAACACAGAGGCAAATATCAGAGTCACCAATGTCGCCATAACCCCTCTCTTATACAAGGGTCAGGCACTGCTGGACTATAATAGATGGGTCAAGGGCCATTCTAGTGAGGGTCAGGCTAGGCTGGACATTCAATAACAGGCTTGACTTTGGCAAACTTGCTTGAAAGTCTGGCCATGCTGGATCCTCATGCCACAGTGTGACAATGCTGGACTCTTGCAGGCTGATAGAGACTCTCCCAAGAGTCCAGCATTGCCAGACTATGGCATGAGGATCCAGCATGGCCAGACTTTCAAGCAAGTTTGCCAAGGTCCAGCCTGTTATTGAATGTCCAGCCTAGCCTGACCCTCACTAGAATGGCCCTTGACCCATCTATTATAGTCCAGCAGTGCCTGACCCTTGTATGAGAGTGGTTATGGCGACATTGGGTGACTCTGATATTTGCCTCTGTGAAGGGCAATGCTAGCTACAAGCCAGCACCGCCTTGTCCTACACTACCCGGACCCTTATCATCTGCCTCTAGTTGTTGTTGTTGTTATTTCGTTTATTTTTATCCTGCGGAGATACATAACCATTACAGATTGTATTTCTGTGTTCCACAGCATTTATATATATAATATGTCCCTATTTCGGGAGTGGAATAGGATGGGGGGCTGACCAAGGTTATTGGTCAGACCCTCTACCAATTGTTAATTTTAATAGAGTTTGATTAGGTAGTGATTTTGGAAAATTAGGGTAAAGAAGATAGAAAAGTAGGAGAGGAGAGAAAGTGATAGTGTAGAGAAGAGAAAAGATGCAAATGGAAATGAAGAAGAAAAACAAAAAAAAATAAATTGATAGATGGTGTAAAGGTCGCGGAAAACTTAGTCATCGGATCGGCCGGGAATCGAACCACAGACCTCTCGCACCGGTGACAAGCGTGCTAACCGTTACACTACCAACCCGTGTCTGACTGTTCTCCGCTCCCTACGTTACTGGATCGGTATGGTACAGAGGGGGAAGATTACCCAGGTGTTTCACCCCTTCGGGCTCTCCACCAGGGTACGGGGAATCCGACCCCTACACTACCCCCATCAGCTTCCATCATGTCCTCTAGATTCGGATTTTCCGGGGGGTTACCAACCCTGGGCTTTCTCTCCCTCCTAGAAGGAGTTTTATCAAGAGAGTCCCAGGCCCCGGAGTATGGAGGCACCTAGCACCAGGCATTCTCACTCACTGGAGACAGAAGGTCCCAATGGGGCTTTATCAAGCAGTCGTTGAGATACCCTGACTTTCCAGTGATGGAAGCTTTCTACACCATACCGATTCAGCCAATTTGTTGACTGAACTCCATGCTGAACTCCAACTGCCCGTACTGGGGACCAACACTTCCCAACCTGCTCCTCCAACTACCAACCGCCAGCAGGTGGCCAATCCCCAGCAAGCTGGAATGCTCCTACCTTCCTCAGTCAACGTACTACCCGATTCATCACGGCAAATCCACCAGTGTAGAGGTTGCGGAAAACTTAGTCATTGGATCGGCCGGGAATCGAACCACAGACCTCTCGCACCGGTGACAAGCGTGCTAACCGTTACACTACCAACCCGTGTCTGACTGTTCTCCACTCCCTACGTTACTGGATCGGTATGGTACAGAGGGGGAGGATTACCCAGGTGTTTCACCCCTTCGGGCTCTCCACCAGGGTACGGGGAATCCGACCCCTACACTGGATTTGGGCCACATCTAGTGTGTCTCAGTACCTTAAGCTGTGGTTCCTCCAGGCCCTTATAGGAGGGGCTGCAGCTGGCTTGGTGCACCATTGTATGGACGGAGGATTGGGATCACACTCTACAGTCATTCCTTGTTGTCAAGGTTTTCTAATGTACCATATCTCCCAAGAATCTTTTCTGTGTATTCAGTCTTCACCCTTGAGTCCTCGGCATTAGAACAAGGCTCTCTTCAGGGAATTTTTGTGAAGAAAACCTTTTTGAAAGCATATGAGGCCCATTGATTGAAACAAAAAAACTATAAAAGATGTTTTTTATGTATTAAGGTGACCCCTCAAACTGCTGATACATTGCACTATATACCACTATTCATGTTTTTTACCTTGACAATTCATGTTTCTTAATGTGCCTGGTAACAATTAAAGGACAGTCTGCCATAATGAACTATTAATCCTCATCTTATATCAGAAAGAATTATATCATAAAGCCATTAACTAGGAATTATGTATTCCGTCAGATTTCCTGGGAGTGCTGCATTGACAGATGGGAGGTGGAGAGGTTATTCTGTGGTGTGTGTTACCCCCACTGGATCCCTCAGGCATAGCACTCTAAGATCAATATGTCCTTGAGGAGAGATGATGCATAAATTCTACCCTTATGTATTACCACCTAGCACCACCTAGCACTGTATTCATGCATCATGCTATCACTTGGGGGCTGATATACTCCCAGAAGTCAGTGATGTACCTACCCACAATGTTGACGAATGAACAAGAACCTCTAGTGTCTTCTAGGGTTAACCCTTTAAGGAAGGATGTTGCTAAAAAGATTACCACTGTCATCCTGATGCACCAATGTAGCCCCAGTGAGTAACTTGCCAGTGCTACATTGGTGCATCATGCCTACCCTTCTTAACACCATAGGATTGCCATGATGCTTGAATGAAGCACTTGTGAGTTACTTGTCAGAGATACATTCATGCATTATGACAACAAAAGGCATGATGTATTATGGCATTATCCCGTTCTCGAAGGGTAAGGGTGTAGGGAAGATTATGAATGTGCGTGAGTGCTAGGAGGTGACACCGATCCAAGGATTTGTAAATGCAGAGGGGGAGGTGGAAGGTTGGTTGGTGCAGGCAGGTGACTAGAGGCTGGGTAGGGTAGAACCTGAGCAGGAGGGGGGGGGGGGATAATGGTGGAGGCAATGTGGCGGGGGGGGGGGAGTTGTGTGAGGCCCCTAACTCTTAAAAATCCCCTATCCCTCAAATATTTGTGGGATAGGGGCCTTTTGAGACTTATGGCACAACTGAAGTCCCTAAATGTCAAAAAGTCCCTATCCCACAAATATCTGAGACATAGGGACTACATTCAAATGGCCCCAACCTTGAGAAAAAGGGACCATTTGAGGGTAGGGACATGTCAGGCCCCTATCCTACAAAATATCCCTATGTATCAAAACCCCTATGCAGCAAAACATTTGTAATCAATTTTAAGGACTATTTATTACTTCAGCAGTAAGAAAGCATACCTCACAAGAAAACATTCAAGGTTTGGCCAAAAGAATAGAAAGGAGGAGGTCTAAGTTCTTTTGGTTCCTCCCTTCAGGCAGTTGTGACCCCTCCTATGGAGGACAGGACGTTACTAACGGTGGAATGGTAGTGGGAATAATATCCAATATCCTATGGATGATTTATCTATTGCACATATTTAACCAAAGGGACAAATGGTTTTGAGGGATAGAGACACGCCAAAAAGATTTGTGACTTAAGGACTTCACATAGACCCTCTGTCTCAAACCATTTTGAGAGATATGGCCTTTTGAGGGATAGGGGCCTCACACAGAGGGACAGGAGCCAGAGCTAGATAGATAGCTCAAGAGGTTACAGATACAGATACTACTACAGTCCTGCTGCGGCTTACCACATGATGCCCCTTGTCTACATTAGTAACCAACATATTATGGTCAGCATAGTGCTTTAGTGCTTTATGTTTCTTTTCCTTCCCTTGTATAACGAGCATTATTACCTTATAGCTAAATTGAGTTATAACTGTATTTTTTCTATTCAAGAAGGCAAACAATCCTACAATACCAAGGACAAGCACAAGAGAAACTGTAAAATAAGGAGTTCAAAATAGGAACATAACTGCTCCCCAAGCTGCCTCCCTAAACAAATGACCTGTCCTTGTGACAATTCGCCATGCTACGCTCCTCTCCCACCTTCCCTGTAGCATCTATGAATAACTGTTACCCACACCTTCTGTGTTAGCAGTTTGTGAAATAAGGAGTTATGTATTGGATATAATGACTGCTCCCCTGCCTCCTATCACACGTGATGTGTCCCTGTTATAATCCTTTAAAAGCTCTGCTCCTCTCACCCCATCTACGTCTATATATAACTGTCACCCACACCTTTAGTGTTAGCTGTGGTTCCTTTGCCATCCACAAGGTGGCACTGTCAGCAATTGATGTCTAGAAAAGGTCATCACCATTTTTGGAAAGATTCACCATTCTGCTAGACCATCGTATCTCTCCACTTGCCAAATCCAGTCTAATCCCTCAGGACTTCTTTTTATTGTCAGTTTCAAGTACAACCAACAGAACCCCAAGGAGACTTTGTTCAGCCCTTGCCTTCCATGTCTCAACATCCTTGTGACCCCATTCTATTTGTGGATAGGTGACCAGAAATCTGGCTTTGACAGCCACATTTCTATGGAGGAGAGATGCTGGGGCAGCCTGAGTGACAGGAGCGGGGAGAGAAGTGGCTTCATATAGCGTTAATCTCAGGGTAGCTGTGAGGTGGTGGCTGTGAGGGACCCTCCATGCTGTCTGCACCTGCCCTCATGCCTGTCAGCTACAGCACTCATACACACTCACCAACCAGCACTGGACTTAACCTTACAGTGTTTTATCGCACAATAGACTTGGCTCATATGATGCATCTTTGAGGTCATGTAATGTTTTTATTAATGTACCATGGCAATCTTTATAGCCTGCTTGACATTGCAAGAAGGACCATGAGGCTCAAGGCATCATGACATCCCAATGATTTAGGTGTAAGTGTACGGTACCTTTATGACTGGCAGCTATTGTACATCCCCCCCCCCCCCTCCCACCCCGGCCAGTGTGGGATGAGGGCTATGTATGAACCTAAAACCAGGAAGCTACTTTCTAATACTGGGTGAATTGAACCTGCATGACAGCAAAGTTGGTAAAGTCATTCACATTGGGCACAATCAAGCTGCATGCTATATATAGGTCACATAACATCATATCCTGCCTTCACTAGTTTAAATCCCTCCCCATATATATATACCCTTGCCTCTGGTCTAAGCAATTTGTCAATATTTCTAAGCATTTCTATAGCTAAGCCCTAGTTTTCCAGATATGTCCAGGTATTAGAGTTATACAACAGATTAGTCATGTGGCATATTGCTGAGTTACTCACTAGCACCGCCATCTGTCATGGGTGAGGCACCATGACATGCTCACAGGCTATGAGGCAGGGTATAAGAGGAAGTAATGACTTCCTTTCAAGGGGAACCCTTTGTGTTGGGTGGGGCAACACAGGGAGCACAGTGAAGGAAGTGGGAGGGGGAAAAGCGCTTTCACTTCCTTCAACCCTTTAAGGGTCTTATAGTGCTTTAATACGGTTTGTCGTCATGATGTGTGAATACAGCCATAACATGTTTACTTACTAAGGTTGCCTTAAAGCAACAAACTGACCTTTCAGGAGTGTATCAACATGCTATATATAAAGGTTACCAGCAAGCCTAGAGCTAGTTACTAACCAGTGCTGCATCTGTGTAGGGTGACAATTAAGCGCATCAAGCAATAAAGCACTGTGCTGCTCCTTACAGGCTATACTTTTTGCCGGTAGTAGGGCAGCCACTGGTCCTTCCACAGAGTAGAGGACTAGGGGGATGTCCCTTGTGCTGGTCTCCATGGAAGAAGGATGGTGTGTGATGGTGGTCGGGAACACTGGAGAATATCAGGAAGAAAGGTCACTTATAAAACCCTTCAATCTGACATTGGTTGCAGGTAAGCCTAGTGTCATTTCATATAGGTCAAGGACAGAGCAGGGACTTTGTCATTCTGGACATTGTAAGGAGGGGATCATTCTTTGATAATGGCAGGGGAGGTAGAATTCTGCAATAAACGTTTTTGCACCATCTTCCTCTCCTATCTCTTGCTTCAAGGGTTTTTGTACTATCACCCACCCCTCTCTTTCCCTGATTATGTTCATGGTGATCAATTCATGAACGGCTTCTACAGTATGGCACTGGTACATATGTAGATCGATGATGTGTGTAAATTAGCAGGTTTATAATTTATTGTTAAATGTAATCAGGGCTTTAAAAGCATACCTATCGGTCGTTCATCTTGCTCATATATTTATTTATGTAAACTAATTAACATTCCATGACCTTATCCTGTGGTATGGCTCATACAACAGTTTTACTGACGGGCCTATCACTTCTTTATTACTTGACATCTCCTTTTCCATGTAAGATGTATCATTGTCTGAAAGCACGAGAAATTGTACACACTGATGGACATTTTCATAAACACAGCAACAGACGTCAAACTATGTACAAATCTTCAAGTGATAAAGATTAAATTTGTTCAAAAAAAAACAAAAAAACATTAACTCAATGTTCTAAAGTTGCCATACACAGCTCTTATTGCTGCGATAAAACTCTAGCCTGCACATGAAGGAAATCATGGTATTTACTTAGGTTTCAATGGACAGCTTGTATTGTTGCAATAAAACCTTAGACATATAAGGAATTGTGATATCTTGGTGTGGTTTCCATGGCAACTGTAGCAGGTAGCTGACAAGTATTAAGGATTGGCACCATGCAACACTTTAACAATGAATCATCACTCTCTGGTTATGCATCTATGTTTTATACCTGCAAACAAACTTAAATCCCTCAGGTGCCTAGCAATCCCCAAATGGTAAAAGGCTGCCTGTGAGGATGGGGCTGGGTGGGCAGGATGTGGGTGTTGGTTAGTGCAAGGAGGTGACAGTGATCTGTGGATCTGTAGACTGAGAGGGATGAGGTGGAGGGTGGGTCGGTGCAGGCAGGTGACTAGAGGCTGGGTAGTCTGTAAGGGGCAGAGAGTGGACTAAGGTGGGGTATGGGCAGAAAGGAGAGGAACATATGGAAAAATCAATGGGATTGAGGAGAGAAGGTGATCCATGTGAGTGGGTGGAGGGAGGTGACACCAATATGTAGATCTGTAGACTCCGAGGGATTAGGTAGAAGGTGGGTTGATGCAGGCAGCTAAGGAGAGGCAGGGTAAACTATGGATGGGGAATGAGATTGGGGGGGTGCAACCTAGTAACAAGACGTGGAATAAATTACAGGAGACGGGGAACGGGATGTGGAGAAGCTGGGGCGGACATTAGGGAGGGGATAGGGGGATTGGAAGAACTAAAGGAAAACAGTAGGGAAAGAAAAGATCAACAGAGTTCAGATTTCCAAAATTTGGCCATTAACTTTGATACCTTATTCATATTCAAGAATGACATCTATGGTCACCTATCTAAATTTCCCCAATACTCACAATAAAAAAAAGAGTGGAATGAAATACAATCACAGTAACTGTATCAAAGGGCAGAGAGCATTGCGGCAATATGTAGCAGAAAGGTGTTAACCCTTATAGGGCAGCATATTGCATAATTGCATTATGCCATGGTTGTCATGATGCATCAATGCAGACCTTGCTAGTAACTCACCAGTACTGCATTTAAACATCATGCCGAGCCTACAGGATTCTTGCACCACCAAAGCATCAATATGATGCATCAATGCAACACTGGCATATCCCTCCTCCGGGATTCATTGGTGCATCATGCTGACAAAGGGTCACCTTTAAAGTGACATAGTCCGATATTTGTTCATATTTCAAAATCTGCTCATATATGTTCCAAATATTAGTACAATATCATATTTGAAGGATAGGCCAAAATAAAATGTTCAATATAGGCAATTAGACCATGAATAGAGGATCCCATATGGTCCAACTATAATTTTTACAGTGTATTTTCAATGGGAGGAATTATAGCATGCGCTCCAAAATTAGAAAATCGAGTTTAAATCTGATAATAAATTGATTTCTAAGCGGAATTCTAGAGAAAGGGAAGTAGATTACATATCAAGTATGGCCATGGGGAACATTTTGGTTAATTTTAAACGGGATTGATTTTTGAGTCCTAATCATCAGACCATGTCACTTTAAGCAACATGTCATCTTTACAGGGTAAATGCCTGTGGCATCACACAGTGCTAGAGGTGCGAGAGGAGGAGAAGAAATCATCATTTATTCATAGGGAGTCTGGGTGGGAATGGTGTTGGTTAGGCAGGTTCTGGTATAGCATTAGACAACACTGTGCCTCTACATGGGTAAAAATCGACACGGGCGACACAGCGACACAGCCGTTTTTGGCCCTTTTAAAAAATCGACGAACACAGGAAAATCAGGGATAAAAATTGACCCACATGAGGTTTTCTCTTTGTTCTTATATAGCTAAAAATCGACACAATGCCACTGACCTACTGCTAAAATGCGACACTGTGACACGGTCAAAATTGCGGGTACCCATGTAGAGGCACAACACTCTCTCCAGTCCAAAGGACTCTCTGAACAGTTCAAATCTCTAGCAAAGCTGTCTCTCTCTCTAAGCAAATTGTTGGTCTACAAGCGAACCCATTTGCATTAAGGGACATAAATCATCTTGTAATGGCTATTGACTATTCAATCTGAATGCATCTGCTAGTGGATGCCTGGTGGTGTGATAGAACTTCTGCTCCTCAGAATATACTAGCCAATATATATGTACATGTGAATGGTATGTATTAGCATAGGCAGATGATAGCAACCCCTTCGCCCACCTTTCAGAAATCAATGACCAGTCGCTGTTAGATTCCCAAGCATTGCATCTATAAATAGATGTCATTCACACCTGCTGATTGGTTTGTAGTTTATGCCTTACCCACCAGGTGGTAGAGTCAGCATGTATGGTCTCGATTAGGGCATTGCCATTAAGGAAAGAGAAAATTTGCTGCGGAGGTTCAATTGCCATTTCCATAATATTAAAGGATAGTAATTCATTGGGTTATCAGTATTCTACCTTCAGAGATAAGCTTGAGAAGATCCATCCTATTGTTATATAGTGACATCCGTAGTTTGTCACTGCATATTTTCTCATTACAAATATGATATATAGGTTATTCCACCTGATGTACCTGTCACATCAGTTTCTATTACTGAGAATCTGTCATATATTTTTATGTTAAAGCACAATTCCTTCTTCATGGAAGGTAAGCCACAAGCCATACTCTTGTAGGGGTTTACTACTGTAATCATTTCCATCCAGGTGATGGAGGAGGGTTAGTTCGGGTTGGTCCCGCCTGGCGTTAGTGTGGGCGGTATCCTGGAGGGGGCGACTGTCCTCTCTCGGGTACTGTGCACCACGTTTCAGGGGGGAGCCAGCTCACCACGTGACATATAGGTTTCACGACCAAAGGGGGTATATAAGCCTCCCCTCCTCGCATAGTCGCCAGTCAGTGCAGGCCCGGCTGAATCCCAGCACTACCCTACCCAAACACACAATTGAAACCAGCAGTATTACTCCGTCTCCTCCTTCGGGTTGAGACTCATTGTACAGGGATACATTGAATAAATTTTGTTCTACTTCGCACTCGGAAACTGACATTCTTGTTCTCTTTTCTGAGATCCCGAACAACTACACTCTTTCCATTTCTCTCCTCAGCTGTTGTGTTCTAAATCTTCAGACTCTCACTTATATAGCCTTCTCTAGGTTGTCCCAATGCCTCCTCTTCCCACTCCACATCCCTTTAAGGAAATGGTAAATTTTAGCAATGGGGGGGGGGGGGCTCGGGAGATATCTGAATTTTATTTGCCCCCCCCCCTCCCCTTGAGCCACGTTGAAATTGAACAACATTCAATCAACATTGATAACCATGTATCAATGTTGATTCAAAATTCTGTGCCCAATGGGTCTGAGTTATAGTAACACACAGGCTTTTCTTTTTTTTGCTAAAAAGGATGATTTGGTCCACTCCCCCTAATTCCACCATGCCCCTGTTATGGTCTCTAGTCACCTGCATGCACCGACCCAGCTTCCACCTAATCCCTCTCAGTCCACAGACAGACAGATCACTGTCACCCTACCCCTGCTCACACGCAGACAGTATCCTACCTTCACACCATTTTAACCTTTTAAGGACAGCATGTCGCAAAAAGTTGTGTCATTGCTTAGTCAATAGGGCTGCTATAGGAATAGGGCATCAGTGCCACATCTCTGTTTCAAATGACAGTTCACAATCTTTTCATGAAAAAGGAAATCTGAGCATTGCTACTTGGCACGGAATTGATAACTGTTGTTTGAGTCAGGCCTCAGTCGGGTAGTTCTTATTCCAGTGTTTACCTGACTGGGAGGGAACCCATATAACGAGGTACCGTAATACCCCGCATATCGTCTGTAAGTCAGATCGCCGGTGCAGCTTATAGGATCTGCCTAAAGTCAGGGTGTGGTTAATACGTGTTTTTGTTTTTTTAATGGAATACGGTCACTCCATTAATTTAACCAAGCAGCGCCGTCATCGATGACATCATCGATTGTGGTTTGTTTACATTTAAATTGCTTAGAAAGAAGCTGTTTTCGGTTTCCCCTACCAGAATTTTGCTAACTAGCATTGGAAAACTGCACAGCTAGTAATTTCACTCGGCCTTTGGCCTCGTGAAACACGGCCGCAGGCCTGCTTTTGCAATAACAAGCTGTACAGACTTAAACTCATGCACCTTTGTCTATTCATGTCTATACTCCAGTACTGAATCAACAATTCTCAGCCCCCTGTAAGGCTTATATGATATTCCCAAATGCGACATTTTACGGCATTGCGGTGGGAAGCCCTCAGGGATCTTGGTCACCTCAATGCAATGAAATGATGTGTAAAAGACATCAAAAGGCATTGCCTCAGCAATTTCCATTGTCAGCCCCTACAGCTCCCTGGGTAAGAATACTCCAAATTCACTGAATGACAGTGTGCCGGTCACGTTCCTGGAAGGAATGGGTCAAGTTTCAACAAAAGGGTCTTGATGCTGAGAGCATCATGGTGCCAAATCATACCCTAAGCTAACCAAGTCACAGTGTAGACTTTGTAAAAGAGACTACATAGCGTCTAGACACAGGGCACCCGGTGGCAAAAAATGAAACTACTAGTTCTCAAGCAGCTGTATAGAAAGAGCATTATTTCCTCAGATAGACAAAATGGTATCCATAGGTAGATCAAAATGCCATAAAGAGATAAGATTTGTTAAACAAAAGGGTATCAATAGGTAGATGAAAATGCCATAAAGAGATAAGATTTGTTAAACAAAAGGGTGTCTATAGGTAGATGAGAATGCAATAAAGAGATAAGATTTGTTGAAATAAATACTATTAAACTCTTACTAACTATCCATCATGGGCCACCATCTGATATTGACTGCCCGTTCGCATTATAACATTGAATAACTTATTTCTTAGAAAGTGGTCTGGCAGTGGGTTATGTCTCTTGACAGGTTAATAGGATGAAGTATGTCCCGGAATACCACAAATAATAGCCAACATTACAATATTTGTCGAATTAAAGGCAGGTTACCATAGCAACATGACAAAATATCACAATTGCCTGCATGAGGAGAATAAATTGCAGATGTTTTGCAGCAATGAGAGCTGTGTATGGGAAAGTGAGTGAATCGATTTAATGGCATTTAGGTGATTTATATACCTATACTTAAGCCTTTCATAAACTGGTTACCATGGAAATTACTTGCATTGCATCATTGAAGGGCTATAAAGGAGGCCTAGTGGATGGTCAGAGGACATTAACCCTGCATTAGGTCCTGCTGTTGTATTTTTTAAACCTGAATATATATCATAATGGTACACACACTCTCCAAACATTCATTTGATATTCTTAATAAATGAAGATTCAAATATGTCATTAAGGTGGATCGCTACCTTTTGAAAATGAACCCACTGCACAGCTTAGACATATCAGTATAGTCTTATATTACATGGCCTGATACATATATGAAATGCCCACATCATAATTGAGAATAAAACCGATTTGAAGTGACAAATCGAAGTCTATATTGGATTTAAATCATAGCTTGATTTTGCGTCCATTTAGATGGTAATTTATCCTTAACCCTTTAGGGCCGAGCATCGACTATAGTCGATGCCATGGCTGGCCAAGCATCGACTATAGTCGACATAACTCTATGGGAATCAGCAAAGGCTCTGCCCAAGTGAAAATGTTTTGCCCCCATCACCAGAAAAAAAAGAAATTCGGTCGGCCTTGAAGGGTTAAAGGGTTAGTGGTGCTGTTCTGCGAGGATTTGGCATGGATGTGTGTTGGAGGTCGTGGGCTGACAGGGATTTGTGCATCTGCAGACTCAGAGGAATGAGGTGGAAGGTTGGTCGGAGCAGGCAGGTGAACAGAGGCTGGGTAAACTATAAGGGGCAGGGCCTGGGCTAAGGTGGGGTGAGGGGAGAAATGATGGTAACAGATGGAGAAATCGATGGGATTGACGAGAAGAGGTGGGTTTGAATAAGTGGAGGGAGGTGACATTGATATGTAGATTTGTAGACTCAGAGAGATTAGGTGGGAGATGGGGCAGTGCAGGCAGGTGATGAGAAGCCAGATAGGTTGATGAGGCATAGGAGGAGAACCTAGGGAAGACAGCAGGGAGGGGAAAGAGATGCAAAAAATAATGTTATTTTGGCGAGACAGAGAGAGTGTGTGTTGGTTAGAAGGTGACCTAAATAGAAAGATCAGACAGAAAACATGCTAGAAGAATATATATATTATAAGAGAATGAAATCAGATACACTTAAGGTCAATGTTTATACTAAGAATTTAGGGGACGGAGCCATCTAGAAGAGATGTCATGGTCTGGCATCGATTTTACCTTTCTGCGTGAAAATTAAGGTAACAAATAGACATGATACCTACCCTGAAGAAGAATTGATTTTTGATTCAAAATATCATTGCTCGAGGCAGGAAGATGAGGTACTCCGTATGGAAAAGAGCAGAGTCTTACTTCTAAAGGCAATTTTTGTAATTATAAAGATATCAAATGAAGAGATAACTGATGATTGAATATTCATAAACAGTGGCAACGTCTCTTTATGCAGCTTAGGCTATAAGGGACAGATTCCTTTAACCTTTGAAATGAAACCCTGGTGAGCAACTTATCAGTGCTCTATTCAAGCACCATTTTAACATTAAGGGATTAATACAAGCCTATGAGATGCTTGGGCCCCCCAAAATTTGTCAGGACCCTATACTATAATACACATAATTCCCAAATGTTTCCTCTCCCACATAGGAAAAAGTGGGGTACAGTGGCTGGGCCCCTAATCAGAATTAAATAGGGCTCAAATATTACTTTTCTATATAACTCTTATATAAGCGTGTATATGCACAATCGTGCATGAAAGCCGATGCTCAAAAACTGGTTGGAGTTGGCCCCCATGGGCCCCCCCCAATGAAGATTTGCTTCCTACGCCTCTGCTCAGTATGGTGAACCAAGGCAACACTGGGGATTCACACCCCAGTGACGCATGGGTGCATCATGTTGACAAAGGTCACCTTCTACTGACGTGCTGTTGCTAAAGAGTTAAAGCCTGAGGCACCACAGAGGGAGAAGCATTTTGAAGGGGCTGTAGGAGGATGGGGAAGGAATCATTTATTCATAGGGAGTCTGGGTGGGACTGGTGTTGGTTAGGGGAGTTCTCTTATAGCATTAGACACCCAACCCTCCATTCTGGATCAGATGAAGTGACCAGAGGACTCTCTGAAATCTCTAGCACAGCTATTTTTCTCTTTAAGCAAATGTTTGGCCTAGACACAACCACATTTGTATAAATAAATATACCATGTTTTGACGATTTGAAAACAAGGTTATAAGTGCCCAGGGCACTTATTAGGTGAAATAGGGTAAATAATGTGCCGGTGGATATTGAATATTCAATATGAATACATGGCACATCTGCTAGTTTCCACCTGGTAGTGAAATAAAATATAAGCCAATATATATGCACATGGGAATTATATGGGTTAGCATAGACGGAAGATAGTGACCCCTTCCCCACCTTTCATAAATCAATAACAGGTCCCAGTTAGATTCCCAAGCACTGCTCTGATCACTCTCCCAGCACAGTCTCAAAAGATACTCAGCCAAAAGGCCTGGTCTCTTGGAACTCTTCTGTAGAAAACGGTTTGAAAAGAGTACTACTTGTCTGCTCCCCTATAGCCATCTCACACCGCCATTTCAATACACCAAAAAGAGTTCTCAGGAATATGCCAATTTGGACCATCAAAACATGGACAGTACTTCTGATATTTCAAACTTTTGCTCTTCACTTATCCCTCAACATATTTGAATCGAAACATAGTTGTATAGATACATATTTAAAGAGCATGGCGTAAGTTTTCATGGTGATAGGCCAGGTTTTGGCAGAGAAGGAAGTTGTGCCGGTAGACACGGATGAGAGAATCTGTCGCGAGATCGGGCTGTGGTTGGTACCAGATGGCACAGACAGCATGTACTTGACAAGAAAACAAGATTTGCGACAGAAATGCTTTTGGGAATTCTATAATATAAAATCAAAGTGATTGCTTGCGCTTTTAGTAATCTACATTAAGAGATGAAAATTAACAACCATAGTCTTATACTACATAGAGATGAATATGACATAGTTTTATGTTTTTTTAATGTTTTTTTAGTGAATGAACTATATCACTGGTTTTAGCTGATTTACCTGCCATCCCACACTTGTTTCCATATGTCAATATTCGCTTCTCTGCAACTTTTGTATATGTTAGTGTGCAACTTCATGGAAGGTGAGAATTAGGTGAACCACAAGTCTTGCTTTCCCCTTTCTCATCTCCTCTTTGTCTGTTCTGAATCTTTGGACCCTTCACTTTACTGGTTGTGTCTCATGGGCCAATGTTTTCATCAACGACCAGGTGCAAACTGTGACCAGGTGCAATCTATGACCGGGTGCAATCTATGACCGGCATGACAGAAAAAAGGCTTTTTTAGGGCATATTTACATAGACATTTTAAACAAAATGTTCTACAATATGTGATGCATAAATGAATGTGAATGACTGTCATCATCTCCCTTTCCTGTTGACAATGTAGGTGTTTAAAATTGATGCTACTTATAAAGTGACGTCTATGACCTTATAAGATGGAATTTTCTATTTTATATGTGTTCAAATAGAAATAAAATTATATAAACTATGAAAATAATACTAGTGTCATATAGTCTCAGTATTAATCGGTCTCCTTTTATCCTTATCTATGTCTCCTTCCACACTATATTTGAATTTTCCTTGCTAGCCGGTCATAGATTGCATCTGGTCATAGATTGCACCCAGTCATAGATTGCACCCGGTCACAGATTGCACCTGGTGATAGACAAAAATATTAGCCCATGTTCGTGCGACAGAGCCTACGGTGTTTCTAGGTTCTTCCCAAACCCCCTTATCCTACTGCCCATCCTTTATAATCAATACCATCTCTACTCACCAGCCTGCACCAGACCACCTTCCACCCCGAGTCTACAGATCCACAGATCCCTGTCACCACCCTGCTCTATTCCTGCTCACACGCACCCAATATCCTTCCTACACAGCCGGTTGGGAAATGGAAAGGGGTGGGGGAGAACTGCCTATAAACCAATGCAGCAAGAAAATGTGACATTCTAGAGAACTTGTTGATAAGGTTTTTGAACGTTTCTCGAGTTTGACTGACAAATACATTAATAAATAACCTTAAAATCCTACATTCTTATATATGCTATTTGAAAGATAATTGCCCTGTGAATCTCCTGATATGAGATGCTTGCAACCAAAGCCATTGCAGACAATGTTGTGAGGATTCTGGTTTAACCAATGTAAAAAGAACTTCATTATGAGAAAGCCACTCTTTCTTGCTGCACTGGTTAATGGAACGCCCTGAGTCTGAGCGATATTTCGCAGCCTTTTTGATTACATCAATTAGAGAAACACTTTTAATGTGAGAATAATCTGTAATTTTCAGTTAGGTTATCCACTTTAATTAATTACCTCATAGATTGAAACACTGGACAGTGATATTTTGATGAGCTTGAGAACCATCATGTCTGAAACAATAGGGATTGCTATAAAGATAGGGTAAAGGCACCCCTTTTGGAAGGACCTGGACAATAAAGAGATGATCACTTTTGCCTATTGAAATTGACACCTCATCGGACACACTATATGTATAGGTTATATGTCTGATTTCTGATCGCTATAAATTCTCTCACACTGTAAAAAATAGATGTACTTTTTACAGATTTGCTTGGCAAAATTTAACGCTGATTCACTGTTATTTGGAATACAATGAAGCACTGTGTATATCAGCCATTTCACAGTGGATCCTTGTTAAGTGCTAACCTGGTTTGGATTACAATGATTCAATGTAAATTCATCTTCTAATGTCAAATCCCAGAGGGAGCCATATATAGTGGGCCCTTTCATATATAAGTGGCCTGGTTTGTAAGAAGAATTTTCTGTAGAGTGCGAGCCCTTGAAATGGAGTCTACATGTTGAAATAATGGTAATTTTCGATCATTCTATATGTTTGATCATCTAACAATTCAATCTTGTGATATGTTTAACAACTGTGAAAGTTATGTCCCAAAAGTTGCCGGTGATTCACCGTCATTTTGACGTCATTTATTTTACAGTGCATATAAGTATGGATAAATCTACATCTAAAATCTTTATTGTAAAGAACAGAATTGACTACTATAGTTTGAATCTGGCCTCAGTGGCAAGTCCTTCTTCCTTCCAGTGGGAGATGCCAATGGCATGTTTTGAATCTCAGAGCTTATGCGCATGATTCCCAATGGCTAGATCACTACAATGGAACTTCTGCATAGGGAGTGATAGGGATATATTGTGGACCTCACTGTTAGAGGGCACCAATAGAAGGAGAGACTGTGTGGAGACGCCTCTGGGAAAAGGAGGCACCTCAATGCAATAACATGATGTAAAAAAAGAGATCAAAGCCGTTGCCTCAGCAATTTCTATGCTCAGCCCCAAGAGCTCACTGAGGAAGATGACTCCCAATTCGCTGAATCCGAGTGTGCCGGTCATTTTCCCGAAAGGTGTGGGTCAAGTTTCAACAAAGGCATCTTGATGCTGAGAGCATTGTGGTGCCAAATAATGCCTCCAGCTCTGGGCTACACACAGAAAAGTAAAAGTGTCAACTGTGTCTCCCAGGTGGCTCTGGTAAAATAGAGAGTCAAGCAGCTAATGACTCTGCTTATATGAAGGGTCAACTTGAGTTGACTCTCTACCATCAGTGTCAATTTGAGTTGACTCTCTACTATCAGTGTCAACCCAGTGTTGACCCTTCTTATAAGCAGAGTCAATAGCTGTTTGACACTCCATTTTACCAGAGCCACCTGGGAGACACAGTTGACTCCTTTACCTTTCTGTGTGTAACCAAGTCAAATCACAGTGTAGACTTTGTTAAGGAGACTTCATCTAGTCTATGCATCTGACACCAGGTGGCAAAAAGTAAAACTACCTGCTCTCAGACAGCTGTGTAGAAAGACCATTATTTACTCTGATAGATAAAAGGATAAAAATGCAATACAGAGATTGGATTATGTATTATCAACTGTTAAAGTATTTTACACCTGCTATCTCTTTACAACCATCCATCATAGGCAACTCTTTAAATATGACAGACCCTCCCTTCATCGTAAGAATGAGACAAAAAAGAAATAAGGTACGTTTCAGGTAGCATGGAAAGCATATGTAGGGTCGGATTTTTATTTTTTAAAGTTTTTTTTACATGAAAGTACCAGCCAGCCTCTCTGAGGATCCTAAAATTGACCAAAAAAAGGGTAAAAATATAGATATTTCTTCAAAATTGCATGAAAAAAGTTCGGTCGGCCCTGTTTTGATAGGGTCGGTCGGGTGGCCAAAATTACTTATTTCTAAGAAGGCAGTCTGCCAGAGTGTTATGTTTCTTGACAGGCCAATAGGATGAAATACGCCCCAGAATACTACACAAAATAGCCTGCATTACAATATGCATCAAATAAAAAGCAAGTTGCCATGGTAACGCTACAAGAATCACACAATTCCTTGCAAGTGGAAAGTAAATTAGAGGTTTTGCAACAATGCCTGAGCCGTGTATGGGAAAATAAGCATATTGGGTTAATGCCGTTGAAGTGATTTATGTACCTATACTTCAGCCAGTCATGAACTGGTGGCCATGGAAGTGACTTGGAATGAAAGGCAAGTGGTAACACTAGAAGTGAAGAATGTGGGCCTGTGGTGAAGCCCTCTCGAGCTGTGGTAGAATGATGTGAGAAAAGAGATTAAGGGCATTGCCTCAGCAAATTCCATTGTCAGCCCCAACAGCTCACTTGAGAAGACTATTCCAAATTCACTGAACGACAGTGTGCCAGTCATTCCTCTGGAATGAGTGGGTCCAGTTTTAACAAAGGAGCATTAATACTGGGAGATTTGTGGTGCCAACTCACGCTGCTGGCTGTTAGCTTACTAGGTCAAATCCCAGGGTCGACTTTGTTAACCCTTTCAGGATGGATGACATTAGTCGACATGATGCACCAATACAGCCCTAGCGAGTAGCATTGGTGCATCATGCCAACCTTTCAGGAGTGTCTAAGCCCCATAGTTACTCACCAGGGCT
Source organism: Harmothoe impar (assembly GCA_947462335.1). Lineage (NCBI taxonomy): Eukaryota > Metazoa > Annelida > Polychaeta > Phyllodocida > Polynoidae > Harmothoe > Harmothoe impar. The sequence goes on along the minus strand of OX381717.1, from coordinate 8,239,037 downwards.
GCATTCATGCATCATGCCGACCAAGGGCATGATGTATTAAGGCATCATGCCCTTGGTTAGTATGGTGCATGAAAGGGTTAAGGGGATGTCATTCAGTCTACGCACATGCCACCTGTTGGCAAAGAACAAAACTACCAGCTCTGCGTAGATCATTTTCTAACATAGATAAAAGTGTCAAAATGCCATATAGATTCAGGATATGTATAATCAATTACTAGGCCTTTAGTGTTGTAGGGGTTTACTACTATAACCGTTTCCATCTAGGTGACCGAGGAGGGTTAGTTCAGGTTGTTCCCGCCTGGCGTTAGTGTGTGCGGTATCCCGGAGGGGGCGACCGTCCTCTCTCGGGTTTCACGACCAAAGGGGGTATATAAACCTTCCCTCCTCACATAGTCGCCAGTCAGTGCAGGCCCGGCTAACTCCCAGCGCTACCCTACCCAACTGCACGATTGAAACCAGCAGCATTGCTTCCGTCTCTTCCTTCGGGTCAAGACTTAGACTCATTGTACAGGGATACAGTGAATAAACTTCATTCTACTTTGCACCTGGAAACTGACGTTCTTGTTCTCTTTTCTGAGATTACGGACCACTACAGTGTATTTCACCTTCTATCTCTTTGCAAACCATACATCATGAACTGCCATATAATTATGACAGCCCTCACCCTATTTTATCGATAAATAACTTGTTTCAAAGTGAGCAGTATTCTGCAATATACCACAAAATATAGCCTGCTTTACAATATGCATCAAATAAAAGGTCAGTTAGAATTCAGACAAAAATAACACAATTCTTTGAATGTGCAGAAAGTATTAGAGTTTTATTTCATGGTCAATACTGACTATCAAGGTTACAGCAATAGGTGGGCCGTACACAAGTGCAGCGTTGAAAAACCCTCTGTCATATTACACGCTGTGGTCGTATTGCACGCTCCCAGGGGTCGCCATGGGGTCGCCATAGCGTCACTAGGCTACCAACGGTCACGTGACCTGTGCGGAATTCAAAATGGCGGCCGACGGACGTAAACAAACACCGCGGAAATAAACGAACATCGTGGAAGTAACCAAACATAGACTGAATAGCTATTTTAGATTGGAATTCCATGAAATGAATACAGAGCGTCACTTAAAAGTGACCTCGTCAGTGTTTATTTCACTTGTGGTGCTTGGGTCGTATTGCACTAGGCCTACAGCCAGCGTGTAATACGACCCAAGCACCACTCGTGAAATAACCACAGACTCTGTCACTTTAGCGTGCAGCTCTGTCTATTTATTATGGGAATAACAGCTGTGAATGAGTGAGTGAGTACATCTGATTAATGGTGTTGAGTAGTATATATAGTATCGGAACGGGACCATGCTTAAGTACTGTTTATTACTCAATCGAGATGCAGCCAATCAGAGGCCTCCATTTGGTCACGTGACCGGAAGTGACCTACTTAGGGGATTAGTGGTGACGTCACGTGACCTACTTAGCCAATCAGAGGCCGCCATTTGGTCACGTGACCGGAAGTGACGTCATATGACCTACTTATGGACCGGAAGTGACGTCATATGACCTACTTAGGGGACCGGAAGTGACGTCATATGACCTAATTTAGGATCACGTGACCGGAAGTGACCTGATGAGTCACGTGACCGGAAGTGACGTCACATGACCTAATGGACAACCGGAAGTGACGTCATGTGACCTCATTGAGGATCATGTGACCGGAAGTGACCTGATTGATCACGTGACCAGAAGTGACGTCACGCGACTTAATGAAGAGATTAGCGTCTTTAAGGGGTCACACGCTTTAAAATGTTTTTTGTTTTTTTGGAGGAGGCGAGTCTCTTATTTTTTTTGTAAACCAATAAAAAACACAACAATATAAGTTTGTTTTTTCATTTTATTTTCTATTAGCGACTGGAAGTGACTTATTTAACTAGGTAGAAGTGTTCTTTAGAGTGTATAAGGGGGGAGGGGGAGGGGAGGGGGGGAGGGGGGCACTTTAAGATGCATGGGGAGGGGGGCACTTTTAGGATGCATGGGGTGGGTGGGCGAGAGGGGGGAGGGGGGCACTCTAGGGGGGGGGGCACTCTAAGGGGAGTTTGTCTCTTTTAAGAAAAAAAGAAAGAAAAGAATTTTTTTATTTTAATCAAGAGACACACTTCTTCCTCTTGAGAGGAAGAAGTGTGTCTCTTAATTTTTTTGTTTAGGAAGTGATGGTCTTTAGGATCACCTGACCGGAAGTGACCTGATTAGTCACGTGACTGGAAGTGAAGTCACATGCCCTAATTAGGAGATCAGCAGCGACCGGAGGAAGTGACACTTTAAGAGGACACGCGACTTAATTGTTATAATTTTTTTTTTTTTTTACTTACTAATAAAAGAAGACGTATGAAAATAAAACACAACAATAATTTTATTTTATTTTTTTTATTTTATTTTTTTTCAATTCTAATAAACACTCTATTTTTGTACAAGATGCGCTCAATCAATCAATAACACACTTATTATTTTTTTCATATCTCTAAAGGTCACACCGTCAGAATGCACGCGACGCTTATAATACAAGTAGCGCACGCCATCTTTCTCTATGGTGTAAGTGACCATTTTGTTTCGTACCACTTTGAAATTTCTATTTACCACAAGGAGAGTTTTTCGTTTGCGAAGAACATCCAAGAAGTCGTCTGGTTCTTTAGGGTTTTGTTTCTTCTGTACACCTTTTGCACTCCATTTTTTGGATTTTCTTTCACCGGTGCCGCTGACTCGATCGTAGCAAATGTAAGTCTTAGGGTTGAGACTTAGGATCCCGTCACCTTCCCACTCCGCTTTCATAAGCCCCGAAGTTCTCAGATCGTGAAGGTAACGTCTCTCACAACATCTGCTGGGCGGCGGACACCATTCTCACACTCTTTCCGTTTTTATCTTCACGAAAAGCTCTAAGTGATCGTCGCACACCGCTGTCGGAATCCACTTTCGTTTCTCTCTGAAGTACGTCTCTCTCAGGCGAGGTTTGACTAGGTCATCCAACGTGTCACCACTGAGAGCCATGTAAAGACTGTCGGTGTCCATTTGACAAAGAGCATAATCGCGCCGATCGACGAATCTATCCAAAAAGTCGTATGTGAACTCTAACATTTTCAACTTCGCGTACTGGTATACCATGAACCCTATTTGAATAGGGAGGTTGTTCTTGACTGTTTTCGGTTGTAGTTCGACTTCAAACAGATCAGAACTCAACTCGGACGCCTTTTTGAAGCGCCACAAATTGGCCAATAGTTCGAACTTCCGACTGTCAGTGTATCTCACCCCCGTGTGTTTTTCTTTGTTGCAGATTGTTTTACCGTACGTGGCGTTTCCCATTAACTTGTAACAGTCTGACAGAATTTTCTCGTTCTCGTTCATGTCGCCACGTCTTCGCGCCGCCGTTACTTTGTCCGCGAAACCCGCAAAGGAGCGTTTAGGTAGGTATTCTACGACCAGCTGTACTTTGGTGACTATCAAACCGTGCTCTAAATACCACTTGAGAAGTGGCGTTCCCAAGAGAATATTTTTTCCGTGGTAACTCCCTATCAGACATCTCTGAGGCGTGTTCAACAGCTTTTCTTCCTGCGCAAAGTCTGACATGTGAGGTCCTATGTCTGATTTTGAAACGGATACGCTCTTGAAAACAGGGGTCATTTCTTCGAAGTAGTTTCGTAGGTGAGGCGGCGTAGTGATGTCCACTTGAACTAAACCGAACATTTTCCCGTCTTTGACAGCGGAAAGGATGTCGCTCTCGCCCATAGCGTTTCGAGACACTTTCAAAGCGTCAACCTTCCAGTGTTGTTGGGAGGCCTTAACCCGTTCATCTCGACACTTCATCTCTCTCCATTCGCACTCCCACACGACGACCAGCTTGTAACCTAGCGCTTTCAAGTAAGCGCTGACTCTAGCCGTTCTGTCGCGTCTCTCCTCCCTCAGTGAAGCGCACTGATATTGGTGCGACGGTATGCACTCGTGAGCGTGGAACCAACACCCGTGAAACTGGAAAACTGTATTAGAGGCCGCGTGAAACCCGTCGACGCGAATTCTTCGACAGCCTAGAACCATCTCGCCGCCGTTGAAAGCGTGGCGCAGTTTCACGTCGCGGTCGTGCTCTACGAAGCGTAACCACTCCAAAGCGCTGTGAGAGTTTTTTTGCCTAATTTCGGGCTTGAACTCGGTCTCAGGTCGTCTCACCGCGTAATAGCCCGTGCAGTGCGCTTCGCTCATGCAGCGCAAGTACAGAGAGTTAGCGTCTAGGCCTAGGATGTGCTGGCACGTTCTCGCTTCTTCGCCGTACTTGTGCTCCCTTATCAGCGTGGTGCCCTTCTCGTGAAATCTATGGAAGATGATGGAAGGACCACCGACTAGATTTTCTTTGATCAGAGCGTGGAGGACGGCGTCGAACTGGGGGAACGTTGTGAACGCGGCTTCTAGGTTTTGGAAGAGGAACCGTAAAGTCAAACTGGCGAGAGAGATCCCGTCTTTCAACATGTCAATGCCGCGATCTTGGAAAAATTTAGCGTGATTTTTCAGAGCCTCTATGAAAGGTTTGACGTCTTTGTTGTTGTAGTGGATCAAGTAATCTCTCATAGTTTGCATCTTCTCGTCGGACCAAACTTTCTGACATGCGGCGTAGTCGGATTCGGCGTTTGACGCCCGTCAGTTCGCTGTCTAAAGCCGATCTCGGTGGCAGTGTTCTGTTTCCCAGTTTCCTGGTAGACCTCATCCATTCGTAAGGAAAGTGACCTTTCTCTTCGTTTCTGGTGAAAGCTCGCAAATAATTCGCGTAGTTGTAACCGGGTGCCAAATAGTTGACTACGTCCAAGAAAACCATGTGCTGTGTGTAAACCGCCAAGTATTGATTACTTCTCTTTATGACGCTGAATTCTTGGTTTCTTCGGTCTCCGGAGGCAAAGAACGAGTGAAGGCGTATTTTGATCAGGTTCAAGTTGTAACGCCCCGAGTTGAAGCCCACGACTGGAGCTTGACGGATGTATCTCAGAAGCCGCTTCTTCAGTTGAACTAACGGGTGTCTGGTCTATGCCGCAGCGAAGCTGCCACCGCCGCCGCCTGGAGAAGGGGTGAATGCCGCCTCCTCCAGCAGGAGAGCTTCACCTATCGCAGCATCTAACTTCGCTAAAGTCGGTCGGTAAAGTTCTAGCACAGCTTCCCCGATGACTTTGGCGTTCTCGTTTATGTGATTTAAAACTCGGTCCAACAAGGGGTCGGATCTGCGTCGGATTCTCTGACGAAGCAGACCGGCCCCTCCCACCCCGGAAAGTCGGATGCGACGCTAGCCGACAAAGGGACGTGATCCCACAGCAGGGACACGTGTTCGGTCTACGGTTCTCTGCACGGTCTGAAGAAAGCCTCGAAATCGAAGGTGATCTTGTAAGGGTAGATTCCGGAATGTCCGTCGGGAGGAAAAATGGAGAAGTCTGCTAGCGCTTCGAAAATCGTTCTCGAATTTTGGTAGATGCCACCTACGTAGCGCAACTTGACTTATCGGCAAGAGGAAAGCTGGTTCCTGTGTCTCTTCAGCAAGAACTCGGTGGTGAACGCCGCCTTACACTTGCAACATTTGTATATGCCCGCGTACGCGTTAAAGTCCGTGACCATAGAGACGTGCAAACCGCCTTTTGCCGTCAGATGTAGGTTGACTTTACCTCGGGCGGCCAGAGTTCTGGAAGGCGGTCTGACCAGAGTAACGCGTCTTCTCAACTTCCGCCCCGGCACCTGACGCGACGCGGTGTAAACCGCTATTTGTATGTCAAACAAGTTCTCTAACGCGGGTAAGTCGCTGATGTTCAAACCCGGAAAGGTTTCAGGTGTGGCAGCGGGACAGAACTGATGTAACAAATCTGAAGCGCGCTTGCTGGTGTTGTATAAATGAAAGGAAATGCAGCGGAAGACGCAGAGGTTGTCCTTGTTGGGAAAATCTAACACACCGCTTTGTTTTCCAACTCGACCGGCCTGAGTGATCCTACCGCCTATGGGAAATTCCCCCGGTCCCATGTAAACGCAAATGTTCAAATTGGTAGGAAAAAGAACGTGCCACTTGGTGTCAGAGTCGCAAAGTTTCCGTACTTCCTCGCAAGCGACGGTGTTTTCCATCTTTGAGAGGAGCTCTTCCAAAGTTTCTGAATTAGTTATAGTAGGGAGCGGTTGTATGAGAGTTGAGTTGTTCTGAGAGGCGTGAAAGTAGCGCAGTTTGCTCTTGTCTTCTCTGTGTTGTAAGAGTAAGCCTACCGAGAAACCCACTTTGTATCTGAATCTTTGCGTGAAGTGAATGCGACGCATAGTATCTACAGCGTCACTCAACTCGCCGGTTGGTAGTCTGAAGTTTGTTACACTCACGCGAGTCCCGTGCATCCTGACACCCGTTCGTATTGCAGGCTAATTCGCCGTGAACGTTTCCTCACCGTTCGGTACAGCACATATGCGCGGAGGGAAAGTCACCCCGTCCAGAGATTCGCGTCGACAGGTGATCTTTCGGCAATCGCCTTTGCCGCATAGAGGGCAAAACTTAGGTATTACTCTACATTTTTCTACGTGTCTGTCGGGATTGTACGGTCTTTTAAAAATTTTGAAACACTTTTCGCAGACGTGCTGCGTCATGTTTATTGTTTTTTGTTTTTTCACTTAGTTACCAATTATTAAAAAAAATTAAAAAAAATTAAAAAAATTAAAAAAAAGTTTTTTTGAGGTTTTTTTTCCAACTACTTAGCCGTCTATCTATCTATCTATCTATCTATCTATCTATCTATCTATCTATCTATCTATCTATCTATCTATCTATCTATCTATCTATCTATCTATCTATCTATCTATCTATCTATCTATCTATCTATCTATCTGTCTATCTATCTATCTATCTGTCTATCTGTGTATCCATCTGTCTGTCTCATACAGCGTACGTCAAACACTGTGTGTGTGCGCGCGTGAGCGTTGAGCGTCTCTCATTCCAAATCTATACCGAGAAATTTGAGAATAATCTCTGTTTTGTCATCCAACTCTTTGAGCGCTCTGGCGGACAGCGTCACTCCCTGCTGTGTGGGTTTTTTGTCAGGACCTTCGTACTTGCGCAGGTGGATGAGGTTCTTACCGCTGTAGTAGCTCACAGCTGCGTACACTACGCCCTCCTCATCCAGCACTGTGAACCAGGGGGTGTGATTAGGTCTTCCTTGCGCGGACACTGTGTCGCGTATGCGCACCACTGCGCGGATCTCGACGATGCGCGCTATTAGCTCGGGCAGCGCGTCGGCGGTGAAGTTCACTCGCTTGCCTCTGGTCAGAGACGCCTCTTTCACCTGGGCGTCTTTTGTGTAGCGCGGCCTCCTAGACAGTCTAGCCTCGTCCTCCCAGATCTCCAGCTTCAAAGTCCCGTCTAAGCAGAACTCTAACCCGAGAGGACGGGTTTTCTCTGCTTCTTCTCGTCCATCTTCTTCTTTTTCTTGTATTTTTCTCTTCTTAGTAGGCCTTGTTGTTCTGGAACCCGCCTTAGAACGTTTCAGACCCGCAAGAAGAGTAACACCATCAGCGTGAGCTAAATCAGCAGCAGAACCAATAACAGGAGCAGCGTCTGCGCTGGTATCCGACGACTCGTTGTTGGAACAGGGCAGCCACACGCCGTCGGTGCTGAGTGTAGCGGTACAAGATGAAGCGCCGCCGCCCTCGTGAGGTCGTGGTGAGGACAGTTGCCACGGACCGGACGCGCTACCAGTGGAAGTGAGGTTGAAAGTAGTGGAAGAGGGGAGCCGAAAAAGCGTACCGTCCACCAGTAGCCCTTCCGGTTCGTTGTACGCCTCGTCGTCAGCGTCGTTCTCTGTCTCACCCTGTTGCTCCTCCTCCTCCTCCTCTTCTTTTTCTTCTTCTTGCTTTAGGGCATATATGTCTACTACGCGCTGCTGGGGCTGAGTGTCCGAATAGCTGTAAGTCTCAGCGCGAGCGGCGTCGATGGCATCGGTTGATGTAGTGGTGGAGAGGTGCTGTGCAACGTGCTGCGGTTCATCAAAATCAGCAACAGTAGTGGGGAGGTAAAAACCCGGTTGCCAGTACTGCGCTGTGCCAGGAGAGTTGTCGTCAGTAGCAGGCGCAGCAGCCTCAGCAGCAGCAGCAGTAGCAGGCGCAGCAGTAGCAGGCGCAGCAGCAGCAGCAGCAGCAGCAGCAGCAGCAGCAGCAAGAGCAGCAGACGGAGCAGTAGCAGGCGTAGCAGGACCAGCAGCACGAGGAGCACCAGCACCAGCAGCAGCAGCACGAGCAGCAGCAGCAGCAGCAGCAGTAGCAGCGGCAGCGCGCTTAGCAGCAACAACCGTCGCGAGTGTAACAACGTCGCTACCACGACGACTACTACCAGTAGTACCGCTACTACTACCACTACTACTACTACTACTACTACCGCTACTACTACTACCACTACTACTACTGCTGCGAGCGCTCGCTACAGTGGGAGGGTGATAAGACCAAGTGGTTGCGGCGGTAGTCTCATCTTCAGTAGCAAGAGGAGACGCTGACGCTAAATGAGCGCTGTTCCGCGTACTCTTCTTGTTCTTGAACTTGCTTAGATCCTTGGACGGCGGTAGTTGTTGTCATTTGCTCATGGTGGTGACTGTAGAGAGCAGCAAAAGACTGAGTGAGTGAATGGGTGTTTCCAGCCCCCTTATATACGCCTTCTCGCTTCTAGAGCTAAGCTACTTACTGCCCTGTTCAGCTGCCGCCGGCTGACCGGCGGCCATTCACAAAGAGAAACAAAAGACATAATGCATGACGTTTTCAGCTGGATCCCTTTCCCCCTTTTGAGAGATCGACTGACATGAGCTAAGCTACTTACTGCCCTGTTCAGCAATTCAACGCGCATTAGCTGTATAAAGGATTAAGCGGTTGCTGCCGCGGGCTGACCGGCGGCCATTCACAAAGAGAAACAAAAGACATAATGCATGACGTTTTCAGCTGGATCCCTTTCCCCCCTTTTGAGAGATTGACTGACATGAGCGGGCGGTGTACCGACTGTGCTAATTCAACGCGCATTAGCTGTATAAAGGATTAAGCGGTCATGGGCTTAGAGTGTGTATACAAAAAAACTACAGGAGGCGTGTGGCGTGAAGGAGGACCCCCGCCCCTCCCCCTAAGACGAGTGTGTCTGTCTGTGAGTAGAGTCGTGTGCATGTGGTGAGCGACTTAAGTGTAAAACAAAAAATCACCGCCTCCTGCCGTGGTGAGTAGACGGCCGGCTAGTTTAATAGGGGTGACAGCTGACTAAGGCTGTGCATGAAAATCCGATTTTCACCTGACCTCTGACGTTTGTTACAATGAATGCCAAAGGGAGAGAGAGTCGTCCTCAGGTAGGGGGTAGGAGGTAAGGCTATGGATAAGGAAAAAACGACATTTTCAGCTGGCCTCCACAGATGGCGATGACATACTCCTCGTCATCTAAGCTCTTAAGAAGCTCTTAAGGAGCGGAGCGGCTGAAAAGCGTCATGCGGACAGGTCGCTAGACAGCTGGGGTGCTGTTGGAAATAGGATTAAACTCCCTCTGTATAAAAGCTCTGATTTCTGTTGGAAAAAAAACCATATCACCTCTGACTCCAGTAACGTCTACTACCACCACCACCACTACCACCACCACCACCACCACCGCCGCCGCCGCCGCCGCCGCCACAGCCGCCAAGACGAGACGAGATGGCTCAAGCTATTCCACTTTCAAGCTCGCCTTCACCCCCTTGTCCACCTGAAAAATTAATGCGGCTTCATGACGTGAGACGCGCGGTGCAGGCCAATGGGGAGAGTAGAGAGGTAGGACAGCAGCGCTTTAGCATATAGCGACGCCTTGCTTCGTCAACTAGGTTAAAGAGTTGAGCGGATCTTGGAGAGTGTTGGGCGGTAGCTTAAAAGTTACCGCCGCCCGTATGGATGCTCTAGTAGAGCGCAGTGTCAAGACACCGGAGGAGCTGTGTACGGCGATGTTCCGAGCTTGGTGGGGTGAAACCCAGCATCGTCATAGATGGGGAGAGCTCGGCCGCATCTTCACCCGCATTAGACGAGTGGAACTGTTGGCTCAGTGGATGACCCTTCTCCACAGGCAGGGGTTGGATTTCGAGAACCCCGACTCGCACGCGATGCATAAGCACTTGGGCGCCCTTGGCAGACGCCTAGGTAGCAGGTGGAAAGAGGTGGGGGGTCATTTAAAAATGTCGCCTGAGAAGTTAGATAAGATCGCTGAAGAATGCGAATGCGGAGGAAGTCCCGCTGAGTGGGCCTTCCAAGTGTTAAAAATGTGGCAAGCTGAAGCTGACAGTGCCGGCAGTACACCTTTTGAACTCCTTCGAGTGTTGACTGAGGACATGGGAAAGTTTGACCTCGGCATCACGATATTACTTGACTTTATCAAGCAAGAAACAACGACGAGAACAACGGACGTGTGAATTGTTGTGTTTTATTTTCATACGTCTTCTTTTATTAGTAAGTAAAAAAAAAAAAAAAAAAAATTATAACAATTAAGTCGCCTGTCCTCTTAAAGTGTCACTTCCTCCGGTCGCTGCTGATCTCCTAATTGGGGCATGTGACGTCACTTCTCGTCACGTGACTAATCAGGTCACTTCCGGTCACGTGATCCTAAAGACCATCACTTCCTAAACAAAAAAATTAAGAGACACACTTCTTCCTCTCAAGAGGAAGAAGTGTGTCTCTTGATTAAAATAAAAAAATTCTTTTCTTTCTTTTTTTCTTAAAAGAGACAAACTCCCCTTAGAGTGCCCCCCCCTAGAGTGCCCCCCCTCCCCCCTCCCCCCACCCACCCCATGCATCCTGAAAGTGCCCCCCTCCCCATGCATCTTAAAGTGCCCCCCTCCCCCCCCTCCCCTCCCCCCTTTTACACTCTAAAGAACACTTCTACCTAGTAAAAAATAAGTCACTTCCAGTCGCTAATAAAAAATAAAATGAAAAAACAAACTTATATTGTTGTGTTTTTTATTGGTTTACAAAAAAAATAAGAGACTCGCCTCCTCCAAAAAAAAAAAAAAAAACATTTTAAAGCGCGTGACCCCTTAAAGACGCTAATCTCTTCATTAAGTCGTGTGACGTCACTTCCGGTCACGTGATCAATCAGGTCACTTCCGGTCACGTGATCCTCAAAGAGGGCACATGACGTCACTTCCGGTTGTCCATTAGGTCATGTGACGTCACTTCCGGTCACGTGACTCATCAGGTCACTTCCGGTCACGTGATCCTAAATTAGGTCATATGACGTCACTTCCGGTCCCCTAAGTAGGTCATATGACGTCACTTCCGGTACATAAGTAGGTCATATGACGTCACTTCCGGTCACGTGACCAAATGGCGGCCTCTGATTGGCTAAGTAGGTCAAGTGACGTCACCACTAATCCCCTAATAGGTCACTTCCGGTCACGTGACCAAATGGAGGCCTCTGATTGGCTTCATCTCGATTGAGTAATAAACAGTACTTAAGCATGGTCCCGTTCAGATACAATATATACTACTGTGTTGAGATGATTTATCTACCTATACTTAAGTTATTCATAAACTGGTAAACATGGAAATTCAATTCACAGCCAAAAGTAATTATCTCATTTCAAGAAAATAAAATTAACAAACTCGCCTGGTGGACATATGACTAGTTTTAACAAAAAGAAATTCTTAAAACTAGAAAATATTTCTTATTAAAACTAGTTAAGGTCTTGCTGTTGTAATCTCTTTTTTTCTGAGTTCCTCCTGGAGAAGAGACAATATCAATTGTGTCACTAGATATGGTTGATATGTTGTTATAATATGGCTACCATCTCCTGAGCTACTCGTTTGTACCAATGTAGCCCCAGCGGGTAACTCTCTAGTGCTGCATTGCTGTATCATACCGACCCTTTAAGAGTGTCCGAACACCATAGGGTTGCCATAATGCTTGAATGCAGCCTTGGCTAGCTGCTGCATTCATGCATCATGATGACCAAGGGATGATACATTAAGGCATCATGCCGCCCTCTAATGGTTAACTACTGGCAGCCATTGGTTTTTTCATCTGTTCCTATCCCTACTACCTTCCTGGCGTTCTCCCTTAGGGAGTGGTCATTTTTTAACAACAGGGGGGGGGGGGTCGGTGGATTTTTGCGCAAGAGGGGTCGAAATGTTTTCAGTTCCCTCCTCCAGGCAGGTTGAAATTGAAAGCGATCGACCCCTTTGAGCTTCAGTAACTCGCGGGCTTTACCGCTAAAAAGGGGTGGGTCAAGTTTCAACAATGGCATCTTGATGCTGAGAGCATTGTGGTGCCAAATAATGCCTCCAGCTCTGGGCTAACCAACTCAAATCACAGTGTTGACTTTGTTAAAGGGACTTTATACATTTTGTGCATCTGGCACCAGGTGGCAATTCTTTTTTGGCCACCCTCAGGAGGGGTCCAAATGTTGTTGGTCCCCCCCCTTCAAGGGGTCCGAATTTTGTTGGTTCCCCCCTTCAAGTGGTCCAAATGTTGTTGGTCCCCCCCTTCAAGGGGTCCAAATTTTGTTGGTTTCCCCCTTCAAGGGGTCCAAATTTGTTTGGTTCCCCCCCCTTCCAGGGGTCCAAATTTGTTTGGTTCCCCCCCCCCCAAATACACCACCCCCCTGTTGTCACTTTCTTACTCCTGGCTTTAAGCCCCTATCTACCCCTTCTACCCTACCCCGGCCTCTAGTAACCTGCCTGCACTGACCCACCTTCCACCTTACCAATCTAAGTCTACAGATCCCTGGATCGGTGTCACCGCAGCCCTTGTCATACGCACCCATGCACCCAGGTCTCTTAACCCTTTAAGGACACATCACAGCATCACTAACCCTTTAACCCTTTGAGTATGTCATGCATGACTCCAGTTCCGTGGAGTAACTCACTAATGCTACATTCAAGCATCATCCCGATCCTATAGGGTTTATAAATTCCCAAAGGGTCGGCATGATGCACTAATGCAGCACCCACGAGTTATTCACCTGGTATTGAAGCATCATGCTGTCCTGAGAGGGTTAAAGTGCTATGCTGGTATCAAAGGACTACTGCTGACTGATCCGGTGAGAGCAACACAGAACAACCTTTTCCCCTTTCCACCTGCTATTGTAGCTCTCCACACACGAAGAGAAGTAAAGGTGTCATCACGACTCTTTTACCATAGTCAACTCTAGTTGACTCTTGTATCAGAGTCATGATGACTCTGGTGAAGGTGTCACAGCCACTCCAGTCTTACCCCTTGGACTTTGTTCAACTCGACTCTACCTTTAGTGCAGAGTCAAGTATAGTTGACTCTGCCCACAGCAGAGTCATACATAGTTTGACTCTCCATGAAGTTGACTCTGATAGTAGTTGCATATGAAAACCATCTGATTGGGCAACCTGCACTAGTTTGGTACTAATAGAAACCATAGGCTAGAGCCACTATCAATATTTCAGACATTTGTTACATACTATACAGTTTTGGTACTTGATAGAAAAGTGTGCTATGTCTTAATTTGTCTATATAGTGTAGTTAAGTAATGTCAATGTAAAAGCTTTTCCAGTGAGCTTCCCCGAATCAAATGTGATGATAAACTTTACAATACATTCAAAGAACATCAACAGTAGCTTCGCCACCATATTTGTGCGGTGGGGAAATAACCATAAGGCTGGGTACTAGCTGTCTGAGATATAATGTATGGCACTGCTTAATACTACACATAGACCTATGATATTGGCATCTAATTTGATGTTTGTGGCCAATGGTCTGCAGAGTGTAGTATGAGGCAGATATAACTGGTATAAGGAGAAGTGGTGGACATGAAAACATGTCTTGTTGACCTCTGTTGGGCAATAACTTCACCTACTCACTTCTCTCACAGGCCTCACCTGGCCTTTCCACTAATTGTATACACCTGTTGCCCCTGGCCTAGCCTGACATAATTACGCAATCCACCTGACCTGCATGCCCCTTTAGATTCAAGTATCAATTTTGACTCCCCTTCTTTTGATGGGTAAGCTGCGGTTGACTCTTTAGACACGGAGAGCCAAACTCATTTGACTCTCCTCTACAGGTGTCGTGTGGGAGACAAACTGTGACTCTGGCTGTCAGTGTTGTAGAGACTCTTTTACTTTTCTCTGTGCAGTTAATCCAACAACCTTCCGCAACATGGAATTTAAGAAGGGGAATAGGCAAGCCAATTTCATGACAATTTGAGAGATCAACTGAAATTATTAACTCTCACAGAGCATTTATGTTCAGTGAATGGTTAAAATTGAAGGCCTTCTTCAGAGGAGGATTTCTACTGAAAGGTTCTCTGCAAGGAGTCATGAAAGAACCAATTCTCAGGAGAGATTCTTAGGAGAGAGTATGCATTGATGAACCTTGACAGTGAGGATGGTGCCAGATTGTGTTTGGAGTGCCCCACCCTATATAAAACATCTGGTCACCACACAAGCCACGTGCCTGAACTTGGCCATTATAATCACCTGCCTGATGTTCTGATATATTACTAACAGTGTAGTAAACTATTTGTCTACCACCTCCTGTGAAGGGAGGTCATTCCGGTAATATGGTCAATCTGAGCGGAATTAGATGTCACAAACGGTGCAACCCCTAGTTATATTTAAATCAAGTAAGGATGCAGGAAACAGGGATTGATTTATAATTGAGATTTAAGCACTTTTGGGTTTGTCTACCACCTCCTATGTAGTCACAGGGGTCAGTGAAAAAAAAAAGGCTGACATGCAGAGTGTCCCACACTGTACCTTACTATAGGGAACCTCATGGGTGAGAGTGTAATGACCCAGTTCATGCACTTGACATGAGCCGTAGCTCCTTCATTGAAAGCTAAATGTCTTAGCCCAAGCCAGTGGGGCTGAAGTGCAGGCAGTGTACCACAAGTTTTAACAAGACCTCAGCTTGGTGAGTGAGGAGACTATACAAGATATCATTGAGAGGTGTGCAATTAAGAGTCCGCACCTATCATTGGACCTGACAAATAGACTCTGCATACCATTAGTGTTCACAGCAGTCCCTAGGTGGTGCCACTGCACACCCTAGGTTCTCTCATTGGAACTAGTGGTATGTAGAGTCTATGTCACGTCCAAGGATAGGTGCGGACTTTTAGTTGCACACCTTCCTATGATATCCTGTATAGCCTGCTCACTCGCCAAGCTGAGTCTTGTTAAGACCTGTGCAGTGTACTGACAAGCAGTGTGTTGGGCTGCAGACTAGCATTTTCCTTTATCTGTGTCTAGGAGTGCTCATTTTTAACCTCCAGGAGGAGGGTGGTGAAATTAGGGTATTTTTTGGGGAGGGGGGAAATATTTTGAGTGACAAATTTTACGACTATATAAAGGTGATATCATATATATGTATATATACAAGGTTACTGCTCCCGCCCCCTGGTCTGTTATCCGGTGGAGGTGGTTCTTGATAATCCCACCTGGCGGTGCTTAGGTGTCGTGCGCCGTGCGTTTTTTTTAGGAGGGGGGGAAATATTTTTAGTGACAAATTTTAGCCCTCCCTTTTTGAATGAAAAACTCCATAAAATACTTTAAAAAAAAGGGGTGCCAACCCTTAGGATTATGGACCCCTCAAGAGGCGGTAAGACATTTAAGCTGCTTAAAGTGGGGTGTGAAATATTCTGCACACTTCATGCAAAATCTCACCCCCCCCCTGATGTTTAAAAAATATACACTCACCAAAGACTGCCCTGTCCAGTGTCCAGAAGCCATCAGTAATGGTGGTCACCCCGATCTTATTTCTATGACGTTGCATGCAAGTAGACATAAAAGGCGTTACAGAAGCAATGCAATTCCCGTTGTCAGCTATATGCCATTTCCTGGGAGAAGACTACCTTAATGTCGGTGCCGAGTGAGTACAAGTGTGCTGGTCATTCCCCCAGAGGGTAGTCCATGCCTTGACAAAGGAGCATTGCTGCTGAGAGTATTGTGGTGCAAACGGACGCCCTCAGCTATTGGCTGCCAAGGTCAAATCACAGTGCCATTATGTAGGGAGAGATGACCCGACATGGTCTGCAAGCCTCTCTGGATGTGTAGGGCCATCTTCACCCAATTTGGTTCAGACTTATTTAGTTTAGACTCAGAATGCTTAAAGGGTATCGCTACAAAAGTAGGTGCTGGAACCCTGTGGATGTCAGAGAAACAACATTGTACTATGTAGCTAGTGCTGCCCTCTCATGGCATATGTCAATAAGAGATGTATGGAATAATAGCACACCAGTTCTTCAGATCTCCACCAGAATCTGTAGTGTATTGGTTTTGATGCCTGCTTTGCAATCAGAGGATCAGGAGCTGTATCCCAGAAGGTGCCATGACCTTTTCTCAAAAAAAGGTATAGTTATTCTCTTTTGTTGGGGGAGGGCGTAAAAAAAGGGGGGGAAGGAACTTTGCATTATAGTCTTATTTTCACATAGAGAGTATTTAAGCAGCAACGTCCATTGCATGGGCTATAGGGCTAGATTATCTTGCAAAGGGAGTATTTTTTCTTTAAATGGGCATTACAGAAAAATGTGCACCACACCATGTATTTTTTTCCCCATTTTCTATTTGATTATTCTGCTAACTAATCTAATCCAAAATGATTCGAAGATAGCAATAGAAGAACATGGCCATCTGACCACAAAATAGAAATTCTCTTTTAGCTTAGTTAAGAACTAGCTTTTTCAAGTTGCTTTCCCATAGAATTGAGCACTGTACCATGCCATTTTCTTTACTTTTTCTAGTTCCTAATGTATTGAACTAATATTATACTAAGTTATATGCAGACATCAATAGAATATATAGATCATCGAACTGGTGGCAATACCCTTTAATGCTTGATATGTATTAGATTTGTGAAGTAATACAGGGCCAACATCAGTCTCTGTGTCAATCGGGTGGTTGGGTCACCTCTTTCGCCTGTGTGGGTAATGATAATCTAAACACTTGTCTCGAAACGCCATCGGATTTTACTTGTGCTACAAGTAGCTAATTTACTTCCTACACCACTAAACACTTCATCCCCTAGTCATAAGGCTTTACATGCCCATGGTTGAATTTTTGTTTTTTTTACACATGTCAATGCTATTGGTATTCAGACCTAAATGGCGAAAGTGTTTAAATCAGTAGAACTGGGGAATACTAGGTTGAGACTATTTAGGCAACTGCAGATTGGGAAGGGAGAAAATCGATAGTTTCCCCTTTTCATGTAAGTAAGAATCTATAATTTGGTGTGATAACCTTGAGGCAAGCACCGACTACACCACCCCCCTTGCTTACTACCCACTAGTTGTTTATGTGAAGAGATGGCTAGCACTGAGACGACTCACCAGTCCAGTGGCAGAAAACACTCAGCACCATTCTCCTGAGCAGTGGGTAATCACAACAAACAATCAGGCATAATTACTCTCTGCCCCAGGCTCCAGAATACGATCAAATGCGTTCATATTGATAATGATGTCTACCTCTATTAATGTGTCATGGTAATATTTCTCTCTACCTTCAGTCAATGAATTTTGATGTAAGGTTTAATATCAAAGACAGCTATAGCTACCATACACAGATGATTACAGTATTTCCAAAAAGGCTTGACCCTCCAGTTGACCCTTACCCTAGGACTTTTACTCACTCGTGGGTCTTGTCTAATTGGTGTATTTAGGTGTGACTGCCGAATGACATAGATGGCCTCTGGCAGAGGTATCCCATTAGAGTGTTTGTTTTGGTTACCTGGTCACTGATGATAGAGTGTCCACCTAGAGAGCTTGGACACGACTGCCACTTACCCCTCGCCCTACATAACAGCTACCCTGTGAACTACCGAATAGGTAGTTTCAGGGTATAGACCACACACCCTAGGGGTCACACAAACCGACAGTTTTGCCATTCTGCCCTCGCAGGAAGAGGAGCACTGAAGGTCCTTCCTGTTTGGTTCTACCTGAATCTACCTGTCTTTGTTTTATTTGATTCCTCTAGCGGAGGTTTAAGTTTCCACTGCTGCTACGTCAGAGGGCTATGGCTTGGGGGCAAAGACAGGCCACCACATGGTTAGGTACTTACACCATGATGGCATCACTAGAATAAACTTTATTATATTTACTCACTTGGCTCGTTGTAAAGGCTGCAAATTTTACTATAGCTACACATATATACACGTATAAGAGAGTACCATAACATATACTCATTTTATAACAATTGACAATGCACTGTGTGACTGTTACTGGGTGAGTTATGGTTCTTAGACCCTATAAAGTGTCACCCACGTGGTGTCTGTTGGTACCCCTCTGTTCTATTATTAGGTGCAATCTACAACCTCGTGCTATTGGCCCTCAGTACCTTGACCAATTACCCTCAAATAGACTTCACTGGGAACTGCTGTTGGTCCGGGGAATCATTCACTGCAAGAGCTGAGAGCTGTGCGGATATGTATCTTACCACTAACAAAACACAAGGTGTCTTAGTCAATATCAGTGGACCAAGGGAAATTACGGTGTATGGGACTTTACACATAGAGTAGCGGAATGAGGTAGGTTTCAGTGTATTGTGTTCTGATTCATTGAAGATATTGTAATGCTATTATAATCATTCACCTATTCCCGGCAGTCCCTACACCTAAGCAAGTTCTAGTATGCACTTGGAGGGCTGGAAATAATACTCAGAGCAGTAATAAATCACGTGGTGGCCCTACCCCTTTACCAATGGAAATAATGTCAATATGGTTCGTCATAGGGGCATTGGTATGGTGACTAATGACCAACTGATATCCCAAAATGACTGATGTAAAACAAAATAAAGTTGATTACTGTGATGACTAAGGTTATTGTAGTAAAATGGGTGATCGTGTTGAGAGGGTCTTTCAATCATGGCCCAGCCTAGCCAGCAAAGCTGGATTAACAGTTATATAGAAAATGTACTAGGGGAACTGGTTAGATTTTATTTACACAAAATCGAATATTGTCTGGGTTCTATGATAGAAAAATAGAATTGATCATTTAATATTTCTCGATTTTTTCTGGAGTCCCTACCGTTAAAATGCTTTTATATAGGCAGATTCTTTTCTTCCAAACTCACTTTTGGCTTAAATACGGGGTTGGCATATATGCAGGGTTTCATTGTACTATAATTTACATCAGACTGTAACCCCCCCCCCCCCCCCCCTGCCCCTGAGTACCTGCCCAGTCCCCACTCCGACTGTCGCTGGAGGGGTACTAAAATTTGCGCCTTTAATGGCATAGTCCTTCCCCAATTCACTGCGAGAAAGTGGGCCGCAAGTGGCATGTACTAGAATTGCTTCCCCACAATGTCTAAGGATTCTCCATGGTCAGATTACTACTGCTGCATAGGGAGTAACATCGCGACCACAGTATTGCCTTACTATAGGAGGTCATGTGGTAGATATGATACAAGTGACTTGCTGTATGATTGTTACACGCCAAAGATAATCGTCCAATGCATCAGCCACGGATAATTACCATTGTCCAAGGCTTATAACACTCATGCAGCTAGTCACGTGTATCATATCTGACTTACACCCACAGTAGGAGAGTGTGCTCAGTGGACTGCATCAACATACAACCTTGTATGTAGAATACAGTCAGTGCATTTCTTTTGTTCTTTGGGTCAACTGTGGTTGTGTAGGTAGGAGTAGGGACTGCCCACTCTAGTGTCAGGAAGTCTCAGGGGATACTTGTAAGTCACCCCAATGCAATAAAAAAGGCATGCAAGAATACATCAAAGGCATTGCCTCAGCATTTCCTATTGTCAGCTACTGTAACCGTATGTTATTTTGCGCTGTACCTATTTTCGCGATTTTCGCAGATTTTCAAATTCGCGAAAATATGTATGCCCAAATATCAATCCAATGTAGTCCTGTAACTAATATATGCCAAAATCCGCGAATTCGTCACACATGAAAGTGTACTTTCTAGGCAAATCGCGAAAATATACATGTGTGAAAACATATACATTTACAGTACCAACCGTTTGCCAGCAGAAAGCTACTTCAAATTCAGTGTTCTGTGAATGAGAGTGTGCCGGCCCATTCTAACAAAGAAGCCGTTGCATTGTGTTACAACCCATAATGTGCTGGTTTATCAGATCAAAGCAAACTCCTGTGACCTGAATCCAGTCTCTGTGGGTCAGATATTTCACTGATATCTTTGTGAGAAGGGGAGCTCAGGAGAGTGGTCATTATTTTGGTCACCTCAGGGGATCTGTGAATGTGGAATCTCATTCAAATATGTGGAAAATCTTTGTCAACCCCCTAAGGGAGTGATCATTTTTTAACAACAGGGTCGGGTGGTGGGTTTGGGGGGGGGGGCAAAAAAAACTTGGACCCCTCTTTGGGGGGGGGGGCAAAAACATTTGGACCCCTCTTTGGGGGGGCAAAATAATTTAACCAGTTTTGAGCCAAAAAGCTTGCGCATTTTTATGCTTCAAAGGGCCCGTGCGCAAGCCGATTTTCGGCGGTAAAGTGGGGGGTAAAATTTTTTACTTTGAGCTATTGTAACATGCAGGCTTTATCAATACAAAGGGGGACCTTATTTTTTACCCCCCCCCACCATTGTTAAAAAAATTACCAATCCCTTACCAGGAAGCATTAATGTAGAGAGGCCCATGCCTCCCACGCCTCAGGATTTCCGGTTGGCACCTAGCCCTGCCCCCAGCGGCTGACCCCTGGCAGACAGTCAATGCTGACTTACTGCCCCTGAACATGGCATCCTTTATGGTGTACTCAAACATGCATTCACTGCATGCATGTTCCAATTTAACAAATGAACATTCATACAATGAAGGGGCAAGCCCATACAGCCAGAAATAATTTTCTCATTTCAAGAAAAAAGAATAAATAAACTCACCTGGCTGAGACATTGTGGAGAAGCCACCCTAGTGCATGCCACTTACGACTCGCTTTCACACAGTCTGCCAGGCGAGTTTATTTATCTTAGTTTATTAAAATAAGAAAATTATTTTTGGCTGTGCAGCACTGAGCGTAACAATCTCAGCATTACGGCATGCACTAGAATACTATGTCCTGTATCACTCGCTTCTTTGTAGGTGAGAAATCAGTCATAGAAATTAAGTGAGGGAGATGTATGAGAAGCGATGTTGGGAAGCCTTTCTATAGCATGGGCTAGAGACCAATGCGGCAATAAAGGATGACTATTCAGAAAGTTGTTTATACAATTTCTGATGTGTGACTGAAAAATGCATGAACATAACTTCAACATTCCGAATTCTGATATACTCTATTTCCTACTCTTTTCGGATAATCGTCCTGTGAATCTGCTGATATGATTTTTTTTATAAAAATAGCCAGTATAGATAATGTTTTGTTGATTCAGCTAAAACCAACATGTACACAACTTTATTATGAAAAAGTCACCCTTTATTGCTGCATTAGTCTATAGGAGGTGTTTTGTCATGGCATGCAGTCTTTGCCAAAACGTGCCAGATAGTGGCAATGTCCGCCTAAAATGGCTCTGGTCAGGTAGAATGACTAGTGTTGTTCAACAGATGTCCTCCACATTCTGGGCTTTCCAATACTGAAAGCATTTCTCAAATATTCCAACTAGAACTGAAGTTACAAGTTTTCAAGTGCACACTAATGTTCTAAGCAAATTAAAGAAATTATGTTCTTTTATGAATATTATTTGATTCTAAATAGTATGCAAAACTTTGATTTTGGTATCCGGTCCTGCAAAAATCTATCCGGTCCTGCTAAATTGGCTAGCTGCAGGACCGGCAGTCCTGCATGCCGAAAAAGTTTTCCCAAAGACTGGGGATGTTTTCAAGATTTACTTTCATTGTATAACACAGCAAGGTCTCATTACCCTAAGTTGTCTCACTGAGAGGACAGAGAGCAATGATACAGATTGACAAAGTGATGCGCTAACCCAACACCAGTATGAGTGTCTCACATTGACCAACCCCCCCCCCCCTCTCACTATGACTACTGTATGGGAGCACACTCACCGATACACCCCCTGAAAGAGCAGGAGCAGGCTAGGTGTACGTAAAGATGTATAAGTTGATATAAGAGGGTTTCATGCAGTCCTTTCTTAAATATCTCCCAGAATCAATTCATTGTTAGGTTTTTATCTGAAATAAAATAAAAACTGAAAATAAAAAGACACAGAGTGCTTGCCTAAAACCCTCAGATTGCTTCCTGGTGTGCTCCTTGTATGATGCCATGTTCAGGGGCAGTCAGTCAGCATTGACACACTGCCAGGGGTCAGCCTAAGGGGCAGTGGTAGGTGCCAACAGGAAATCCTGAGGTGCGTTGGGCATTGGCATCGCTGTATTACGGCTTCCTGGTAAAACTCCCCTCCTCACGCACACATGAGGAATGACAGAGACTGCATGCAGACCATGGGTCATTCTGAAGCAGACGTCATAGGAGAAATGTCCTCTCAGAATGATCAAAATCCGTAGAACATGCATAGTACCTTTTTTCTAAACTTGAAAAAAAGGGTTTGATAAATATTCATAAAGTTCACAAATAGTTAAAGGGAATGGCTGTGGACGTTAAGAGAGGCATGTTGGTTATGTGGTGCCATGTCTAAGTACAGAATCTCCCTGCCCCACTCTTCCACACTGACCCTGTACTGTGCTTTGATCTGATAAACGGGAAGAAAATGTCATTACTTGAAACGCAATGCTCCATTGTTAGAATGTGCCCAACTTCCTATCTGGAGGAATGACCAGCACATTATCCTTCACAGAACACTGAATTTGAAGTAGCTTTCTGCCAGGAAATGGTTGGTAGCTGACAATAGGAATTGTTGAGGCAATGCCTTACATGCATTTTTATTACATGGGGGTGACCCAGAAGTATTCCCTGAGCCTTTTTAATGCTGGAGTGAGCAGTCCTTACTCCTCTTTACCCTGTTATGGTTATGCAGAACTCTGGGGTATTCTCTTGTTTTAAGTCGCTAAGAAATCTTAAAGTCGTTCATGGAGCATGGAAATTGATAAAACTGCAGGTTATATATAAAAAATGGAATCTTGACCTGATAAACGGAAGGAACATTACTCTATTTGAAAAAAACATAATATGGAACTTTGCATTATATACATCTGCTGGGATAGGGGGAGTATAATTGGCAAGGGGTCTTTTACTGAATAAGGGTTATTTGTGTGTGGGTACTATATACGTACCCACACACACAGAAAAGTGAGAGTCATTGTCGCTAAAACTACCCTCACCTGAGGGTCAGGCAGTGTCTGACCCTCAGGTGAGGGTAGTTTTAGCGACAATGACTCTCACTTTTCTGAGGGTGCAAATATGACCCTTATTCAGTAAAAGGCCCCTAACCAGTGATATTCCACATACAGGTACTACACACATACATGTACTACACACACATATCGCTGAGGAAATGTCACCTGCTACAGTGGAGTCGCTACCTAGGCTAATCCATATGTACCTACTCTGTAGGGAATGTATTAGATAGCGACCACCAGTTAGCGACTTAATCATTCCAGGGTAAATATGAATTAAAAAAAAGGGAAACCTTTTTCCCCCTGGGGGGTTGTTTCCCACGAATTTTTTTAAGTTTCTTTCCTTATATATACTCTAGTTTTAAGTCGCTAATAGGTGGAGTCGCTAACTAGGCTATTCCATATGTGCCTACTTTGTAGGGAATGTATTAGATAGCGACCACCAGTTAGCGACTTAATCATTCCAGGGTAAATATGAATTAAAAAAAAGGGAAACCTTTTTCCCCCTGGGGGGTTGTTTCCCACGAATTTTTTAAAGTGTCTTCCCTTATATATACTCTAGTTTTAAGTCGCTAACAGGTGGAGTCACTAGTGAACATGTCCTACTTGTATAACAGTGATAGACAAGCTTAGCGACTCCACCTGTTAGCGACTTAAAACTAGAGTATATATAGGGGAAGTAAACAATTTAAAATCATTCAAGGGGGACTAGACCCCCGGGGGAAAGGGTTTCCCTTAAGGGGAAATATAAGAAAAATATGGGGATTTGGTTTTTGGGGTGGGGAAAGAAGGTAGGTGGCGCAGCCTTATTCATATTTACCCTGGAATGATTAGGTCGCTAAATGGTGGTCGCTATCTGATATATTCCCTACATACTAGCTAAATAGGAAATAGTCTAGATAGCGACTCCACCTGTTAGCGACTTAAACCTAGAGTATATATAAGAGGCTGACCTTTATTTATTTTGTATTATAACAATATAAATATGATAAGATAAGAGGAAAAATCAAAATACGTGAATCGTTTTTGCTGGGAGTGGCTATCCTTTGTCCATTATAATGGTGTTTTTCCGTTTAATAGATACAGGTTCCGTGTTTTACCTCAATCCTGCTAGCGACCTAAACCTAGATATAGCCGAACTCTGGTACCCATGTAACCCTAAGGCCAAAAAAAAGGAAAAGGTTTGTTTCAAACCTGAGCCTTGCCCTTTAACCCATAAAAGAACAGCGTGGTACCTCAAAGCCTTGGTAGCAATGATGCATGAATGCAGCCCTCGCAAGTAACTCTCCAGGCCTGTATCTCAGCATCACGCCTACCCTACAGGGTTAGACACTCCCGACGGGTCCACATGATGCACTGATGCACACAGGGGCTGCATTGGTGACAAATGTCATCTTTTAGCGACATAAAGGGTTAAAGACTGCTGACTGTCTGTGTGGTCACTGCTGGGGGCAGGGGGGAGGGATCGGTCGCGGGTCTATGACAACCCTGGAGAACCCATCAGTCAACAGGGGGCGTTACAGCGGCCACAGACACCACTACTGTATGATCACTGGGCATGGAATCTGGACTTAACCCATCAATGATGGCGGATGGTGAGCAAACAACACTTAACAGATTTTGTAGTGTGAGCACTTGCCATTCTTACATGAATGTTGGTAGAATCTTAGTTTTAGTATATGTTGTCATGTAGGCAATTGGTAGTTTAATTAAATCAATGCAATGATAGAGAAATCAGCCTGAAATAGAAATTGGAGACTAGGGTAACTCTGTTGATGTGACTAGGCTAACTCAGTATGTAGTTAGCCTGGTCATCAATATCACAAATTTGTTCATGCTTCTACAGACCATTATATCCAAAAACCATTAGAGCACTATATACAACCATGATTATAGCCACCAACACATGACTTTACAATGCTCAACTCCCTATAGATACTGTGCAATCACATCCTGTAATTTTGCTTACAAAACACAACCATCCACCATTACAGTTAGGCTAACTCTTCAGTGTTCCTACAGTGTCCACAGTCCCTTCACGCACAGGGCTACCTGCCCAGGCATCCTCCTGCAGTAATGTGGGTTACTGGTGGCAAGCGGTGAAATTGACCTCAAGTCACTGAGACAGAGATCAATGTTTCTTGATTTATTATAAGCATAACTACTAAAAGGCCCACATTTAGGTACCCCTACAGTGGCAGTCAGAGTGGAACCAGGACAGATACTCAGCCGTATATATAGAGTGGCCTGGGTTTAACCTCAAGTCACTATTAAGGACGGATCAATATCACAGGATTCATGAAAGGCCGAAATCTTGGAACCCCTACAGCGGCCGTTAGAGTGGGGCCAGGCCCTATATCTAGGGTGGATGGATGCTAAATCTCCGGTCACTGATACAGAGAGATCAATGCTACAGGATTTATTGTTGGCAAACACTGCTTGGAGACTAACATCTCGGTAGCCCTACAGCTAGCGTCAATGCCGCAGAATTTATCATGGGCAATGACTGCTGAACCCTTTAAGGGTGGATGTTGCTGAAAGATGACATTTGTCGTCATGATGCATCGATGCAGACCAACCCTTTAGGAGTGTCTCAACCCTGTACGGTCAGCATCATGCATGCATGTAGCAATAGCGAGTTACTCGCCAGGGCTGCATTCATGCATCGTCACGGCCAAAGCATGATGCATTATTGCATTATGCCGTCCTTAAAGGGTCAAGACTAGCCATCCTACAGTATGGGAGAAGCAATTCTCACTCACTGAAGTAGCTGGGAAGGAGTCACTCCGTCTACCAGGCCTACCTGCTCAGCTCTTTGGTGACTCATCAGAAAGCATTCTATAACCTCCAATCAGATGTATTGTTACATCATTTGTAAATGCCAGAGGATTACTGATTGGCAAATAGATGTTTCTGCTATCTTTGCTTCATGTGGGAGGAGGACCAGTTCTTTATCTGCCCTTTCTCCCTCACCTCATAGATGCGGTCATTCATTTCATTGATTCGATCAACCATAGATGCAGTCACTGCTGTATTGGGCAAGCAGCATATGAATATCTGTCCTACTACTGCAAGGCAGACTACCACTATTTGTGGATGACTCCTTGCCAACTTGAGATGTCCTGTGAGGTACTTGATGTACGTCTGGACGTTAAACAAATCAATCAATCAATCAATCAATTTATCAGCCCGCTAAACAGCCCACCTGCTCATGTCTCGAGTAGTATATATTTGGGCATTTGCGGTTAGATATAAGCTCCAATCAATAGAACCATAAGATCATTAGTTCAACGCCTGAGGATTTCCGAATACTAATGTCTGATAGCTGTGTCTAAGCTATGGGCAGTGGTCTAGTTCTCACTCAGTGGACAAGGTAGAATCATCCTACCAAATAACCCACCTGCTCATCTCAGTGGAAAGTGAAGGCCGCAATCTCCCAGCAGATTCTTCCATTTCTTTGTACCGGCACTACTTCCTTCCCTGCCAAAGCGCGACGGATTTCTCTGAAAATTTACCTATGCGATGCTTTTCGAGATACTCATTTATACAACTATGGTTCGATTAAAATATGTTAAGCGATAGATGAAGGCCAACTGTTTGAAATGATAGACGTATTGGACTGTGTTGATGGTCCAAATTGGATATATTCCTGGGAACTATTTTTGGTGTATTGAGATGGCAGTGTGTGATGACAATAGGAGAGCAGACAAGTAGTACTGATTTCTGAGAGTCGGGGCCATATGGCAGAGTTTATTTGAAACTGTGCTGGGAGAGTGTTGAGGCCAGTGACAACCTCCAATCAATAAAGCTGTAAGATCATCAGTTCAAAGACGGAGGATTTCCAATTGGCTTCCAAATAGCTCTTGATGCTACCTCAGTGAGATGAATGAGAGGACAGACGTCTTACAGAAGACTAGAGGTGGTAAGGACTGTGCCAGCACAGTCTGGAGACCATATTCACTGACACAACACCCATTCCCAAAGGAGGGTATGTTAGAGGCCAGGCTTAATCAGCAGTAAGAAATAGGTTTAGATTGTGAACGTTCATCTAATCCGAACGATTTGCCTCAGTGGATTCACCCTTTAAACTAGTCTATGATATCATTGGACTATTTCTTGTGATTGACTTTTCCTTTTGATATTAGTTGTTCTAGGGTTGGATTTTTCACAAATTTTAAAAGGATTTTATTACTACCGGTAAACACTTTTAGTGATAATCATATATTATGCTTGACCCTATCATGCAATACAAGCTTTATTACATAACCAGAAGACAATTTTCTACCCCCCTACAATATTTTCTTCTTAAATCGGCGAGTTTGTATCTTAAATCTTTGAGTTTTCTTCTTAAATCTTCGAGTTTTCTTCTTTAATCGGCGAGAGGTTTGTTTACATTGCTGCCATTGATCTATCATCACGTGACCACTGTACTGGCTTCTGATTGGTCTAGAGCAGAAAAAAGCGTACCACACAGCAGGTTAGTACACAGAAACATACCACACCCCCGTGTGGTACGTTTTTCCTTCTCTATTCTTACATAGGATCCTACCAATAATGTTAAGGCGTGTAATAATGCATATTTCTGCCAGAGACCCTTAGTTCTGATGCCAAGTATTGTTACACCATGGTCACTGATTGTAAGGGTTAAAGCATTGTTACCCTACACTGCCTGCATGGAGAAAAGAAACAGCGCCAAAAGGGAGTCCACGCTGTCTCCATAATGACTCCCCTCTCTAGGGGAGCCAAGGTTATTATGTGACTCATTAGGTGAGTCAGGGAACTATGTGACTCCCCCAGCTGACTCTCTTAGCTCGCCCAGAGAGTCACCTAGGTTCTCTCATGCAGCCTGGGCTCCCCTGAAAAGGGGAGTCATTCTGCAGCTGGGGCTATAAAGGGTTAAAGCATTGTTACTCCAGACTGCCTGCTTCCCAGAGGGGATCGCAGCTCACCGCTGGTAGGCTGATAGTGCATGCAGTGGAGCAGCTCATCTGAATACCTCACAGGAGGCAGTGAGAGCAGAATCATTGCCACCACACCATTCTAACTGGTCTAGTACCTCATGGAGTAAGTGCAAATAGAGCAACTCCCATTGCCTGCCACCCATGGACACTGCTGGATTCAGGGGAGCAGCTGAATGTCATCAGGCCATATTAAGAGGGATTATAGTATACAGGATACTAGTATCAGAGACCTGTAATGCTTTTGCAAGACCTTACAAAGTAAGACCACAATTATCGGGTCACCAATATTGTTTATTACTGGATTGCTTTTGTTATTGTACATTCGGTGGTCAGATTATTGAAGTCTGACTTTACCTTGATGCTCAGTGATTGCAAGTGTTAAAGCAGTATTATCGGACATTGCCTGCTTCCCCTTACAGGTACAGTGGTCACTTATAGGCCGGTGTTACATGCAGACGAGCAACTCATCTAGGCACCCCACAGGAGGCAGTACTATGCACATAGACTGTAGATATAGCTGTCGGCGTAATGGGGATAAGCTGTTATTCTGGTGTTCCATCAATGCATGTTTAAAAGTACTAAAGCATTGTCCGGTCTAGTACTGGCTAACCATTGCCACAGCACCTCTCTGCGGGAGAAGGGAACAGCTACGTTCCACCAGCAATTCATACCAGACACTATAGGCACTCAAGCCATTTGGAGTAGCCTTTATTTGCATTGTATTCTCGGGATGCATGCTTTAAAGTAGTGAAGCATTGTTCTACCAACGGCCGGCTAACCATCACCGCCGCACCTCTCTAAGGGACACCGGAACAGCTCACTTCGTAGAGCTACTCATACCAGACAGCTATAGGGGTCAGGCTGGTCGTCCTGTGGGCGCATCCATTGCTTGATCTGGTACTGGCGAGACAAGCACTGATAACAGTGGATACATGGGTACCAGCTGTTATATAATGCACCATACAGATTCCGCACTGGAGGCCAGGGAATTATCTCATTGGTTGAAAATGCATCCAGCTACACGCATATAAGCACCTCATGCGGCTACACCTCTAATCTTGAGTAGCCTTTTTTGCCCATGGTCAGTGAATGCATGCTTTAAAGTGCTAAAGCATTGTTCTGCCATTTACTGACTATCCCTCATTGCTTCACCTCTCGGCCCTGCCGGGTGGAGGGGAGCAGCTCAGGCCAAAAAAAAAAGTTGTGTTCAGGTATCCCTAGCAATCCAATTTTTTGGCCCTACCCAATTTTTTACTTTTTCTTTTTTTTTTGGAAGGCATTTTTCAGTTTTTTCCACCAAAAAACACTATTTTTTAATGAAATATATTTTTTCCGAAAATTATATATATTTCTTCCAAACATTATAGGAAAATGCGAGGAATTTTGTCTCAAGATCCTTAAAAGAAATGGTTAAAAAATCGACCTACCTACCCTATTTTTTTTGGCCCATGTTACCTGAACACAACAATTTTATTTTTTTGGCCTCAGAGAGGCAACTGTGGTAGCTCTACTTCTACCCTCCTACTAAGACATGCAAGCTTAAAAAGGAGCAGTTCTTTTCTTAGAGGTGTAAGGAAAAAGGATGATATAATATTACACTATGGACACTGGATGAAACCTCTAGGATACTGATGCATTGCTTCCTCGTCTCCCTGTGTTGAAATTACGGAGAATCAATGATAAATTTAACGGTGTATCACCGTGATTGTGATTTACTGTGAGACATTGTAAAACTTATTACTTTAACATTGAACATCCGTAAACCAGTACAGTGAAACAACATTTTTTCTTTTACAGTGAATCTCACGTTAAAAGTTTGCTCACCAGGTGGCAGCTTGGTTTGATAGAGAGACTTTAGTGGAAGCTATCAACTAAAAACATACATAATTATGTAAGATTTATAAAACTTTTACGGAATATTTTTTACAGTGTAGCTGTGTACCCTCCTGATGATACATTTAAGCTTAATACGAAGCTGCTTAATGCTTATAGGAAAAGCAAAGAGGCTATATTACTCTATGGTCAGTGATTGTATGCTGTAAGCATTGTCTCCTCACCGCCCTGTGTGGCAGGGAGCTGGTTTAACACTCACAGGAGGAGGAGTGAGGGGGGGGGGCGACCTCCCTGCAGCTGGAGAGACCGGAGAGGGCTGCTGGAGTAAGAGTAAGAGCAGGAACTGCAGACAGTTACAGGAGGCTTAGTAGGCAGCAACTCATACCCTGCACTGATATGTAGCTGAGACAACTTAACTTCTGGTGATACATTTAAACTATAAAAATAGCTGCTCAGATAATAGCAGTAAGGAGGGTATAATATTACTCCATAGAGAGCTCAATTTTAGCTACATATTAAAGCATTGTTTCCTCATCGCCCTGGAGGAGAAATGAGGAGTATGCCCTACCTCCTGGCCACTGGAGTAGGAGCAGCAAGGGACACCAGACAGTGATAGGCAGCTCCACTTCAACCCTCCTGCTGATACAATCAAGCATAAAAAGGAGCAGCCCATTGCTAACAGGGAACTGGCTTAACACTCACAGAAGGAGGAGTGAGGGGGGGGCTACCTCCCTGCTGCTGGAGAGACCGGAGAGGCCTGCTAGAGTAAGAGCAGGAACTGCAGGAAGTTACAGGAGGCTTGGTAGGCAGCTATCATAGCTCCACTTCTACCCTCCTGGTGAGACATGCTAACTTAAAAAGGAGCAGCACACTGACTAGAGTATTTAGGAGTACAGAGCGTGTGATACTCACCGTCCAGTGTTGTGTTCAGGTATCCCTAACGACCCAATTTTTTTGGCCCTATACCCAAATTTTTTATTATCATTATTATTTCTTGGAA
This sequence comes from Harmothoe impar, assembly GCA_947462335.1. Taxonomy (NCBI): domain Eukaryota; kingdom Metazoa; phylum Annelida; class Polychaeta; order Phyllodocida; family Polynoidae; genus Harmothoe; species Harmothoe impar. The sequence continues at coordinate 8,208,041 of OX381717.1, read as the reverse complement.
GGCATTTTTGTGTTTTTTCTACCAAAAACACTTTTATTTTTACTGAAATATATTTTTTTCGAAAATCATATTTTTTCTGAAAATTATAGGAAAATGGGAGGAATTTTGTCGCAAAACCCTTAAAAATATTTGATAAAAAAAGAAATAAAAATCGACCTACCTACCCAATTCTTTTTGGGCCATGTTACCTCAACACAACTTTTTAAAGTTTTTGGCCTAAGCATTGCTTCATCACCTCCCTGGAGGAGCAGGGAGGGGGAGAGCCTCCCTCCTGGCCGCTGGAGTAGGAGCAGCAAGTGCCCATAGGTACAGGAGGCACCTACGAGGAGCAAAGCTGCCTACGTGTACCATTGCACCCGGAGGGAGTTGCTGGCTCTCTGGAGTAGTTTTCTGGGGACACAGTTTATATACTACTAGTTCTGACACTGGTCTTTCGAGAGACTCAAGAGGTATCCAGGAGTAAGAGCTGCCGGTAGGTACCAGAAGAGGAGAGCTGCTCTTGAGTACTCATGCAGCGTTTGGGGCGGGGGGGTTACCCACTCACTGGAGTACACTGAAAAAGTAAACTCGTCCCCAGACTCATCTAAGTGACTGTCATAAAATAAACGAGTCAAAAGTTGTCTAACATATCAGGTAACCATCCCACAAATAGAATCTGGAGCTGACAAATGTCGGGTTTTGGGCTGGCACATACCAAGTGTATTGAGGGGAGAAATCTGCTCAATACCTGGAGAGTATGAGCAGCTACTGCCAGTAGTGACAGGAGTCTCCCTGTAGGAGGGGCCCTGTGGGGCCTCGAGCCCAAAATATTGCCTTGAGCCCACAAAAGAGTACCATTTTGTTTGGTAAAGGCTAACCCCGGGCCCCGGGCCTTCAGCCCACAAGTGGCTTTAAAGCACAAATGCCTTCAGGCCAAAAAAAAAATGTCTTCAGGCCACAAAAGGCTTCAGCCAACAAAAGCCTTTAGCTAACAAAATGGTACTCTTTTGTGGGCTCAAGGCGATTTTGTGGGCTCAAAGCCCCACAGGCCCTGCTCCAGTGTACCTATGCACCATGGAGGGTGTCACTAGATCACTGGAGTACATGCAGTGGCCTCTCTGGGGACACGACTGATATACTACTAGTCTACCGTCTGTTTAGAGTAAGGGACAGGTGAGCCTGCTATCTGCTTGATGAGAGGAAGAGTAGCATATCTAGAGACACGGTTCATATACTACCATAAATTCCCGCGTATATCCCGCGGGTTATACGCAAACCAAACCTCTAGTGCGGGTTATACAATATTCTCAAAGTCTAGGTGCGGGTAAAACGAGGGTTTTTGAAACTATAGAACAGCACTAAAATCGCAATTTTCAGACCCCAGTTGTGGGTTATAGACTTCTCCCAAAGTCAGGGTGTGGGTTATACGCGAGGTGCAGGTTATACGCGGGAATTTACAGTACTAGTTATAACTGTAGGATTATACCCCAATCTCCATAGTCTGATTTCAGACAGAAGGAAGGTTTATTGAGGGGAAAGCCTGCTCAATGTTGGAGAGGCCTATAGGAGTATAAGCAGCTACTGCCGGTAGTCACAGGAGTCTCCCTGTAGGAGGAGCCCTGCTCCAGTGTACCTTTGCACCATGGAGGGTGTCACATATATCCAGTAGCCTTGCTAGGGACACTGTTCATATACTACTAGTCTACATTTCGTGTTGAGTAGGTGTGAGGGGAGAGCCTGCTATCTACCTTAGGAGAGGCACCAGGAGGAACAGCATCAACTGCCGGTAGGTAGAGGAATACCACTGGTAGGACGAGAGCTGCCTACGTGTTTTTTGAGAACAATTCAACTTTATTTGGCGTTTTTTGAATTTACAAGTACATATATTCCTTCGATATTATAAATCTGGTGTCCATACAACAGATATTATAATGGATGATCGGTTTAAAATATTACACACATTATTTCATAGACTAATTGGATTACATAGTTATTTTATCATTGGAGATAAATTTGTATGAATACCGGTAGTCAGCGTATGACAGTTAGAATAACACAGAGGCAAATATCACCCAATGTCGCCAATACTACTCTCATTCAAGGGTCAGGCACTGCTGGACTATAATAGATGGGTCAAGGGCCATTCTAGTGAGGGTCAGGCTAGGCTGGACATTCAATAACAGGCTGGACCTTGGCAAACTTGCTTGAAAGTCTGGCCATGCTGGATCCTCATGCCATAGTCTGGCAATGCTGGACTCTTGGGAGAGTCTCTATCAGCCTGCAAGAGTCCAGCATTTCCAGACTTTGGCATGAGGATCCAGCATGGCCAGACTTTCAAGCAAGTTTGCCAAGGTCCAGCCTGTTATTGAATGTCCAGCCTAGCCTGACCCTCACTAGAATGGCCCTTGACCAATCTATTATAGTCCAGCAGTGCCTGACCCTTGTCTGAGAGTAGTATTGGCGACATTGGGTGACTCTGATATTTGCCTCTGTGAACCTTCTGGAAATATTGGTCTATTTATACTGCCCCAAACAAGTAAGGATGAAATTTCAGCGTAGCTGATGTTACATTCCACCCCTTTTTAGGTACCTTTGCAACCTGGAGGGAGTCACTAGCTCACTGGAGTTCATGCACTGGGGGCACAGTTTATATACTACTAGTTCTAACATTGGATTTACTTCCTCATCTTCACAGTCTAACTTCAGGAGAAGAGCCTTCCTCCTGCCTGCTGGAAAGTCTGGAGTAATAGCAGCAACTGCTGTAGTCAAACTAGCCTCCCATGAGGAGCAATACTGCCTAAGTGTACCTAGGCAATGTAGAGGGAGTTACTAGCTCAGGCCAACAAAAAAAAAGGTTTGTTTCAGGTCACCTGACCGACCCTATGTAAACAGGGCCAACCCTACTTTTTTTTTTATACAATTTTGAAGAAATTAATATATTTTTACACTTTTTGGGGATACATTTTACGTTTTCATAAGTTTTGAAAAAAATCTTCTTATTTTCATACTTTTTTGGGTCAATTTTAGGGTTATGTAAAAAAAGAAAAAATCCGACCTACCGACCCTAGAGTTTCATCCCATGTTACCTGAAACAAAACTTTTTTTTTATTTGGCCTCACTGGGGTACATTTAGTAGCATATCTGGGGACACTGTTCCTATACTACTAGTTCTAACACTGAGTTGACCCCCTCCCTCCACCTTCTGAATCTACCTCCTGTGTAGAGTAGGAGTGAGGGAAGAGCCTGCCTCCACGCTGCTGGAGAGATTAAAAAGGCTTGCTGGGGTAACAGCAGGAACTGAGAGAGAGGCAACGGGAGTAGAAGCAGCAACTGCCGGTAGTAACCTTGAAGCAGGAGAGCAGTTTAAGTGTACCCAGACACCATGGAGGGAGTTACTAGTTCACTGGAGTACACCTAGTACCCTTTCTGGGGACACAGATCATATACTACTAATCACTGATTTGACCCACTCCCCCCATCTGTTGAGTCTACCTTATATCTTTGTGGAGTACCAGTGAGGAGAGCCTACCTCCCTGCTGCTGGAGAGATTGGAGAGGCTTTTTGGGGTAAGAGCAGGAACTGCCGGTAGTTACAGGAGTCTCCTACTAACAGTACCCATACACCCCTGAGGGAGTTGGTAGCTCACTGTGTGGGAACACGGTTCATATACTACTAGCTCTATCACTACTAGCTCTATCACTGCTCTATCACTGCTCTACTACTAGCTCTATCACTGGAATAACACTCTCATCTTCACAGCCAACTTCAGGAAGCCTGGAGTAGGAGAGAGCCTACCTCCCTGCTGCAGGAGAGATTTGAGATGCTTGCTGGAGTAACAGCAGGAGCTGCCTGTTGTAACAGGAGTCTCCTGCTAGCTCACTGGAGTACATGTATTATCCTTTCCATAGACAGAGTTCATATACTACTAGTACTACTAGTACTACTAGTACTAGTAATACAGTACAATAACTAACACTGGATTAACTCCCCCACCTCTGAAGTCTACCTTCTGTGTGAGGGGAGAGTGTGCCTGCACTCTGCCTGGAGAGCTCACCGGGAGACAAGGCAGCGACTGCCGGCAGCCGTGGGAAGCACCCTGGAGAAGGGGACTGCATCAGTCAGTGCAGTCACCGTGGAGGGAGTGAGTCCCTGCTTCAACATAGGGGTAGGTGTGGTAGCCTTCCTGTAGGCATGCTTGCACTGGAATAATGCCCAGATCTCCTAATATTTAACCTGGAGGAAACTGAGGGGCTGTTGTGGAGTCACTACTACTGCCTGGAAAAACTGCAGGAACTACTGCCTTTTCCCCATAGTAAGACTGCTTTAGTCAGTCCAGACAACGTGGAGGGAGTCCCTGCTTCAACATAGGAGTAGGTGTGGTAGCCTTCCTGTAGGCATGCTTGCACTGGAATAATGCCCAGATATTCTGATATTTAACCTGGAGGAAACTGAGGGGCTGTTGTGGAGTCACTACTACTGTCCGGAAATACTGCAGGAACTACAGCCTTTTCCCCATAGGAAGACTGCTTTAGTCAGCCCAGACACCGTGGAGGGAGGGCCTGCTTCAGCATAGGAGTAGGAGTAGGGGCCTTTCCCAATGGGCACAGAACATTGAATCAATGTTGATAAATGGTTGTCAATGTTCTAGCTCAATGTTGATGCAATGTTGATTCAATGTTGAGGTAGATATTGTGCCCACTGGGTTCTACTAACACAGTAACACTGGATACATATGCATTAATGCACATCTCTGTGTGTTTCACCAGGAGTGAAGTAAGGGTGTGTGGAGCTACTACCCTTGTCTGGAGCAACCAGAGAGTTGGTGTGGCCTTAAGACTGCAGACACCGTGGAGGGAGGAAGGGAGTCCATGCTCCACCATAGGGGTAGGTGTGGTAGCCTTCCTGCTGCACTGCATTATTGCCCAAATCCTCTAATATTTCACCTGGAGGAAACTGAGGTGGTATTAGGGAGCCACTACCACTACTGCCTGAAGAAACTACTGGAGTAAGTACATCAACTACAGTCTATCCCCCTGAGGAGGACTGCTTTAGTCAGTCCAGGCACCGTGGAGGGAGTGCCTGCCTCACTATAGGAGTAGGAGTTGGGGTCTTCCTCTGGGCACGGTACCACTGGATGTATGTGCATTAATGCCTGAATTGTCTGATATTTAACCCGGAGAAAACTAAGGAGATTAAGAGAGACTACTGCTCATGTATCAACTGCTACCAGTGGAGGAATCCTTCAGCCAATGCACTAATTATGAAGGGAGTCACTGCTTCACCATAGGAGTAGAAGTAGGGGCCTTTTTGGAGACACCGCTGCACTGGATATATATGTGCATTGATGCCTCTGTGTGTTTCACCCGGAGGAAACTAAGGGTGTGTGTTGGAAAAGATAACTACCTGGTGAATGCTCTGAAGTAACTAGTAACTGCAGCCTATCCCCAAGAGAAGGGCTGCCTCGGTGAATACAATCAGGATTGAGGGAGTGAAGGAGCACTACTGGACACTGTCCATGCATTGCTACTACAGACAGAAGATGTATGTGGACTTACCCCTATATCTAACATAATCAAACCTGGAATAAGTTTAAGGGGTGCATTGGAGAGACTTCTACCTAGAGAAGCTACTGGAGGTACCCCGGAGCTTCAGCTTTGGAGGGAGTTGTCACCTCTATGTGGTAGTGGGGGGACGTCTGGAGGCACTGTCCATCTATTACTCGTACTCACACTGGACGTATTTGCAGTAAAACTTACTTAAACCGGCAAGAGGGTATACGTGAGAGCTCACTGTGCCTGCCTTGGAGGGAGTTAAAAGCTCCTTGTAGGAGTAGGGGCCACTATCTATGTATCACGGCCATTAAAGGCCCAGCTCCCCTATAAATAGGGCTGAGTACCTGTCCCAACTGCGCCCTAACTGTCGGTGGAGGGGTACCTAGACCTGCGGGTTTAACACTGGCTGTATTTGGACTGACACCCTTATCTGTGCTACACTACTAGTACTAATCCTGGCGGGATGTTCAGTTACACCCTTGTCTACATACTTTAACCGGGAGGAGGATATGGGTGGGAGCTCACAGTAAGAGACCTCTGTCTGGAGCTGTGACTGCAGGAACTACCGGCACCTGCAGGAGAGCGCTGCTTTCAGCCGACCAGCTCCAGCCTCGTCTCCTGGAGGCAGTCGGAGGAGCAAGTGAGGAACCCTCTCCGAGGCAGGCTCATGTTGATTAACTCACTCATATTCTAAACCACAACCTGGAGGAATAATCTCTACCTAGGAAGACCTAAGGCTGTAGTTGCAGCAACAGCCGCTCATGAATGATACTTCTCCTAGGAGGTGGACTGTTTGGTGGCCCCAGGTATGGTGGAGGCATTAGTGGAAGGGAACCCCTTGCTGGAGGCTTGTCCTATGTTTTACTAGCACTGGATTACTGTGGATTAAAGCTCTAATCTTCTCCAGTGTAACCCAAAGAGGAGGATACCTTCACCTGGGGAGAGTGGCAGATTGGCCTGCTTCCTAGCTGAGGCCTGGATCATTAGCCACTAGCAGCAACTTCAGACTCCCCAGGCAGTTGTTACCAGTAGCAGGAGAGCCTACTGGAGGGACTGTGGAGGTATTAGATACCTTAGTTTAAGGGAGGCTACGCTGGAGGCTTACTTCATGTACTACTAGCACTGTGTGGCCGTGGGTTACAGTCCCCATCTCCTACTCTCTAACCACCCAGGCCACCCTGAGGGAGATAGGACCACCCCAGAAGGTACTGTTGCCTGTCTGGAGAGGCCTACGGCTGTAACAGTAGCAACTGCCGGCAATTGGAGACTCCTCCAAGAGAGGAGACTGCTCCCACCTCCCAGGCACTGTAGAGGCAGTAGTAACCTCAGAGTAGAACCTCTGTAGGAGGTATCGTCCATGCACCACTAGGGCGCTGAGACCCTCATCTCCCATATTCTAACCTTGACGATAGTGTAAGGGAGTGTGGAGGTAGATGTGAGCACCCAAGGAGTTTTGGATATGTGTGATCAGTACATGAAGTAACTTTTCCTCCCATCCTTAACCACCTACCATACCTAGACTTGGAGATTTAGTGAAACAAACGAGTATTGATACATAGATGTACATATACAATGTGTTAAACAGAGACCCTGGAATACAAATTATTCACATCGATGTATATGGAAGCCTTAGTTTAAAAAAGTAGTACAGCATTATTCATTGAATCGGATGGAGCACTCTGAATTAACTGAGAGGAATCCACATCACACCTACCAGTGATTTAAAGATCACGGTAGAGGCGTCACTGAACTGAGTCTACCTTTGAATAGTTAATGTAGCATACCAGACTGCGGTACAGAACTATCTAGATATAGGCACACTCAAAAACCCAGTTGCATTTAGAGACCAAGTACATTTATACTATACTTAATCCTTCAGCTTCTCCAAGACATTGTCTAAGCAGCTCAAAGGGGCATAAGGAGATTACTGACCTGATTCTAGAGCTGTCCTTGATTGGAAACAAATCCCTTCTTGATTCATAAAAACTGTATACCAACATTGTCCTCATTATAGACACGCTATGTTATGGATCATAGATGTACAGATATTGATGTCCTGCTAACTCTCCAAGTACAGTAGGAGTTTCTTATATATAGACAGAGGATAACAGAAAATAGGAATATAGACCTTTGTGTCTGTACATGGACACAAAAAAGGGGATCTTTTCCATAGTTGTTGCCAGAAAGATGCCTCAATTCAGAGCCTCTTGACAGATCTGCCGTTCCGAAAGTCAAGTGAAAATGGAAAACACATTGAAATGTCAGTTTCAGTCCAAGTAAAAACCTGGATGCTTTTTATCTATAGCAGGAGATTGAAAGCTTACGGTTGTGACTGGCAGAACATATTAGTTTTACACTGAAATATGGCTTGTGTCTGGATAGCCGCAGAATAGAGATCTCAACCGTCAGACAATGACAAAATAGAATTGGAAAATACACATTGAAATGTCACTTCCAGTATGTGGGGGAAAACGGATTCTATACATAGCAGTCTAGAGATTTCAAACCCAGATATGTAAGTAGTGGAACAGACATCTAGATTGACGTATCGCTTTTGTCTGGTCGTTTGGGGACAAATGAATGTGGGAAAAAACCCATTGTGGTGTCAGTTTCAGTCTGAGAGTAAAAAAAGTGTAGGAAAAAAACTGGATCCTATACATTGTAGAGATGCCTCACCTACATCTGTTTGTAGCACCATATGGGTGTTACTAGTGGGCTGGTGGGAGGCACGCTGCTTTTTGCTGCTGCTTTAGTTGTTGGTGTCACAGTGATACATTGCGTTTTATCGATGCCGACTGGGACAAGTGCAGGGAGGCTACATTGGATTTACTGCTGCTGTGGGATCGTAAAAAGACTGGGGTGAGTAAAACATTTTTGTGATTACATCTGATCCCACACAGTTTTCCAGGATATATTATTATGTTGATATATTTCAACCCTTACAGGACTGGATGACTTGACCTAGCTTTTATTTTCAATTTGAAGTATGTTTCATCATTAAATGTGGAATAATTATGGAGTAAAAGAGAAAGGCTATCGTTGTTGAGTTGGTACAGAGTGAATTAAGGGGGAGAAATGACAGATTTGGCAAAGAGAGGCCCTCCTCTCCATTGAACAAAATGCCTGCAAGGAGTGTGATGTGATCAATACCCAATCAAGAGAGCTGTGATAATCATATGGTAAGTATGGCAGTGGAGGTGACTACTGCCATATATGCAGCCTGTATAGGCCTACATGGCAAATTAGAGAGGAGCGGACAGATTCCCTCTAAGCCCGAGGCAACTTGCAATAGAAGACTGGCGGATATCAATATATAGACCAATGTTGCAAGATAGGATGACTCTTTAGAAGATTTGTTGACATTTTTCTTCTGAAACAAATGTAAACACAAATTTAATATGAAAAAGGCAGTATTTTTTGGCATATGGGTCTATACCACAATATTTCCTCTACCTCTTCAATATCTTCTGCTCCCCCTCATGATTTTCCATAATGTTATGTACTGAAATTCTCAGAGAACCAATCTAACTGCAAGAAGATTTGACAAGCGGATGTCTGTGGAGGAGGGAGAGATTTAATGACAGGAGAGGAGAGAGAAGTGGCTTCATGTTAAGTTAATCTCCGGGTAGCCGTGAGGTGGTGGCTGTGAGGGACCCTCCATGCTGTCTGCACCTGTCCTCATGCCTGTCAGCTATGGTATAACCCCCCCCCCCTCCCACCCCCAGTAGCACTGTTAACCCTCCAAATGCTTAGAGACACCTTGAGCAAAGCATTAATTCCTTATGATGTACCTTAGTAATTCAAATAGTCACCAGCACTACATTGGTACATTAATTTATACTCAATGATTATATCGACACAAATGCTTCAGTATGCGTCATGGATACATCATTCCAAAGATATTCAATACTGATACAGTGTACTGCCCTAAGAGGGTTCAAATCTTCACTCTCTCTGCACTTGCCTCTAGGCCGATTCCTTCATAATATGTCTATATTTCATAATACCTGTCCTAAGCTAGCAGTACTGTGCCCTATTTCTCTGAATACTTCTAGATCATGAAATTTCAAAAAGGATTTGTGGTGAGGGAAATAGGTTAGACCTGTTATTCTATAGTACTGGCTCCCAAAAATCTTGAAAAACAGGAAATGCTCAAATATTTTAAACAGTAAAGCTGTTATGTGAACTGCAGCTGGGTCCAGTAGGGAAGCAGGACTATCTACAGGTGTTAACTTACAGGACTATCTATAGTGTAAAGTGTGAAACATCGTAGTTACTGTGCATAGGTGTATCAGTAAGTTTGTCAACAATATCAGCAGTACTAGATAGACCATGGCTAATCATCTTCGGATATTAAGCCTTTTGTGTATTGAGGTTTCATCTGTAGCCGGGGAATGGTTACATCAATCAAACAAGCTTCTATGCATATGTTAGTAATGTCAAACACATACTTTTTGTGACAGGGAGGTCAGATGGTATAGCTAGGTGTTTTTTATGCCGAAGTGGTGTCGTGGTAGAGGTATATGATGTTTGCACTTAACCAGAAGTCAGAATGGTTGCCACCATCTTGGATTAAGGTGTCACAACACAAATCTACAAGCAACACCCATTTCCATTGTCCTGAGGTTGATTATAATCATACCTTCCCCCATGAACTGGACCCAAGGAATCCAATGTTTCTATTGGTTTGTTGCTTATACAGCTGGTAGCCTAGCAACATCTGTTCTGATGTCACACTTTGTCGCACTGACATCATGAAGTGCCTGAGGCATTTTTTTACGCAGCAACAACCGCAATTCTTATTTAGAAATGTTTGTGATTTACAAAAAAAAAGAGTAAAAAAAGACGTATTTTCTTGTGGGGGCAAGGCAATGTGCATATGCTGGCCATGTTGACAGTGAAGGGCAAAAGGTAGGTAGGAGCTAATGCTTTATGGTTGTGTCTCTGGTCCATATCAGGTTCATAAAAGGATGTATACTGGGGCAGACTGCAGTCAATACAGATAAGAAGAATACTACATTATTCTATTCTACGGAAAAACTGAAAACAATACACAATTACTGAATCCCTTGTTGACAAGGCTCTTTATGTTTATGTGCACCATGGTAATTTATTGACTCCAACCAATCAGAGCGGAGGGATTTATGCTATGACTTCACTTTGTGCATCTAGCAAGGCTCACTCTCCTAGCAGAGTGTGGGTTGGTTGCCTCATAAGGAAAATATCAGATGTTTAGGACATTTATGGAAATCCATGTAGGCCCAACCGTCAAAGTGGGGCATGTGGTGGGACTTGCTGTTTTCTATGCCCGGGCATATCTGGAGAGAAATCCTTTATGCATGCTTTATATATATATTCTCTTTAGACCTTTAGACCTTTATAAACTGCAAGGATAGCAAAGTAAAGTTTCACCACTTTATGAAAGTTTGCATTCATCATTTTCTGATAAAGTATGATTTTTGCTTAGGTGGCCTTCCATATCTGACCATGTAAACGATGGTCTATGGCTGTCTCTCTGGTCCATATCAGGCTCATCTTCCTAAAAGGATTTGCTGAGGCAGAGACAAATATAGATGAAAATACACCACCAATATCTATATATAACACAATGGTCAAAGTCATGGAGAAGAGGATGCTGAATGGGCTAAGGAGATAAAAGTAAGCCAGAGAGAACCAGAGAAAGGCAGGGAAGGCAAGAAGGTTATATTCCATGGTCCTGATCTTGAGTCTAGAGCTTGAGAGATCAAGTAGTTTCAAAACATATCATTAATGCACATACTTTACATATTTATAAGTGATTTAAAGGTCAAAGCGGCATGATCACAGTGTCCCATTTACATTTCTAGCATCATTCTAGTCTTCTATGTGGTTAAGTGTGGGTGTGAATATTGCCCCTTTAACAAGGCTTCCTGATAGTTTGAATGGTCATTTCACATTTGTGCTGAAAACGGGGGCCCATACAAACATGAGTTGAGCTGTTTGCCCGGTTGTTTTGTTTCCTTATGGCAGATATGAAAACTATTCCCTTCTGATGACTGTGATTCATTTGACAGCTATTCTCCCAGATGTCCATGCTAATGGGACAGAATTCCCTGACATACTAGATACAAACATTCCAATTACCCTATATCAGGCCTGGACAATCCGAGACATTTACCATTACAGGTTTATTAGCCTACATGGGAGTTTCTTCCAGCAAGGGCAAATCTTCCCTTACTTAGTGCAGCCCCCAGGTCGGCCTCCTGCCCTTATCTCTATAGAGATAAGGGCCGCCAGGAGAGATAAGGGCCGCCGCCGGTCCGCCCCACCAAGGGGGAAACTCCCAGTGCAGTATCTTATACAGGTGTGATGGTACGGGAGGGGTAAGGGGGGAGGGGGTTCCACATGTAAATGTACCTTATTTCGGCTATATTCTGTCATTCAAATCAACATATTTCACGAAATACAAAACCCTCATACAAGCCCATTCACATATATACCAAGATAAACACATTGTCTACCTGCGCATGGGTTAAACACTTTCAGCAAATAGTGTTTAGATATCAGCAAATTTGATTTTCTGAATTACATTTATATTAACCCGAAATCAAGGGGAGAAACCCCCTCATTCTCTTATCTCCCTGCACGGTATGAATGCCAGGATTTACCCAGCCTGTATATATGTAATTTTTTCCACCGTTTTTTAGCAGTGGTAGTTCTATTCCAGCATGACTTCTATATAAAGGTATAACAACAGCTCCCTCTAGGAGGACCACAGCACTGTACAACTAGGGTTTGTATGCATGTCTTTAATCAGCATGAACAATGCCGTGCCTTCTATGTGTACCGGGGCTGGTACCCCATTAGCACATGATCTTCTTTTTCCAAGAACAAATTTTCAGCTGAAAACACCTTCTATTTTAAGCCCTGAGACATGTCTTTTATCTCCAGAGACATATTCATTTCTCTTATGACAAGGATTTATCACCTCTGGAATTGTAATCAGAAGCCGGAGACAAACAAATCCTGTCATATGACCAATATCTTTGACCACAAATTACAATGAAGACTGAGCCATACCTTCTTCTAAGAGACTACAGTTAGGGTTGGGGTTAGGGTTAGGGTTAGGGTCATGATTGTTTTGTTGATGATGCCTTCTTAAAAGAGGAGGCTAGTGTCTCTGGAGACCAGAGGCATGTCTCTGGTCTTCTAAAACAAGGATTTTTCACCTCAAAATTCCTTCTTATAAAAGGAGATCATGTGCTAATAGCCTGGCTGCATTCACACCGCCGTAATTGCCTCTTTTCATGGCAGCGAATGAGGTGGAGGCTTCACTGAACACAGTTTGAACAAAACCAAAGCAGTATGAAATAATGTAGATCAAGTAGAAAGAAGTCATACTTAAAGCACCCTTTCTACAATGCGACTCACTTGAAATCTGAATATTTTCTCAAAATTGTAAAAGGAAATTCCAGGGCCTGCTTTGCTATGTTAGGTAGGGTAACCTGAAACACATCTATATTTTTTTTTGGCCAAATAAGGAGGGATGTAATGTGAGAAATGTGCTGACATTACTGAAATAGGAGCCTTTTTTTTAAAGAGACCGTCAAACCTAAGCTGTACGTCTCACATCCAAATTGCCATAGCCCCCGCAGCCTCAGGCAACTTGGAGAATAAAGATCTTAAAGCCCCAGCATCCCTATATATAGGGCTGAGTACCTGTCTCGGCTCCACTGCGGCTGCCGCTGGAGGGGTACGTAGATCTGCGCCTTTAAAGGGCAAGGAGGCCTCAATGGCAGTGTAATTCTGCAGGTGGTGTTCTGGAGATGATGGATAGGTCTAAGGTGTGTGTCATTGTTGTTAGCATCACCCACACTGCCCCATTGTACAGCCTTACATGGCCAGGTGTGTCCTGCCCTGTTGACCCATGCGTCATGAAACGGTGACCTTTTTATGATAAAGTTGTTTTTACATTGGTAGAGTCTCGAATCTTCATAGTTTTTATCAGTAAAGGCCATATTTGCAAACATTTCATATCATGAGATGCAGGGCGAAATGATCTTCCAAAAAGTAAATATTTGACTTTTGAGGATTTTGTGGTTACATTTGTGTTTCTGCCAGTCACACTCCAGACAAATTCAAGGAATGTTATCACTCATTTTTGCATTATCAGTTTATAGTGCTGGCATGATGAGACAACCCAGGTGTAACTCATAATTACTGCCTTCCAGTAAGAGAGCTCACCGGGAGACAAGGCAGCGACTGCCGGCAGCCGTGGGAAGCACCCTGGAGAAGGGGACTGCATCAGTCAGTGCAGTCACCGTGGAGGGAGTGAGTCCCTGCTTCAACATAGGGGTAGGTGTGGTAGCCTTCCTGTAGGCATGCTTGCACTGGAATAATGCCCAGATCTCCTAATATTTAACCTGGAGGAAACTGAGGGGCTGTTGTGGAGTCACTACTACTGCCTGGAAAAACTGCAGGAACTACTGCCTTTTCCCCATAGTAAGACTGCTTTAGTCAGTCCAGACAACGTGGAGGGAGTCCCTGCTTCAACATAGGAGTAGGTGTGGTAGCCTTCCTGTAGGCATGCTTGCACTGGAATAATGCCCAGATATTCTGATATTTAACCTGGAGGAAACTGAGGGGCTGTTGTGGAGTCACTACTACTGTCCGGAAATACTGCAGGAACTACAGCCTTTTCCCCATAGGAAGACTGCTTTAGTCAGCCCAGACACCGTGGAGGGAGGGCCTGCTTCAGCATAGGAGTAGGAGTAGGGGCCTTTCCCAATGGGCACAGAACATTGAATCAATGTTGATAAATGGTTGTCAATGTTCTAGCTCAATGTTGATGCAATGTTGATTCAATGTTGAGGTAGATATTGTGCCCACTGGGTTCTACTAACACAGTAACACTGGATACATATGCATTAATGCACATCTCTGTGTGTTTCACCAGGAGTGAAGTAAGGGTGTGTGGAGCTACTACCCTTGTCTGGAGCAACCAGAGAGTTGGTGTGGCCTTAAGACTGCAGACACCGTGGAGGGAGGAAGGGAGTCCATGCTCCACCATAGGGGTAGGTGTGGTAGCCTTCCTGCTGCACTGCATTATTGCCCAAATCCTCTAATATTTCACCTGGAGGAAACTGAGGTGGTATTAGGGAGCCACTACCACTACTGCCTGAAGAAACTACTGGAGTAAGTACATCAACTACAGTCTATCCCCCTGAGGAGGACTGCTTTAGTCAGTCCAGGCACCGTGGAGGGAGTGCCTGCCTCACTATAGGAGTAGGAGTTGGGGTCTTCCTCTGGGCACGGTACCACTGGATGTATGTGCATTAATGCCTGAATTGTCTGATATTTAACCCGGAGAAAACTAAGGAGATTAAGAGAGACTACTGCTCATGTATCAACTGCTACCAGTGGAGGAATCCTTCAGCCAATGCACTAATTATGAAGGGAGTCACTGCTTCACCATAGGAGTAGAAGTAGGGGCCTTTTTGGAGACACCGCTGCACTGGATATATATGTGCATTGATGCCTCTGTGTGTTTCACCCGGAGGAAACTAAGGGTGTGTGTTGGAAAAGATAACTACCTGGTGAATGCTCTGAAGTAACTAGTAACTGCAGCCTATCCCCAAGAGAAGGGCTGCCTCGGTGAATACAATCAGGATTGAGGGAGTGAAGGAGCACTACTGGACACTGTCCATGCATTGCTACTACAGACAGAAGATGTATGTGGACTTACCCCTATATCTAACATAATCAAACCTGGAATAAGTTTAAGGGGTGCATTGGAGAGACTTCTACCTAGAGAAGCTACTGGAGGTACCCCGGAGCTTCAGCTTTGGAGGGAGTTGTCACCTCTATGTGGTAGTGGGGGGACGTCTGGAGGCACTGTCCATCTATTACTCGTACTCACACTGGACGTATTTGCAGTAAAACTTACTTAAACCGGCAAGAGGGTATACGTGAGAGCTCACTGTGCCTGCCTTGGAGGGAGTTAAAAGCTCCTTGTAGGAGTAGGGGCCACTATCTATGTATCACGGCCATTAAAGGCCCAGCTCCCCTATAAATAGGGCTGAGTACCTGTCCCAACTGCGCCCTAACTGTCGGTGGAGGGGTACCTAGACCTGCGGGTTTAACACTGGCTGTATTTGGACTGACACCCTTATCTGTGCTACACTACTAGTACTAATCCTGGCGGGATGTTCAGTTACACCCTTGTCTACATACTTTAACCGGGAGGAGGATATGGGTGGGAGCTCACAGTAAGAGACCTCTGTCTGGAGCTGTGACTGCAGGAACTACCGGCACCTGCAGGAGAGCGCTGCTTTCAGCCGACCAGCTCCAGCCTCGTCTCCTGGAGGCAGTCGGAGGAGCAAGTGAGGAACCCTCTCCGAGGCAGGCTCATGTTGATTAACTCACTCATATTCTAAACCACAACCTGGAGGAATAATCTCTACCTAGGAAGACCTAAGGCTGTAGTTGCAGCAACAGCCGCTCATGAATGATACTTCTCCTAGGAGGTGGACTGTTTGGTGGCCCCAGGTATGGTGGAGGCATTAGTGGAAGGGAACCCCTTGCTGGAGGCTTGTCCTATGTTTTACTAGCACTGGATTACTGTGGATTAAAGCTCTAATCTTCTCCAGTGTAACCCAAAGAGGAGGATACCTTCACCTGGGGAGAGTGGCAGATTGGCCTGCTTCCTAGCTGAGGCCTGGATCATTAGCCACTAGCAGCAACTTCAGACTCCCCAGGCAGTTGTTACCAGTAGCAGGAGAGCCTACTGGAGGGACTGTGGAGGTATTAGATACCTTAGTTTAAGGGAGGCTACGCTGGAGGCTTACTTCATGTACTACTAGCACTGTGTGGCCGTGGGTTACAGTCCCCATCTCCTACTCTCTAACCACCCAGGCCACCCTGAGGGAGATAGGACCACCCCAGAAGGTACTGTTGCCTGTCTGGAGAGGCCTACGGCTGTAACAGTAGCAACTGCCGGCAATTGGAGACTCCTCCAAGAGAGGAGACTGCTCCCACCTCCCAGGCACTGTAGAGGCAGTAGTAACCTCAGAGTAGAACCTCTGTAGGAGGTATCGTCCATGCACCACTAGGGCGCTGAGACCCTCATCTCCCATATTCTAACCTTGACGATAGTGTAAGGGAGTGTGGAGGTAGATGTGAGCACCCAAGGAGTTTTGGATATGTGTGATCAGTACATGAAGTAACTTTTCCTCCCATCCTTAACCACCTACCATACCTAGACTTGGAGATTTAGTGAAACAAACGAGTATTGATACATAGATGTACATATACAATGTGTTAAACAGAGACCCTGGAATACAAATTATTCACATCGATGTATATGGAAGCCTTAGTTTAAAAAAGTAGTACAGCATTATTCATTGAATCGGATGGAGCACTCTGAATTAACTGAGAGGAATCCACATCACACCTACCAGTGATTTAAAGATCACGGTAGAGGCGTCACTGAACTGAGTCTACCTTTGAATAGTTAATGTAGCATACCAGACTGCGGTACAGAACTATCTAGATATAGGCACACTCAAAAACCCAGTTGCATTTAGAGACCAAGTACATTTATACTATACTTAATCCTTCAGCTTCTCCAAGACATTGTCTAAGCAGCTCAAAGGGGCATAAGGAGATTACTGACCTGATTCTAGAGCTGTCCTTGATTGGAAACAAATCCCTTCTTGATTCATAAAAACTGTATACCAACATTGTCCTCATTATAGACACGCTATGTTATGGATCATAGATGTACAGATATTGATGTCCTGCTAACTCTCCAAGTACAGTAGGAGTTTCTTATATATAGACAGAGGATAACAGAAAATAGGAATATAGACCTTTGTGTCTGTACATGGACACAAAAAAGGGGATCTTTTCCATAGTTGTTGCCAGAAAGATGCCTCAATTCAGAGCCTCTTGACAGATCTGCCGTTCCGAAAGTCAAGTGAAAATGGAAAACACATTGAAATGTCAGTTTCAGTCCAAGTAAAAACCTGGATGCTTTTTATCTATAGCAGGAGATTGAAAGCTTACGGTTGTGACTGGCAGAACATATTAGTTTTACACTGAAATATGGCTTGTGTCTGGATAGCCGCAGAATAGAGATCTCAACCGTCAGACAATGACAAAATAGAATTGGAAAATACACATTGAAATGTCACTTCCAGTATGTGGGGGAAAACGGATTCTATACATAGCAGTCTAGAGATTTCAAACCCAGATATGTAAGTAGTGGAACAGACATCTAGATTGACGTATCGCTTTTGTCTGGTCGTTTGGGGACAAATGAATGTGGGAAAAAACCCATTGTGGTGTCAGTTTCAGTCTGAGAGTAAAAAAAGTGTAGGAAAAAAACTGGATCCTATACATTGTAGAGATGCCTCACCTACATCTGTTTGTAGCACCATATGGGTGTTACTAGTGGGCTGGTGGGAGGCACGCTGCTTTTTGCTGCTGCTTTAGTTGTTGGTGTCACAGTGATACATTGCGTTTTATCGATGCCGACTGGGACAAGTGCAGGGAGGCTACATTGGATTTACTGCTGCTGTGGGATCGTAAAAAGACTGGGGTGAGTAAAACATTTTTGTGATTACATCTGATCCCACACAGTTTTCCAGGATATATTATTATGTTGATATATTTCAACCCTTACAGGACTGGATGACTTGACCTAGCTTTTATTTTCAATTTGAAGTATGTTTCATCATTAAATGTGGAATAATTATGGAGTAAAAGAGAAAGGCTATCGTTGTTGAGTTGGTACAGAGTGAATTAAGGGGGAGAAATGACAGATTTGGCAAAGAGAGGCCCTCCTCTCCATTGAACAAAATGCCTGCAAGGAGTGTGATGTGATCAATACCCAATCAAGAGAGCTGTGATAATCATATGGTAAGTATGGCAGTGGAGGTGACTACTGCCATATATGCAGCCTGTATAGGCCTACATGGCAAATTAGAGAGGAGCGGACAGATTCCCTCTAAGCCCGAGGCAACTTGCAATAGAAGACTGGCGGATATCAATATATAGACCAATGTTGCAAGATAGGATGACTCTTTAGAAGATTTGTTGACATTTTTCTTCTGAAACAAATGTAAACACAAATTTAATATGAAAAAGGCAGTATTTTTTGGCATATGGGTCTATACCACAATATTTCCTCTACCTCTTCAATATCTTCTGCTCCCCCTCATGATTTTCCATAATGTTATGTACTGAAATTCTCAGAGAACCAATCTAACTGCAAGAAGATTTGACAAGCGGATGTCTGTGGAGGAGGGAGAGATTTAATGACAGGAGAGGAGAGAGAAGTGGCTTCATGTTAAGTTAATCTCCGGGTAGCCGTGAGGTGGTGGCTGTGAGGGACCCTCCATGCTGTCTGCACCTGTCCTCATGCCTGTCAGCTATGGTATAACCCCCCCCCCCTCCCACCCCCAGTAGCACTGTTAACCCTCCAAATGCTTAGAGACACCTTGAGCAAAGCATTAATTCCTTATGATGTACCTTAGTAATTCAAATAGTCACCAGCACTACATTGGTACATTAATTTATACTCAATGATTATATCGACACAAATGCTTCAGTATGCGTCATGGATACATCATTCCAAAGATATTCAATACTGATACAGTGTACTGCCCTAAGAGGGTTCAAATCTTCACTCTCTCTGCACTTGCCTCTAGGCCGATTCCTTCATAATATGTCTATATTTCATAATACCTGTCCTAAGCTAGCAGTACTGTGCCCTATTTCTCTGAATACTTCTAGATCATGAAATTTCAAAAAGGATTTGTGGTGAGGGAAATAGGTTAGACCTGTTATTCTATAGTACTGGCTCCCAAAAATCTTGAAAAACAGGAAATGCTCAAATATTTTAAACAGTAAAGCTGTTATGTGAACTGCAGCTGGGTCCAGTAGGGAAGCAGGACTATCTACAGGTGTTAACTTACAGGACTATCTATAGTGTAAAGTGTGAAACATCGTAGTTACTGTGCATAGGTGTATCAGTAAGTTTGTCAACAATATCAGCAGTACTAGATAGACCATGGCTAATCATCTTCGGATATTAAGCCTTTTGTGTATTGAGGTTTCATCTGTAGCCGGGGAATGGTTACATCAATCAAACAAGCTTCTATGCATATGTTAGTAATGTCAAACACATACTTTTTGTGACAGGGAGGTCAGATGGTATAGCTAGGTGTTTTTTATGCCGAAGTGGTGTCGTGGTAGAGGTATATGATGTTTGCACTTAACCAGAAGTCAGAATGGTTGCCACCATCTTGGATTAAGGTGTCACAACACAAATCTACAAGCAACACCCATTTCCATTGTCCTGAGGTTGATTATAATCATACCTACCCCCATGAACTGGACCCAAGGAATCCAATGTTTCTATTGGTTTGTTGCTTATACAGCTGGTAGCCTAGCAACATCTGTTCTGATGTCACACTTTGTCGCACTGACATCATGAAGTGCCTGAGGCATTTTTTTACGCAGCAACAACCGCAATTCTTATTTAGAAATGTTTGTGATTTACAAAAAAAAAGAGTAAAAAAAGACGTATTTTCTTGTGGGGGCAAGGCAATGTGCATATGCTGGCCATGTTGACAGTGAAGGGCAAAAGGTAGGTAGGAGCTAATGCTTTATGGTTGTGTCTCTGGTCCATATCAGGTTCATAAAAGGATGTATACTGGGGCAGACTGCAGTCAATACAGATAAGAAGAATACTACATTATTCTATTCTACGGAAAAACTGAAAACAATACACAATTACTGAATCCCTTGTTGACAAGGCTCTTTATGTTTATGTGCACCATGGTAATTTATTGACTCCAACCAATCAGAGCGGAGGGATTTATGCTATGACTTCACTTTGTGCATCTAGCAAGGCTCACTCTCCTAGCAGAGTGTGGGTTGGTTGCCTCATAAGGAAAATATCAGATGTTTAGGACATTTATGGAAATCCATGTAGGCCCAACCGTCAAAGTGGGGCATGTGGTGGGACTTGCTGTTTTCTATGCCCGGGCATATCTGGAGAGAAATCCTTTATGCATGCTTTATATATATATTCTCTTTAGACCTTTAGACCTTTATAAACTGCAAGGATAGCAAAGTAAAGTTTCACCACTTTATGAAAGTTTGCATTCATCATTTTCTGATAAAGTATGATTTTTGCTTAGGTGGCCTTCCATATCTGACCATGTAAACGATGGTCTATGGCTGTCTCTCTGGTCCATATCAGGCTCATCTTCCTAAAAGGATTTGCTGAGGCAGAGACAAATATAGATGAAAATACACCACCAATATCTATATATAACACAATGGTCAAAGTCATGGAGAAGAGGATGCTGAATGGGCTAAGGAGATAAAAGTAAGCCAGAGAGAACCAGAGAAAGGCAGGGAAGGCAAGAAGGTTATATTCCATGGTCCTGATCTTGAGTCTAGAGCTTGAGAGATCAAGTAGTTTCAAAACATATCATTAATGCACATACTTTACATATTTATAAGTGATTTAAAGGTCAAAGCGGCATGATCACAGTGTCCCATTTACATTTCTAGCATCATTCTAGTCTTCTATGTGGTTAAGTGTGGGTGTGAATATTGCCCCTTTAACAAGGCTTCCTGATAGTTTGAATGGTCATTTCACATTTGTGCTGAAAACGGGGGCCCATACAAACATGAGTTGAGCTGTTTGCCCGGTTGTTTTGTTTCCTTATGGCAGATATGAAAACTATTCCCTTCTGATGACTGTGATTCATTTGACAGCTATTCTCCCAGATGTCCATGCTAATGGGACAGAATTCCCTGACATACTAGATACAAACATTCCAATTACCCTATATCAGGCCTGGACAATCCGAGACATTTACCATTACAGGTTTATTAGCCTACATGGGAGTTTCTTCCAGCAAGGGCAAATCTTCCCTTACTTAGTGCAGCCCCCAGGTCGGCCTCCTGCCCTTATCTCTATAGAGATAAGGGCCGCCAGGAGAGATAAGGGCCGCCGCCGGTCCGCCCCACCAAGGGGGAAACTCCCAGTGCAGTATCTTATACAGGTGTGATGGTACGGGAGGGGTAAGGGGGGAGGGGGTTCCACATGTAAATGTACCTTATTTCGGCTATATTCTGTCATTCAAATCAACATATTTCACGAAATACAAAACCCTCATACAAGCCCATTCACATATATACCAAGATAAACACATTGTCTACCTGCGCATGGGTTAAACACTTTCAGCAAATAGTGTTTAGATATCAGCAAATTTGATTTTCTGAATTACATTTATATTAACCCGAAATCAAGGGGAGAAACCCCCTCATTCTCTTATCTCCCTGCACGGTATGAATGCCAGGATTTACCCAGCCTGTATATATGTAATTTTTTCCACCGTTTTTTAGCAGTGGTAGTTCTATTCCAGCATGACTTCTATATAAAGGTATAACAACAGCTCCCTCTAGGAGGACCACAGCACTGTACAACTAGGGTTTGTATGCATGTCTTTAATCAGCATGAACAATGCCGTGCCTTCTATGTGTACCGGGGCTGGTACCCCATTAGCACATGATCTTCTTTTTCCAAGAACAAATTTTCAGCTGAAAACACCTTCTATTTTAAGCCCTGAGACATGTCTTTTATCTCCAGAGACATATTCATTTCTCTTATGACAAGGATTTATCACCTCTGGAATTGTAATCAGAAGCCGGAGACAAACAAATCCTGTCATATGACCAATATCTTTGACCACAAATTACAATGAAGACTGAGCCATACCTTCTTCTAAGAGACTACAGTTAGGGTTGGGGTTAGGGTTAGGGTTAGGGTCATGATTGTTTTGTTGATGATGCCTTCTTAAAAGAGGAGGCTAGTGTCTCTGGAGACCAGAGGCATGTCTCTGGTCTTCTAAAACAAGGATTTTTCACCTCAAAATTCCTTCTTATAAAAGGAGATCATGTGCTAATAGCCTGGCTGCATTCACACCGCCGTAATTGCCTCTTTTCATGGCAGCGAATGAGGTGGAGGCTTCACTGAACACAGTTTGAACAAAACCAAAGCAGTATGAAATAATGTAGATCAAGTAGAAAGAAGTCATACTTAAAGCACCCTTTCTACAATGCGACTCACTTGAAATCTGAATATTTTCTCAAAATTGTAAAAGGAAATTCCAGGGCCTGCTTTGCTATGTTAGGTAGGGTAACCTGAAACACATCTATATTTTTTTTTGGCCAAATAAGGAGGGATGTAATGTGAGAAATGTGCTGACATTACTGAAATAGGAGCCTTTTTTTTAAAGAGACCGTCAAACCTAAGCTGTACGTCTCACATCCAAATTGCCATAGCCCCCGCAGCCTCAGGCAACTTGGAGAATAAAGATCTTAAAGCCCCAGCATCCCTATATATAGGGCTGAGTACCTGTCTCGGCTCCACTGCGGCTGCCGCTGGAGGGGTACGTAGATCTGCGCCTTTAAAGGGCAAGGAGGCCTCAATGGCAGTGTAATTCTGCAGGTGGTGTTCTGGAGATGATGGATAGGTCTAAGGTGTGTGTCATTGTTGTTAGCATCACCCACACTGCCCCATTGTACAGCCTTACATGGCCAGGTGTGTCCTGCCCTGTTGACCCATGCGTCATGAAACGGTGACCTTTTTATGATAAAGTTGTTTTTACATTGGTAGAGTCTCGAATCTTCATAGTTTTTATCAGTAAAGGCCATATTTGCAAACATTTCATATCATGAGATGCAGGGCGAAATGATCTTCCAAAAAGTAAATATTTGACTTTTGAGGATTTTGTGGTTACATTTGTGTTTCTGCCAGTCACACTCCAGACAAATTCAAGGAATGTTATCACTCATTTTTGCATTATCAGTTTATAGTGCTGGCATGATGAGACAACCCAGGTGTAACTCATAATTACTGCCTTATGGGGTTAATACACTCTTGAAGGTCCATCCTAACCGTCCTAACCCATTGGGAGGGGTCTGCATACCCAATAGGCATTGAGGTATTCATAAACAGGTTATGATAAACATATCATTGATTGAGAGGCAGGTAGATGATAGGGTGACAAATGAAGTGATTGGACAAGGGAAAGCTTTTAACATTCAAGTGCTGCATAGTGCTTGAGTGCTTCACTTCTTATGATACATGAATGCTGTACACAAGACTTTATTCACAACTGCTGTATTTGTATGCTGCTTAAATCATTACAGCTGCATTGTTCCAAGGTAAACACTCTCTCACACACAGCCCTTATTGTTGCAAGAAAAATCCAATCTATTCTTCACATGCAGGGAATTGTGTTATTTACCTAGGTTTCCATGGCAACTGCTCATTTATTGCACACATAGTGTATCTGAGCTTTAACTTTTCGTATTTGTGGACATATATTTTCAAATTGCTATGTCAGGGGACATAACATGCTAGTTAAAACATGGATTCCTGGAAATGGGTCAATAGAAAGGTTTAGAGTGGATCTAGAACGGAGCCGTCCCAATAAAACAGGGCCTTCCATATATGGTTGTGAAGGGACAGCAGTTAAATGCCTAAAATACAGGATAGATTCTCAGTCATTCTCTGAGTTTCGGTTTGTGCCATGCCCCAAAGCCATCACAGATTGCAAGTACATGCCCTATGGTCACCATGGAAAACAAAACCCCTTGCCTGTCATCCTACTATTGGTCCTATTAACCCAAACCCAACTTCTGGTCTAATTAGCAGGCCCTCTTCCCTGTAGTGAGAAATAGACAAAGGTTCACAATAATCTATTAATAATAAAACTTATTGAATGAGCACCAGTTTCTCCACAGGCGTGTGAAAATAGGCCATTCTAGTACTTGAGCATAGTAGCTTTCTCCTCAATATGAAATGATTGACCTTTCTATGGTGAGAACAAGCCCCTATGCATATGTTAGCAATGTAAAACACATGTTTATAATGCCAACTTGTGAGAGAATGGTGACTAGGGAGTCAGATTGTCTGGTGGAGAGGTGTGTTTAGACATGGTTGTGATTTCTGTTAAAAATTGACATATTTTCTGGTATGGGCGAGGCGCTGTGCATATGCTGGCCATGTGGACAGTGTAGGGCAAAAGGTAGGCAGAAACCAATGCTTTATGGTTGTGTCTTTGGTCCATATCAGGCCCATCCATTCTCCTGAAAGGGTCTATCTTGGGGCAGACTGAGGCTAATACAGATAAGGAGAATACCACATTATTGTATATTATGCATGGGCACATCTGGAGAGAAAGTCCAATCTCTGTATCTGATATGCATGCTTCATGTATGTTCTCTTTAGACTTTACCCCTTTAAGGAAGGTAAAATGTATTTATACATCTTGGTTGCTATAATACATGCATGCAGCAATGGTTTGTAACTGCACAGTGCTTCATTCAAGGCTCTTTCTGACCCTACAGGGTATGGACGCTCTTGAAAGGTATGCATGATCCACCAATACAGCCCTGGCGAGTTTTTGCATTTAGTGACATACTGTTCTTGACTGGTTGGAAATGGCATTTATAAACTGCAAGGATAGCGTAGTAAAACATTATCACTGGATGAATGTCTGCATTCATCATTTTCTGATAACTTATGCTTTTTGCTAAGGTGGCCTTGCATATCTAACCATGTGAACAATGGTTTATGGCTTTCTCTCTTGCCATATCAGGGTATTCTTCCTATAAGGATTTCCTGAGGGAGGCAGAGACAAATTAAGATAAAAGGACACCCCAATGATCTTAGCAGCTAAAGCTTTACCCCTTTAAGGAAGGTAAAACTTTACCCCTTTAAGGAAGGTAAAATGTATTAATACATCTTGGTTGCTATCATACATGAATGCAGCAATGGTTTGAAACTGCACAGTGCTTCATTCAAGGCTCTTTCTGACCCTACAGGGTATGGACGCTCTTGAAAGGTATGCATGATGCACCAATACAGCCCTGGCGAGTTTTTCCTTTTAGTGACATACTGTTCTTGACTATTTGGAAATGGCATTTATAAACTGCAAGGATAGCATAGTAGAACGTTATCACTGAAGGAATGTCTGCATTCATTTTTTTCTGATAACGTATGCTTTTTGCTAAGGTGGCCTTGCATATCTAATCATGTAAACAATGGTTTATGGCTTTCTCTCTGGTCCATATCAGGTTCATCTTCCTAAAAGGATTCGCTGAGGGAGGCAGAGACAAATTAAGATAAAAGGACACCACCAACATATATAAAAAGCCCAATGATCTTAGCAGCTAAAGCTATCGAACAAATAATGGTGTAAAGATAAGGAGATAAAAGTGAGAGAAATATATATAGAAAGCCAGAGAGAGGTAAGGATCCTAGAGAGGATATAGAATACACTATGCATGATAGAATGTAGCAGAGGGCAAGTATAAAGACATATTTGATGTACCTTTTAGGTATCATCTGTGCTTAACCCGTGTAAAGACGGATGTCCCTAAAAGATGACCTTTGCACCAATGCAGCCCCATCAAATAACTCACCGGTGCTGCATTGATGCATCATGCCAACCCTTTGGGAGTGTGTCAACCAAATAAAAAAGTCGGCATGATACTCGAATGCAGCCCTGGCAGGTTACTCGCCAGGGCTGCATTCATACATCGCCATGAGCAATGGCATGTGCTAAGAACATACCCAACATGGGCAGTGCAGTGTATATGTCACATGCAATATAGCCATTTGAGCAATATTGGACCTTCAACATAGTGTTAGATATGATGTGATAAAAGTGACTTACTGCATAACTTTTACAAGACTGATTGTCCGAGGCACCAGCCGCAGATGATTACTATTGCCCAATGCTTATAAATTCATATAGGGGCTCTAGAACTGTACAATGTAGCTGCGGGAAATTCTGGAAATGTCCTGTAAAATTCAAGAATATTAGAGGAGCCTTTCAGTAGTTCAAAGTTTCAGCCTGATACTGGCTTTGTCTCAAAAAGTCAAGCATTTTAATGAGGGTCAAACTATGGTGGACCTTCATTTAGAACCTTTACTCCTTGAAGGAGAGGCTCCTTTATTCCAGCACCGTTTGACTATGCGAAGAGGGTCCAGTAATGCCATAATCTTTGAGCCGATTTGGGTCGGTCAAGGGTCTGAATGAAAGTCTAGCAAGCATAGCCTGACCCTCACTAAGGTGTGTGACCTTGAATTTCCAATGTCTCCCTTACACAACTCCTAGTTCTGCAATAAAACTCTAATCCACTCCCCATAAGCAGAGAATTATGTTAATTTGCAGTGGTTTCCATGGCAACTGGATTTTTATTTGATGGATATCGCACTATGTGCTCTTCTTTCTTGTACTTGGTGACATATTTTATCTTATTGCCATGCCAGGTAATAGTATAACACTCAGAATAAAATTATAACACTGAGGCAGACTTGTTTCTTGAGCAATGTTTATTTTCTTTAGTTGTCTAAATCTGAGTAGGGACTAATGGCAAATTTTAATAGAGTAAATACCTACTGCCAAGACAATAAGAGTTAATAGCAGTGAAGGCTTAAGGGCATAGGATGCAGTCATACATTAGAAATATATAGGAGATAAACTCTAGTCATTTGACTATAGATTTGATAAAATATAGTCAGCATGATTAAAAGGCATCATTGTCACTAATGACTATACATTCGAGCCAGGAAAGGATATAGGTCATGTATTCTCTTTCTACATAAAATCCGTTTCTACATGACCTACACTATTTTATGCTGCTTAGGTTTTGTTCAAACTCTGTTCACTGAAGCCTCCACCTCATTCGCTACCATGAAAAGAGGCAATTACAACAGTGTCAATACAGCTGTGGTTCATTTAGAAAAGCACACAGTTGTTTATGCTGATTATTTCTTTAAGGGTGGCATGATGCCTTAATGCATCATGCCCTTGGTTGTCATGATGCATGAATGAAGCCCCTGTGAGTAACTTGCCAGTGCTGCAATCAAGCATCATACCGACCCTACAGGGTTAAGAGACTCCTGAAGGGTCAGCATTATGCATGAATGCAGCACCGGTGAGTAACTAGCCAGGGAATTATGGGTGCATCATGACAACAAATGCCATCTTTAAGTGACATCCATCCTTAAAGGGTTAAAGACCTGTATGCGATCCCTACCAGTGTAACAGTTCTGGTCCTCCTAGAGAAAGCGATTGTTATACTTTCATTAACAAGGCATGCTAGCACTGTCATAAAGGTAGGACTGCCTAAAAAACTGTTCAACAATTATTATGTAGGATAATTAACATGTGTGGATTCATATAGTATGTCGACAAAAACTGTCCCACTAGCATGAAATGCGTGGAGAACAGCTTTCAAAGATATACCATAATTTAAATCTGAAAGAAATGGTTTTGTTGACTGAAGTGCAGTAATCAGGAAGGAAATTAGTTTCATATTTTTGCATGAGGAAATGATACAACAGGGCCTGTCATCTTTGACAGCTCATATGCGAGAGCAATTCCACACCATAGTTTTGGGTACAAACATGAAATTACCCTTCAGAGTATCAAAATGCCTTGTTTCAATTGCAAGCTGGGCAACATACTGCTTAATGCATGATAGCTTTTATCTCTAGTGAGTAGACTCACTCAGTTAAGGTGTAGCTGATTAAATGTTAGGCAAAGGGGGGAATTGCTACTTATCCCTCAACATAATTTTTCTTATGTTGGTATCATGCATGGCGGTTTGATTCTCAGTGCGAAAATGTCTGTGTTCACACTGAGACTTGGGGCCTGTTAATAAGCTGCCAATTTATCAAGACGTTTGGTTTTAATCAAGAGGAGCCATAACGTGGCAACGGCCAAGAAATGCCATAATTTTGCCAAGGGGTCTACAGAGCAGATTATCCACTTGGAGGTCTGTCTAGCTTGACCCCAGAAGGTGACTGGAAAGCTAGTGGTGACCGGGTAATACCATCTGAATTTCTGATTTATATATCCACATGATGGGCAGGGTGTTTGCAGTTTTCTCTAAGGGTGGGGTCAGAGGATTTTTTCTGCAAGCAGGTCGAAATATTCTTGGTCCCCCTCAACCCCTTTGAGCTTTAATAAAGTGTTGAATAAAGTGTCTCAATCCCAAAGGATCTGCATGATGCTCCAGTTTTTTGAAATGATCAATTTGTGCAAAGTGTAGGGGTCGGATTCCCCGTACCCTGGTGGAGAGCCTGAAGGGGTGAAACACCTGGGTAATCCTCCCCCTCTGTACCATACCGATCCAGTAACGTAGGGAGCGGAGAACAGTCAGACACGGGTTGGTAGTGTAACGGTTAGCACGCTTGTCACCGGTGCGAGAGGTCTGTGGTTCGATTCCCGGCCGATCCAATGACTAAGTTTTCCGCGACCTCTACACTGGTGGATCTGCCGCGATGAATCGGGTAGTACGTTGACTGCGGTCGGAGCATTCCAGCTTGCTGGGGATTGGCCACCTGCTGGCGGTTGGTAGTTGGAGGAGCAGGTTGGGAAGTGTTGGTCCCCAGTATGGGCAGTTGGGGTTCAGCATGGAGTTCAATCAACAAATTGGCTGAATCGGTATGGTGTAGAAAGCTTCCATCACTGGGAAGTCAGGGTATCTCAACGACTGCTTGATAAAGCCCCATTGGGACCTTCGGTCTGCAGTGGGTGAGAATGCCTGGTGCTAGGTGCCTCTATACTCCAGGGGCTGGGACTCTCTGTAACTGCTTGAAAAAGCCCCTCCTAGGAGGGAGAGAAAGCACAGGGTTGGTAACCCCCTGGAAAATCCGAATCTAGAGGACATGATGGAAGCTGATGGGGGTAGTGTAGGGGTCGGATTCCCCGTACCCTGGTGGAGAGCCTGAAGGGGTGAAACACCTGGGTAATCCTCCCCCTCTGTACCATACCGATCCAGTAACGTAGGGAGCAGAGAACACCGGTGCGAGAGGTCTGTGGTTCAACTCCCGGCCGATCCAATGACTAAGTTTTCCGCGACCTCTACAAAGGTTTGATGATGAAGCCTTTCCACTTTTCAGTTCTGAAACAGGGTTACGACAAATTTCCAATCATTGAACGCTGCAAGTTTAATTCCATCACCTCTCAAGGCTGAAGTCAGAAATAATGACCATTAATTTTGTAAAGATGTTGTCAAAGAGTGTCTGGGCACCGATCCCTGGGTCGCTTTTTGGAATAACAAAAGAGTTCTCTTTTAACTTGTGAAAAATGGATTTTAGTTTTGTACATTTAATTTTGGAGTGCAAAGACATCATTAAACTAATTGGTTTGGCCTTGGGTTGGTTGAAAACTTGATTCCCTGCAATTATTAATCAAACATTTTCATGAAATTCCTGAGAGACATTTTAACTGGCCAAAAGCCATTTTAACCCTGGATGTTATTTAATTTCAAATTATCCATTTAGTGGTGGTCATAGAGAGCTCCTTTGTGGACTAAGTTTCCACGTTTAACGATCCGGGAAGACTCCAGACACACCAGTGACTCCTGCTTCTGATGACCTTTCAGGCTCTGGCCAGTAAGAAATCCGACTAACCCTTTAGGGACAGATATTGCTAAAGGATGACATTTGTCTTCATGAAGCACATAATATTATGCAGGCCCGGCTAGTAACTTGCCAGTTATGTATTAGTGCATCATGCCGACCCTACATCAGTGTCTCAATCCAAAAGGATCGGCATGATGCTTGAATGCAGCACTGGTGAGTTACTGCAGGGCTGCATTCATGCATCATGGCAACCAAGTGTATGATACATTAAGGCACTATGCCATCCTTAAAGGGTTAACGATGTCCCATGTAAGGGATGCCTTTGGTTAAGAGGTGAACTTAAAAGAGACTATAAGTGCATGCTTTTCTCCATATTTGTACATGTATATATACAAATATATATGTATATATATATATATATATATATATATACATACATTTATGCACCCTGGGTTGTGGGATCTTTCGCAGTCCTCAGACTCACGTTGTGGGGTCATGGCTCGCCTTGTGGGATAATCACCATTTTTCATTAGGTCATCGTATCAAACTTCATGTTTTATGCTCCCTACCCCAATGGCCACCGATTCTGCACAGAGCGCCCCCTACAGCACTGGGCAGTTTGGGGTATACAGCTATTACAGGGTCGTGAGCCCTCAATCTCTATCTGATTTTGCAGCTGGTGTCTTATGGATAATGGATCGTTGTAAGATGTGTACCTTGGTGTCGGTCACACGCACCAACTTACCTTTGTCTCTGAGCAGAGTCTTAGTCCTGCCATAAGGTAGGACAGTGTGGGTCACTCTGACTGCTACACTGGCTACCTTTGCTGTATAAAAAGAAATCCCTGTGCTTTCAGTTGTGGGCAATGCGCTGTGCACAAGCTGACCATGTGGACAGTGTAGGGCAAAAGGTAGGCAGAAACCAATGCTTTATGGGAGAATAGGTAGTGGCCGCGCACAGGTGAGGATCACTACCGGCCGCGCACAGGTGAGGATCACTACCGAGGAGCTCTGCAGAAATAAGGGCTGAAAGACGGGTAATACTCTGAGGGGAGTAAATTCTGTCGTTGGAGACCTTTATGAATACCTGTGGATTACACTCATACTAAAACCAGAGATGGGAAAGAAAGGTAGGAACAAGAATCAATCGGCACCTGGCACACACTCACCGGGATCGGTGACACACACGGACGCCATGGCTGCACATGACTCCAGCATGGAGGAAGAGACCGAGGTTATGCCAACACCTGAGACGATTGATGTGGGTTTGTCCAATGCCCTAACAGTTGTCACTGAGGAGGAGGACCGAGAATGGGAGTCTCTCATGAAAGGTGATAAAACCAGTGACGTTGAAAAGGGTTTCTGGAAACGAATGATGGCCATTGCTAGCGGCTTTGATTTTATTACCGCTACACTGAAAACCGTGAGTACCAACGTTGCTAGCTCCACCCAACAAATTGGCACGTGTACATCTAAATTGAACAAGGTAGACGCTATTGCCGCCAAAGTCGTAGAATTGGAAAGGAAAGTAGAGTCCCTAGAGCTTACAAACGCGCTACATATGGCTCAAATCCATCAACTGCAGGAAAAGGTAGAAAAACTGGAAGTCAACAAGAGGCGTTCTTATCTGATAATTAGAGGTGCCTGTGAGACCACACACCCGGACCCCACTCAACTGGTTGATAGCCTGTTCAAAGATATAGGCATCAACCACACCGCCAAGAATTGTGATGCTATATTTAGACTCGGCGCACCGAGACAGCAAAGGCAAGGTCAAGCGAAAGCACCCAACCCGCGACCAATTATGATCCAGTTGGCGCCAAACACACAGAAGGGTGTTATCTACTCCAACCTCAAGCACTTGAAGGACAATCGAAACTGGATGGGGATTAGCATTCAGGACGACCTCACCCCGGCAGAGCAAAATGCACAGAGAGCGCTCCGAATTGTCGCTACACATGCCGCCGCCTGTGGGGAAACCGTGGTACTAAAGAGGCGTTCGGTGACAATCGGTGGTACAGTCTATACGCAACACAACCTAGAGCTCTTACCTGAAGAGTACAGTCTAGAAGCGGCCAAAACGATAAAAGTGAAAGAAGGGATCGCATTTCAGTCGAGTTATAGCTGGTTGAGCAATCTCTATCCGAGCGAGTTTGTGTATGAAGGGCTTGCATTTGCAAGTGTCGAACATGCATTCGGTTACCATGCTGCTTTGAAATCCAACGCCCCGCAGATAGCCTCGAGGATCCGTTCCGCCGAAGATGGATATGAAGCAATGAGACTTGCCAAAGATGTCCAAAAAGCTGATGTCTGGACACCAATCAAATATGAACAGTTGCAAGCAATGCAAAAAGCGAAGTTCCAACAATCAAAACCGCTGAAACGCAAACTGATCGATTCATCGGGTTCGAGATTATTTGAGGCAACTAGGTCACGTGAGTACGGTACGGGTCACCTGCTGTCGGACGGAGATAAAAACTGTGTTGACGCGCCAGGTAAAAACCAATGTGGACTAAGTCTGGAGAAGGTACGGGAGCAACTGATTATGGAGGAAAACGAGATAAAGGCCAAGATAGCAGCTGAAGTGAAACGACGACGAGCGGATCAGGATAAACAAGCTCAGCAGGGGAGACCGAACACACGTGCAAACGCCGGTCACGCGCCAACGAGCACACCGAACACTCAGCAGGCTCCACCTAGACCCCTCCTGGTACACACACCACCCACTCCACCCACATCGAGCGTACAGAAAAAGGGCAAGTAGATCTAGAGCAAGATGAACCCCTTTAAAGTGCTGGTCGCTATGGATAGCCGTGGCGCAGGTCTCCAAAATCGAGTAAATAAGTTATTAAATGAACAATCACGTAATATTTACATGAAAGTAGCACAAGAGTCTGGCCTAAAACTACACGACATTCTAAACCTGGCAATTGGGGAGCTTGCAACTGACAATTACCATCTAGTCATTGTAATTGGTGGTATAAATAACCTCACGGAAATTCATTCAAATGGTAAAATTACACCAAAATATGACTCCTCAGGCGCTCTGGTGAACTGTATGACTGATCGGTATACAAAAACAAAACAATGTCTCATTGAAATGGGTCATGACGTTGTGTTCGGCCAATTGACAGGAGTAGACATTAATGCCTTTAATCATACGGTAGGAGAGTACCAACATGAACAGGCAGTTATAAACCAGTCAATACCGCTACTAAATCAAATTCTGATTGATATGAATGTTGACTCATGCTCTACTCACTCCTGCCCATTGATTGGCCCCTGGCTACAGTCGACTATTCACCCAATCGAACACGGAAAGAGGAGGAAGAAATATGGGCGCTATTACGATGGGCTCCACCTCAAGCCAACCTGGAAGGCAGTCTGGGCTGTAGAAATCGTGAAAAGCGCTGTGAAAAACAAGAACAAGATGGAGACCTTCTACACGTCTGTCCCATGGGACTAGGTACTAGTATGCACAGATCTAAATTCTAACTCAAAATTAAATTTTCTTAAATGACTCTGAATTGCCCCTGGACTAAGAAATATAATGTTGACTCTCCCTCTAAACTGGTATTAATAAATAAAGATATACAGGTCAATTACATCTGACCTATACTTATCCATGAAAACCCCCAAGGTCATAAGTGTGTCCTACTATCCCAATATATCTTACAATGGTATGATGAGCTGGGAATGACATTAAAGAAGGCCATGGTGTGTATTTGTGAATTTTTCGCACTGAAACGTTTCATATGTGGATCAACCATCAACACGCACCTGGCAGGTAGAGGTGGATCTACAGTGAAATGAACAAATTACTTTTAATTTAGATGGCACTTAGCAAGAAGTAGTTAGATTGGACATTATAAGCATCTTACTCTGTACTATACAGAACTAGCGTACAAATGCTATAAAGGACATATGATGGACATGGCAGCAGCCAAGAGTTATTTTTATCTGTAGACTGTAGAGTAAGACTGGATACAAAACATAGGACTACATGCATAATTCTAATATCTTTGTAATAACTTTAATTTCATGCCTGTCCAATAAGACAGTATTATAAGCGAAATGTGATTTCATTGTTTACATGTACTAACATTAACTAACTTTCAGCTAAGCGGGCATGAAATGCATAATGTGAACAAGACGCAGCAGAAAGATGACGACATGGTCATCACACAGACAGTTGGTCAGAGACCCACAGCCCATCTACTAACAAAATCATCGTCATCTAACCCTCTACTAGATATGGTAGGACAGAATTTACTATATTTTGGAAACTAATTGAAGCTCTCCATATTTCAGCATCTCTTTTTAGTTTTGAATACCTCACTCGTATATTGTTCTCAAGCAGCACTAGATGCCCAAGCTTGTAAACACATGTATAGGGTCACATTGCAAATTACATGAATATAAAAGTATAATATTAAAAATTTGTGATATGAAGGTGATTAAGATAGTGGATTGTGGTGGTCCAAGCGTAAACATACATATGATCAAGTTCCTCACGCCCTGTTATGATGACAGATAAATTTGTTTTTCTCTCTAGTGGGATTCACTTGGCCCACTGGAACGCACACAGCCTTAAAGCTAATATTGAAGATTTGAAACTCTGCATGAAAGACAATGGTCTTCAGTGTTTGACAGTTTCAGAGACATGGCTACATGAAAACCTCACAAGTAATCATGTACACATTGATGACTATAATCTGTCGAGGCTGGACAGACAAAGATTGGTGGAAGGGAAAATCAAAAAAGGAGGAGGGGTGGCAATTTACACGCACAAGGAACTCTCTTTCTCTGAGCAAGAGCTTGGACACCTAAATAAGAGTGATCAGGACATAGAAATTATCTGGGCTACAATTTCAAAACCTATATCAAGAAAAGCGTAATTGCTTCAGTATATCCCCCTCCCAATGGAAACCCTACAAACTTTTATAACAGTCTATCTGGCATGGTGAGAAATTTAGGTAACTTAAGAAATAATGAAATCTTCCTTTTAGGAGACATGAATATAAATCTGCTTAAGGAAAGGGAAGCCTCAACTCGCCAGATTAAAAATATGTTCAACCATATAGAAATGAAGCAGCTTATTAAAAAGCCCACATATTTTAATCCAAATTTTGAACCCTCTCTTTTAGATTTGGTGGCAACAAACTCAGATAATGTTAAAGATAGTGGAAATTGTTTTATTAATATCAGTGACCACGAGCCTGTATTTGCTACAAGGAAATTTATCCCACCACCACAAATACCGGTTGAGTTTACAGGAAGATCCTACAAGCATTATGTGGCAGACAATTTCCAAACCGGTCTCAAAAACTCGGACTGGAATAGATTCTGGGATTGCACAGAACCTGAAGCTGCCTGGAATATACTAATCAACCAGATAGAATATGTCCTTGGTATAACATGCCCGATCAGGCACTCAAAATTTAAGCAGTCCAAAAAGCCATGGATTAGTAGAGAGCTACTACTATTTATACAGGAGAAAAACTTGTACATGAAAAAAGCCAGGAAAAGTAAGAATGCTGACGAGTTAACAATTGCTGAATTCCTGAAAAGAAGGTCCAAATTCCTGAATAGAGCAGCGAAAGACAAATATCACTTGGACAAAATTAGAAGTAATGAAAATAGCCCGAGAGACTATTGGAAGGAAATAAACGAGATCTTGAATCCCAGGGTTGGTACTGACACAATAAACCTGATAAATGACCAGCAGGAAATAGTAAAAACTGAAAATGTGGCTCATTTTATCAATAGTTTTTTCTCAACTATTGGTTCCAGTCTAGCGCAGAACATGAATGAGCCCTGGGTATACACACCAGATCAGTTGGCGCCTGAATTTGAATTTAAATCACCGTCGGATGAAGAGATTGTAAAAATCATTAAGGACATTAATGTGAAAAAACCTTCTGGTATCACCGACATTTCTACTCAGGTACTAAAGGACGCGCTAACAACACTCCCTTTTCACTTAAAACATATTATAGAGTGCATGATACTGACCTCCAAATACCCAGATAGTTGGAAGACAGCAACTGTGACCCCTCTTCCCAAAGAAGGAGATAAAACCAAAGTAAATAATTATAGGCCTATTTCAATACTCCCCCTTCCCACAAAGTTAACTGAAAAACTTCTCCATTCCCAATTAACTAGCTATTTAGATGAAAAGAAAATTCTCACTGAAAATCAAAATTGGTTTAGATCTCAAAGGTCAACAGTACATAGTCTAGCAAAATTTACTGATCACATATATAGAGCAATAAACAATAAAGAGGTAACAACATGTGTATTTATAGATTTTAAAAAAGCATTTGATACTTTAGACCACAAAATTTTGATTAAAAAACTACAAAAATTTGGACTTAAAGAAAATTCCTCAAAATTAATAGAATCATATCTTGAAAATAGAACACAGTGCACCAAAGCCAATGGAATGATTTCCAAGCCTCTAAAAGTAACTCATGGCGTTCCACAAGGTTCAACATTGGGCCCTTTGTTGTTTATCCTTTATATCAACGACCTGTCCTCCTGCCTAAAGAAAATGCATACTCAACACTATGCAGACGACACCGCAATATATACCTCATACAAAGAGCAGACCCCTGAAGTGGTACAGGATATAGAGTCAGACGTGAAAAGTCTAATAAAATGGTGTAATGGGAACAAACTATCTCTCAATGTAGGAAAGACCAAACTTATGACGTTTGGCACAAGAGGGACTCTGTCCAGAACCCCAAAACTGAACATAAAAGTTGGAGATAGTTCAATCAATCACACACCCACATATAAGTATCTGGGCGTCACGCTAGACAGCCAACTGACTTTCAACAAACACATACAAACTCTATCGAAGTCCATCTCACATAAAAGTTACTTGCTCAATAGGTACAGGATAAGGCTGACGGAGAAGGCATCAGTAGATGTAGTAACCAAAATGATCGCCCCTATAATAGATTATGGAGATATAATCTATGGTGCAGCGGGTAAGACAAAGTTGGATGAACTCCAAACCCAACAAAACAAATGCCTGAGGATATGCAATAGACGCCCTCCTCTTCTGAATAGAGTACAATTACATAAAAAGTATAAAGTACTACCGCTAAACCTAAGAAGAGAACTCCATATGACTAAATTTGCTTTCAAACGCAGTTTAGACCCGAACTATATAGATGAAAGACCAATACACACAAGGTCACATGACGGTAGGCTACTGAACACATTTTTCACCAGGAGGACAAAGGTACAGAGAGGAGTGGAATACCAGTGTGCCTATCTGTGGAACTCACTGGAGAGTAAACAAAGGTCAATATTGGAAAGTGACAAATTTGGAAGGGCCATGAGGAACTCATATGATCATAGGTTGGATACTCTAGCAGAAATTTGAAATGTACTATACCTTGCCACACCACACCACTATGGAGCCTAAACTTCGGCTCCAACTTGTAATATCAAGTCGTACATCATTAAACACTAACATTTTCTCATCACCATTTACTAAACCATCTATGGCGTTGGCCAAACACCTAAAAGGTTAATCTGTCAACTGGAAGGCGTTTCACCGTATGTTGATGTTATACCCAACATACGGCCTTCAAATACGGAAAAGATACGGCCAAAATATATCAAATCTACTTTTTTCGTTTCTTTTTACCCTCCGCATACCATCCGTATCTTTTATTAAAAAAATACAACATACGGCACCCAACATACGGCCCTCTCAAGATACGGACATGGTCACCTGTCTCAATTAGAAAAATGTGCAAAAATCAGTCTACATTCCAGGGAATACCCAGGGAATTCCCTCTGTGACGTCATAATATTTATATACATACGGAGGTGGGCTCCGGAGGGTATAAATAGGGTCCGTATGTTTGAACATGTCAGGGAGTAGACAGGAGAGGTCAAGCAAGAGACAGGGGAGGTCGGGCAAGGGACATGGGAGGTCGGGCAAGGGACAGGGGAGGTCGGGCAAGGGACAGGGGAGGTCGGGCAAGGGACAGGGGAGGTCGGGCAAGGGACAGGGGGGGGGGTCGGGCAAGGGACAGGGGAGGTCGGGCATGTTTAATGTACTTTAATGCATTATAGTAAATATAAACAACATGCCACGCCCCTTTCATGTAATCACCCATGCAACTATGATACCTGGCAAGGTAGGTAACACTTCTACGATGGCCTGTTTGGTCGATATTCTTTAATTTTAATGAGATGAAGGAAGATTTCTCCCCTGTGTCGGCCCATGTTGGCATAAGGGTGTGTGTGTATCGTTGAATGGTGGGGTCATGATTATATCCACTACAATGTCCTCACATCCACCACCATGTCTTCACATCCACCAACATGTCCTCACATCCACCACCATGTCTTCACATCCACCAACATGTCCTGACGTCCACCACCATGTCCTGACGTCCACCACCATGTCCTGACGTCCACCACCATGTCCTGACGTCCACCACCATGTCCTGACGTCCACCACCATGTCCTGACGTCCACCACCATGTCCTGAC
Source organism: Harmothoe impar (assembly GCA_947462335.1). Taxonomy (NCBI): domain Eukaryota; kingdom Metazoa; phylum Annelida; class Polychaeta; order Phyllodocida; family Polynoidae; genus Harmothoe; species Harmothoe impar. The sequence continues at coordinate 8,169,538 of OX381717.1, read as the reverse complement.
GTCCACCACCATGTCCTCACATCCACCACCATTTTCTCACGGCCTCTACAATTTCCTCATGGCCTCTACAATTTCCTCATGGCCTCTACCATTTCCTCACGGCCTCTACAATTTCCTCATGGCCTCTACCATTTCCTCACGGTCACAAACACGTTCTCTACTATACATACGGACCCTATTTATAACATACGGCCCTACATACAACCCATTTTATGTGATTTTTACCTTATGGACCCCCCCTCTACCCCTCCGTATTCTGAGGTCCAAATGCGCCAAACATACGGAATTTATGTGCTCCGTATGTTGAGCTGAAACGCAATTATGGCCGTATGTACATACGGCCGGCCGTATCTGAATACGGCTGGCCGTATCTTTTTACTTAAGATGCGGACAGTTGAGCAGAAACGCAAAAATGAACAGAAATGCAAAAATAGCACATACGGACCCTCCGGATGATACGGTGAAACGCCTTCCAGTTACTAGGTTATCATTAGATATAAAAGGATACTTATGGTCCCGTCCCCACGGTCGGGTTGTCAGTAATTAGCAAACCATCTACTTATGCCAACAGGACTTTATTGTCCATCAGATGAAATACAGGCGGAATCAGCCTATTCTATGTACAATCAAAACAGAAATAAACTATATATATATATATGGTTGTGGCTCTGGTCCATATCAGGTTCATCCTCCTAAAAGGATGTATGGTCAGGCAGACAGAGGCTAAAACAGATAAGGAGAATACCACATTATTGTATATTATGCATGGGCACATTATGTCTGATCATACACTGTTGTGCAGAATATATATATATATATATGTATATATGTATATATATATATATATATATATATATATATATATATATATATATATGTGTATATATTTATATATATTTATATATATATATATATATAAATATATATATATATATCATTATATATATATATTTATATGGCATGTTTTTACTTTTACACGGCCAGGTGATGGGTCCTACGTTTCCTACTGACATATATTTGCACACTGTATAGGCCTACTTAGCAAGATGGGATGACTCTTTAATAGATTTTCTGGCATTTTTCTTCAAAAACAAACGTAAACACCAATTTAACATAAAAAAGGGCTGAATTTGTTGACAAATAGTTATATACCACTATAGTTCCTCTACCTGTTCAATATCTTCAGCTCCCCCTCAAGATGTTCCATTACGTTATGTGCTGAAATTCTCAGAGAACCTACTTAACCACCAGAAAAGTGAACAGCGGATGTCTTTGGAAAAGACAGGACGGACAAAGTTAATGAGAGGAACGGGGAGAGAATTGGCTTCATATTGAGTTAATCTCAGGGTAGCCGTGAGGTGGTGGCTGTGAGGGACTCTCGATGCTGCCAGCACCTGTCTTCATGCCTGCCAGCTATAGTGCAACCATCCTCCTGATGCCCAAGAACTCCAAATGCTGTGAAATACCTCGAGCAAGGCATTTATTACAGTGTGCATCCCTTAGAGGGTTTAATCCCTCACTCTATCTGCACTTGCCTCTGGGTCAACGTCTCCAAAATATGTCAATATCTCAATATACCTTTCCTTAGCAAGCTCTACTAAGCTCCCCCCTCTCCGAATACTTCAGGATCATGAAAGTGCAGGACAAATAGGTGGTAAAGGAAATAGGTTAGGTGTGTATAATGAGGCCTCTTGGATAACATGAAATGCTGACATCTTTTAAAGGTAAAACATGTCATGTGTGGTGCAGGTAACGTAAGGCTAACAAGCTGATAGGTGACTTTTTTTTTAAGCAGTTTTTTTTCACAGAATACTCCAGGGTCATGAAAATGCAGGATGAATTAGTGGTGAAGGAAATAGGTACTTATGAGGTGAGTCTAACACTCTCTCTGAAATGAGTAGCTCTGGCAAGTTCAGCTATACGGATTAGGGGAGAGGCTATGTAATGCTCACTTTTATATGGCTTAAGGGCCTTCAATACCTGCCTAACGTTGCAGGTGGTGTCAGGCTCCTGAATATGACAGATTGGTATAATATGTGTGCCTTGTTGTCAACATCACACACAGGTCCATTAAAGTGCCTCATGGGCCAGGTGTGTCCTACTTTAGTGCTACCAATATGATTCCTATGAACCCTTCATGAAGGACAGATTGCTTGAATGGATCATACCCTTTGTCATAATGAAGGCGAGTTTATTGAATTATGGTCCTACTGGAGTTGTATGTGCAACACCTTTTTGGCCGTTTCTGACCCATTCATTCACCATGCCAACCCTGCAGGGTTGATACACCTCAACGGGTCAGCAAGATTCATCAGTACATCACCGGCCAGTAACTCGCAGGGATTATATTAGTGAATCATGACAGCTAATGTAATATTTTTATGACATGCCATCCTCAAGGGGTTAACATGTTTGGAGTGCTATCATGTTTTGATGCTTGTTTACCTCGAAGGACAAACTCTTGCTTATACTGCCTCCTATTCTCAGGTGCATCCAGCACAAAATAGTGTTAACAATATGGTTCCTGATATCATGACATCCATAAAGGATTATGGGCTAGCTCATAGGGTGGAGTCACAATAAATTCGATCCCTTCTCTTCTCCAAGACATTATCTGAGCAGCTCAGAAAGGCATAAGGAGATAAGTGACCTGATTCTAGAGCAGTCCTTGATTTGAAATAAATCCCATCTTGATTTATAAGAATTGTACAAAAATAGTGTCTTCATAATAGACTTACCCTGTTATCGAGCATAGATGTACAAATATTGATATCCTACTAAGCCTCTCAGAATTGTAGGAGTAGTTTATGTGGATAACATCAAATAGATGTAGATACCTTTGTTTCCATGGAGACATAAAGGGGATATATTTCCTAGTTTCTGCTGGAGAGATGCCTCAATACAGACGGATCTGCCGTTCTGAAGATGAAGTGAAAATTAAAAACACACATTATTACCTCAGTTTCAGACTGAGTAAAAACCTGGATGGTTTCATTTACAGCAAAAGAGTAAAAACCTAGATCTGTGACTGACATAACACATTAGTTCTACACTGAAATATGGCTTGTGTCTGGATAGCCGCAGAATAGAGATCTGAACTGTCAGGCGAGGACAAAATAGAAATGGAAAATACACAGTGACATGTCACTTCCAGTCTGTGGGGCAGAAATACCCAGATTCCATACATTACAGTCTAGCGATTTCAAACCTAGATATGTGAGTTGTGGAACAGATATCTAGACTAACATATTGCTTTTGTCTGCTTGTTTGAGAACAAAGCGGAAGTGGAAAAAAACATTGGTATGTCAGTTTCAGTCTGAGCAGAAAAATTATGGAGAAAAACTGGATCCTATAGATTGTAGAGATGTAAGACCTAGATGTGTTTGTAGCAGCATATGGATGTTACTAGGGAGCCGTGGGGAGTCGCGCTGCTTTTTTCCCGCTGCGTTAGCTGTAGGTGTCACAGTGATACATTGTGTTTTATCGATGCCGACTGGGACAAGTGCAGGGAGGTTACATTGGATTTACTGCTACTGTTTGAGTGTAAAAAGGCTGTGATGAGTAAAATATGCTTTTATCTGATCATACACAGTTTTTTAGAATATATAATATGTCGATGTCTTTTAACCCTTACAGGACTGGATGATATGACCCAGCTTTTATATTTATTAAGAATTATGTTGCGTCATCAAATGTGGAATACTTATGGGGTAAAAGAGAAAGCAAAGAAGGCTTTGGTTGTTGAGTCATTAGAGAGTGAACTAAGAGAGGGGAATAGGGGAAAATGGCAGGAAGGCGCCCAGTTCATTTCATAAAATGCCTCCAAGGAATGAGATGTGATCAATACCCAATCAAGAGAGCTGTGATAATCATATGGTAAGTATCATAAATGAGGCAGCTATTGTATATATGCTGACTGTATAGGCCTACATTACAAATTAGAGAGGAGCGGACAGATTCCCTCTAAGCCCGAGGCAACTTGCAATAGAAGACTGGCAGATATCAATATAAAGACCAATGTTGCAAGATAGGATGACTCTTTAGAAGATTTGTTGACATTTTTCTTCTGAAACAAATGTAAACACAAATTTAATATGAAAAAGGCAGTATTTTTTGGCATATGGGTCTATACCACAATATTTCTTCTACCTCTTCAATATCTTCTGCTGCCCCTCATGATTTTCCATAATGTTATGTACTGAAATTCTCAGAGAACCTATTTAACCGCAAGAAGATTTGACAAGCCGATGTCTGTGGAGGAGGGAGAGATTTAATGACAGGAGAGGAGAGAGAAGTGGCTTCATGTTAAGTTAATCTCAGGGTAGCCGTGAGGCGGTGGCTGTGAGGGACCCTCCATGCTGTCTGCACCTGTCCTCATGCCTGTCAGCTATGGTACAACCCCCCCCCCTCCCAACCCCCAGTAGCACTGTTAACCCTCGAAATGCTGAGAGACACCTTGAGCAAAGCATTAATTCCTTATGATGTACCTTAGTAATACAAACAGTCACCAGCGCTACATTGGTACATTAATTTATACTCAATGATTGTATCGACACAAATGCTTCAGTATGCGTCATGGATACATCATTCCAAAGATATTCAATACTGATACAGTGTACTGCCCTAAGAGGGTTCAATCCTTCACTCTCTCTGCACTTGCCTCTAGGCCAATTCCTTCATAATATGTCTATATTTCATAATACCTGTCCTAAGCTAGCTGTCTTTCTCTGAATACTCCTAGATCATGAAATCTCAAAAAGGATTTGTGGTGAGGGAAATAGGTTAGACCTGTTATTCCATAGTACTGGCTCCCAAAAATCTTGAAAAACAGGAAATGCTCAAATCTTTTCAACAGTAAAACTGTTATGTGAACTGCAGCTGGGTCCAGTAGGGAAGCAGGACTATCAACAGATGTTATTGTTTGTTATGATGCACAAATGCAACCCCAGACAGTGCTGCACTAGTGCATCATGCAGAGGGCTGACATATTGTTATGAAGCAGCACTGACCAGTGGAATGCAGCGCCTGACAAGTCACTCCCATGGGCTGCATTTATGCATTATGAGGACCATGGTAAACTAGGCAAGTCAAGTGTCCCCTTATAATGTCTTTTTATATAGATAAAGGGCTGAGGGACTTTTCCTGCACTCAAAAAATAAACTTGTCTCCAGACTCTTCAAAGTGACGGTCATAAAATAAACGAGTCAAAAACTTGTCTAAGTGACAAGGAAGTGGGTCTTCTAGCTGGAGATAGAAGACCCACTTGGTATGTGCCAGTCCAAAACCCAACATTTGCCAGCTCCAGATTCTATTTGTGGGATGGTAACCTGATACGTTAGACAACTTTTGACTCGTTTATTTTATGACAGTCACTTCGACAAGTCTGGAGACGAGTTTACTTTTTCAGTGTGGTGCTTGTCCTCTTTTCTGTGTTGTGCTGGGTTCGGGATATAGGGTCTATAGTGAAGAGAGTAAAGTGGCTCACTTCCACAAAGATTAAGGCTGGTGCTGGTGAGAGTTCAGCATAGTCTCCTTCCGCAGTTTTATAAAAGGGTAGGAGGGACAGCCTGGGGTTAAGTGCTCTGGGGCTGGCCTCCTTTTAAGGTAAACCCTTTGTGTGTATTACGGGTAGGGTACAGAGGAGAACCTCTAGGCTATGGGAACTTACAAAACCATTAAACTTGGTTCATGTTGACCAGACATGCAGGGTTTATCAGTTACAACCTTGATATTTGTTATACTTATTTTAGGCTGGTTGGAAATAGATGTCAATAACGGTAATAGGCTGCTTTTCCATCATACTCGGGGGTTAAGGGGAGTTTAGGGTGTTAGGTTTGCCGTGAACAGTTTGTGTGTTTTTTCAATAACGAGGACCCATAGTGAGTTGATTCCACTTCCACAAACTTGCCAAAATCAACACAGGGTATATGGCAGCCATTTTGAATTTATAGTTGACCGAGCTCTGAGCTGGTTGAGAAAGTTTATATTCTCCTTTTTCGTTTTCCATCCAGTCTTGCCAGCGTGAGCTAATATAACTCTTCCTATTTGCATGGTGAAGTAGGGCAGATTTATCGAATACATATTATATTTTCATTTTGTAAAGCTAACATTACATATACAATCTATACCAACCTTGTTGTACTAATGTATACACCATGGATGGGTTACAAAAAGAAAGATCAAATCCATAAGGCTTACTTAACAGCTCGCACAATAAGGGGACTTCAGCTTAGCAGTAGACTTAGCTTAAGACTAACTACTCTCTTTTTATCTACCGTTGGTGATATGACAAAGTGTTATCAGCAATCTACAGCAGTAGTCTCTGCATGCCTCGGTTACCCGGGCACAGGTGTCACTCTCCAGCAGAACTTTGGTCAAGACTAGATCAGTAAGGTGGCCAATATCCACCGCTGGATGAAAATGATCTCCAAAATGGCTTCATCGTCACAGATTCAATGCCATGTGTGGAGACATAAATCATTGTTATCTTGTGATAGATTGTGTTTTCAATGGGTAATAAAATGGAAAAAAAAGTAGTGTAAACCAGTGGTCAGTCTTAGCGAAAACCTTTTCATCCCACAGGACCTTTGGTCCTGCAAATGTTCAATGTTGCAGGACCGGCTACATTTTTGAAGGACCAGATAGCCACATGAGCCCATGACGCCAGGCTCCTCAAAGTAACCAGGGTAAAAAAACCTATCTACAGGAAAAGTCTTGAGCATAGAGATGCCATACTATGGAACCAACAACTTGTTTCAACTAGAATGAATAGGACTACCTTAGGGTTCAACTCTTGGTTGAAAAAAGAATATGATAAGAAAATTAAGTCCTTACCTGATGTATGACCGGTCCCCTCCCACCCACTCGACCCCTTCCCCGGGCACTAGGGGGGTGAGTATATTCCCACACACACACAAAAAATTTTCCCCCATTTATTGTAAACTTGATTACTACCTTATAATACAACATCCGATGCTCTTGCATAAATGATGGATGGGCGCCACTGATGTGGCCCCCATTCATCTAAAAATTTTTTTTTTTTTTTTTTTTTTTTTTTTTTTTCTCCTATGTCCCACCCTAATACTTTTTTTCTACTCTACACTATTCTCTTTTACCTCTTCTATCCATCTTATCTTTAACATCTCAGGAGGCCGTCAGTACCCTATGTACCATTGACAATGAACTCTAAGTATATGCCTCTATATGGGCCCATAGCCCATTATCAAACTTTTCCAAATTATTGCTTACCCATTACTTAAAAACTAACAAATGGAAGGGGGGCTGATCAATATACCTTGGTCAGCACCCCCAACCCATGACCATGCCCTAAAGAGGCACCCTATAGAACCTCGCTTAACGAGATATTATTATTATAATGCTGTGGAATGCAAAAAAAACAATCTATAATGGTTATGTACTTCCTCAGGATAAAAATAAATGAATTAACAACAACAACACATATCTGACAATTTATGTACTTTAAGTATGAAATATTTTTGTCCATTGAAAATGCATTTTATTTGTAACCATTTATAGCTAAATCAGGATGAATACAAAGAACTACACAGTATATTGTCAAACATATTTCAGGTTTAGAGACCAACAAAATTATTTTAGTTCAGAAAAGCCCAACATGTAACTGAACATTCGGTCCTGCTTAACTTGTAAATCTGCTGGACCAGAGGCATTTTAGGAGGACATTGCCACTGTCCTGCATGTTTTCGCAAAGACTGAACGAGACTTACGAAATGTCTATGCTGTGCTCATTGTGTGTCAGGCAATAATGTACTCTCATTTAAAGAGGAAATGTGACAATATTTGGCACTCCTCCATCTTCTTGTATACTGGACTTTTGGACAAACAAGAGAATCCATCATAACTAGACTGTCTTGTGGTATATATTATAAGGTGCGCAAACTGTATTTTCTAAATAGCTAACTATATAGAAGGACTATAAAAAGAACTTTTTCGATCAGGGATTATCTGGGTGATGCTCACATTGATTTGGCTGAAGAGACTTCAGTGTCAGCTTATACTGCAGGTGGTGTCAGAGTCCTGATTATGATGGATTGGTGTAAGATGTGTGCCTCGTTGTCAACATCACACAAATGCTCCACTATACTGCCTCATGGGCCAGGTGTGTCCTGCTTTAGTGCTACAGATAAGGTCCCTTTTAACTCTTTAAAGCCCCAGCACCCCTATATATAGGGCTGAGTACATGTCTCGGCTCCACTGCGACTGCCGCTGGAGGGGTACCGAAATCTGGGCCTTTAAGGACGGCATAATGCGATGAATCATGCCCTTGGTTATTATGATGCTTGAATTCAGCCTTTGCAAGTTACTTGCCAGTGCTGCCTGCATGCATCTTACCATCCCTACAGGGTTGATAAACCCCATGAAGGGTTGTCATGATGCATCAATGCAGCACCAGCAAGTTTCTCATGGGGACTACATGGGTGCAACATATGTCCTTTTTTAATGACAGAGAATCCTTAAAGGGTAAACCCGTTTGGAGTGCCATAGTGCTTTGATCCTTGCTGTCAGCATCGCACAGACTCCCCGTCACATTGCTTTACCTTGCCAGGTGCACACACACTGCACTAGCTTAAACAATTTGATTGATCTACACACCGCACTAGTTTACACAATTTGATTGATCTGGGTCATTGATAGCTCTTATATATAGGAAAGTATCTTAAAAGCCAGTATCTAAGAAGTAAATAGTAGTGTAAAGGGTGAAATGGTGTAGTTGCTGTGCGTAGGTGTATCAGTAAGTTTATCAACAATATCAGCAGTACTAGATAGACCACGGCTAATCATCTTCTGATATGAAGCCTTTGGTGTATGGAGATTTCATCTTGAACCTTTAGAGCGCTGCAGAGCTGCATTGATACATATTCCTGACAAAGGGCATAGGGCTGTGTCTCATGAGTTTGGGCCAATGTCATAGGTTGCGCCAGGTCATAGATTGCACCCTGTCATAGAAGCTCACATTGGCGCAATCTGATGAGACAGAGCCATAGTTTATTAAAGCACTAGGCTACCATTGGCTGTTTAGAGTCTTTTCCCATTCACAATACCTGCTTTATGACCTGCTTTTCATTCTAGGGTAATTTCCATTGTAGCTCATTTGTTAAGCCTGCCTTGGGAACAGCAATCACTACAATGCTATTCATCCGCCATACTCAGTCTTCCATATACAACTGTTATTGCTGTAATAAAACTCCAGTCCATCCTGCAGAAACAGGAAATTATGGCATTTTGCTGTAGTTACCATGGCAACGGATCTCTTATTTCCTGCATACCTTATCATGAGCTAGGCGTTGTTGTATTCTGGGACATACATCATCCTATTACACAGTCAAAATACCTTACACTCCTGCAAACAGGATTATTAGAAATTGTTATACCGGAGAGCAGTGTGCTGGATTCATGGAGGGTCTGTAAACATATCAGAAAAAAGCTCATGATATATGGTTCTCAGGTGGGGGGTGTGATATGTCTTTAGAACAATACTCTTATTATGAAAAGCTTAGATCCCCCATGATTCTGACACAATCTTTCACTCAGACACTCAGGTTGGATCAAAGCTGACCCCAGCACCTCCTCACATCCGCGAGACATCGCTAAAGTATCTGAGGGGCATCTGCATCACTGAGTATCAGAGTACCCAGAACTACTTGTACCCAGAACTTTAGGTGTCAGCAAAAAAACTCTTGAACATAGGTTGAGGAGTTTGTTTTGGACCATACGTCTAACAGTGTAAGTGAAGGCCCTATTGGTCACCATGGCAAATTACCGCTCCCAGCCGGCACCTCAGTACGGGTGCTCCTGATTGAAAGTCAACGCCTGGAATAATTAGCAGGCCATGTGCCTGGTCATATGATTTGACGTTGATGTAGAAAGACCTCCTGGCATGTATTGGCAATATGGACCAGACACTATTTGTGCCAAATTCACCATATGTAAGAGATGTGGACCACCTTGTGACTGAGAAATGGTCATTGACCAGGAATTGCATGCTTTGGTTATAATTGTATTGGGCCACTTTGAAAAAAGGACATTGCTCATCATTGTGTGCATTAATCTTTTTAATTTAATATAAAATCAAGATAGAAATTGACTAAAATTAGCATATTTATCACCAAATTAAAGCTGGTACTGCCTGTAATGCAGTAAGAGAGATCAATAAAGTCTTAACTATTGAAATGTAAAAGAAAAAACTTTCTACACATTTTAGGCTGCAAATGAAATAGAATATGTTAAATAAAGCCTACCTCCTGATATCTCTCTGTTGGTGATGGTGAGAAACCACTTTATTTTATCCTAACCTAAGCTATATGTACCAGAAATACGATAATATTGTAATCTCTTTCGGAACAAAATGACCTGTCTTCCTACCCAGCAAACTGGGGTGATCCGTGGTCACCATGAGTGAAGTCCTCACTCATGTGCTAGATGAAATTAAATTGAGTGATGTGTCGCCATCAATCACTCAGCATCACCAGGGATGGCAACGGTGGTGATCACTCAGCATCACCAGAGATAGCCATGGTGGTGATCACTCAACATCACCAGGGATGGCGATGCTGGTGATCACTCAGCATCACCAGGAATGGCGACGCTGGTGATCACTAGGCATCACCAGGGATGGCGACACTGGTGATCACTCAGCATCACCAAGGATGGCGATGCTGGTGATCACTCAGCATCACCAGGAATGGCAACGCTGGTGATCACTAGGCATCACCAGGAATGGCGACGCTGGTGATCACTCAACATCACCAGGGATGGCAATGCTGGTGATCACTCAGCATCACCAGGAATGGCGACGCTGGTGATCACTCGGCATCACCAGGGATGGCGACGTTGGTGATCACTCGGCATCACCAGGGATGGCGACGCTGGTGATCACTCAGCATCACCAGGGATGGCGCAGCCGCACCAGAAATCGAATGGCACCCACCCCAAGGGTCCAACCCCCCCCTAATTCTTTATGAAAACATATCAATTGCTTGCATTTGTCCTGCCCTCACTGGTAAAGAATTGAAGTAGAAGGTTAATGATATTTTGTCATGAACGCAAAATCTGTTTCTTGGATATTTATTTCTGTTTATTCAATTAATACAATTATATGAAATAATTATCACCAGATGAATGTACGAGAAATGGAGAGCAGTTTAATAAAGTGTCATATCCCTGTAAGAAATAGTAGACATCCTGATAATAACTAGTCATTTCTCCATACTGAATGCTCAACCGGGTGGAATCATCTTAATGTAATTAACAAACACAGCGGTTTATCTAAGATGAAGAAAACATTGATAAACATCATGCAGACAACGTTATTGCATTCAACCATAATCCAACACAGGTTAAATCTTGTTCATATGATGTTATTTTGGGTTGATTTTAACGTTTTTACAACAATTACACCCATCCCCAAAATGTCATTATTAATGAACTATTGCTTTTGCCAGGGCATTGGCTACATTAGTTATTCAAATCTGTAATGCATTATCAAATCTATTTCCCAGCTACACAAGGGTTTTGATACAGGAGAGTACATTGATACGTGATGACAATACCAATATGTCTTTTTTTAATGTCACTGATCTATCTTCCCAAAGTATTGATATCATTTATAGACTTACTTAAAATGCATTGTAGGAACCCATACATTAACTCCAAAGATGGAGATATACAAAGACAGGATAAGTGTACCGCACTTCATGGTCAGAGCATAAAGCCTCTATGAATAAGTATGGCTAGCAATCCTAGTAGCATAGAGTTTCAAACCCTAAGAAAATCGAGACCAAAAATCATGATAATTAGAATTGACAAAAACGAGATGTCAATGACATTGCTATTGATAAGTGAGCTAACATGTCTGAATCCCCTTTACCTGACAGGTTATAGGGACACCCAGAAATGCACAAAATACATGTACCAAACATTTGTCATTGTGAAATATCTGAATAACGTAGTCCCTGATATTAACTTCACATCAGATTGGCAAGTGAGCGGGCTACAGGCTATCATGGGAAAGTGTGCAACCAAATGTCCACAGTCATCTTAGTGACCTGCCCATAGACTTAACACACAAGTAGTGTCCACAACAGGCACTAGGGCATACACCAGTGTCATATAGTGCCTGTTGTAGAGACAACCTCCTTGGAGCTGGTATCAAAGGTTCATTTATCTTGGTCAACGTTCAGTACACCAAACTCTGGATTTGTACCTCTTTTTTTTTTGTTGGCCTTGCGCGCTTGTCGCACATGAGCAGCTTTTACAGCCTTGGCTCGTATACGGTCTACAAAGACATCTGCATTGTTCTCCTTCTCCTGAGCCTTTAAGATGTTCATTTGGTATCTCTTAACTCTCTCGTTTGACCGGTTGATGATATCTTGCATTTCCCCCTTTTGGCGCATTTTGGCTTCGGGGCTATTAGGATCAGAGAACTGCCGTGACCTGAAGCAGGCAGCTTTCATTAAAAGTGTGGCATGTTTAGTGCCCCGGAATTGGTACTTTTCATTGGCACTTAATGCACCAGCAACACCTGCCCAGTTGAACTCTGCTTGTAGCTCAATGGTCATTAAGCGGTCCATCATTTCTCTGAGCATAACACTCCATCTGTTACCTCCTGATGAATATAGGGCCCTTTCCCGTCCCCACCGTGCAACAAGCTGATTGAGGATAGACCTGTTGACCTCAAAGAAGAGCTCCTGATTGTCAAACTCCTCTTTAGTACTGCTAACCGTTGGTTGATATCCATCGTCCTCCATGTTGGGCAGGCCGGGTGGATCAGCTAGCAATACCTCAGCCTGCGGGATTGGGGAGGCTGGGCGTGCAGGCTCGGCAGGTAGTGACGGTGGCTCACCAAGGTTTTCCAACACTGCTGTGCCTTTGCATCCCTCATGCATGGCCTTAGTACACCAAACCTGCATTTCCTCAACCCTCTGTAGACGTGTCTCTATGTTGTAGAGGCGGCCATCAAATTTCTGAGAGAGATTTCCTATGGTCGTCGCCATGGTCTTCATATTTTCTGCAAAAGTATTAAGGGCAGTCTGCAGGCCTCCACGCCATTCCCCTGTTACCCCCCGAGATGTTGCCCTCCCTCTGGATGTAGACGGAGTGGATGTGGTAAAATGTCCCGACCTGTCGCTTCCTGGTCCATCCTCTTGGCTAACAAACTTTCCACCTTTCCACTGAAATATATTAAATATATGTGTGTACATAATTTGGAATATCATTTGAAGTCAACTTTAAGAGCCGTACAATGTCTTAATGCGCAATTATCTTTGTTTCATGCAAACCAGGGGGGGTCTACCCAGGACTGCATTCACATGCAGCCCTGGGTGGACCCCCTTTGGTAGCCCAAGAATATATATGATTGGATGGGATTGATATATTACACTTTAGAAGAGTCCGGATGAATCCAGCCCTGGTATGTGTACTCTCAAGGGCTGCTTTTATACGATGTCATCATGAAGATCAAGGACATGGCACATTAAAGCTCTACGCAATCTTTACAGGGTTAAAGAAGAATGTAGAGAAGGCCAATTTACAGATTATGGCATGCTATTCACATTAACTTCTTTTCTCCATTATTCCACCAGAGGAATAAAAATATTCACTTTAGCAAAATTGCATAGAGAATTGGAAAGGAACACAATAAAGCCACACAATACAACATGTATGCAAGTATTTACAATCAGGCCTTGATAGTCCGACCAGTGCAGTTGTAGACAAAAGGTGGTCAGATCACAAATCTGACAGACTATCAAAGCACATCATCCCAAAAATGTGCGGTTTTAGCATAATATATATTGTATACATTTCCCTGACCCCACTGTTAGTCGGATCTGGATAATTCCTACAGTAAAAGAGGCGTACTGAAACAAGCTTTCAAATGACACCAAATATGTTATGCTGAGTTGAGTGGGTTGGATTATAGGATTCATGATTATACCAGAAATATTTTTGAAAATAGCAACAAAAGCACTCCCAATACGCGGTCTGGCAATGGGTTGAAAGATATATAAAGAAATATTGATAAAAATGATAAAAATATTGATGACAATTTTTTTTATTAATTATTCCTGGAGATCACGGTAATGGTTTACATTTTCTTCTATTTTCAGTAGGTATGCCATCATGTTTTAAAATGCAAATGCATGAGACTGTTACAGAAAGAACAGGTGGGATACAGTATATGGCGGACTATCAAAGGAGGGACTATCAAAACTTGCCTGTACAGAAATATTGTCAGAATACTTACCAAATTAGAAGTGTTAGCTGCGTTAATAATCCCAGATGCTCCACCTTCATCATTCGATCCTCTTCTCTGTAAATATATAGAGGTCATGTGAGTTAATTTAATATATATTAGGTCAATGTTATTCTGCCTAGTCAAGTGGATTCTTAGCCACAAGAAATCTCATGCAGGCTTTATTTTTTCAAAGAAATCTTATTATTTGTAGTTTCTTCTGCTGAAAATGTAGATGTTGCTAACAATTATTCATTCACCAATAAATTGACGTAAAAGAAAGTTTTCATTCTGTATTTGGTATGTTCAAAATTAGTATGATTTGGGGTCATAAAGATTATTGGTTAAGAGTTTTACTGCTTGAAACAACCTGATAATAGTATTTCGGGACATACAATAGCCAATAGCATCTTTAGAATATTTCTGACCATGGCTCAATAGAGAAGGCTGTGTTCTTCTCAGTCATCCTCAGCCTGGAAAAAATCAGTCAGTGTAACTAACTGATAAACTTACCACTGGTGAGAAGGAAATGAATCGTCCACCATTGGCCCCAGCAGTTCCTTTTGCTGCTGATAGCTCAGTCTCTGCTTCCTGTAACAGAGAATTATTTATATTGCAGGTGCACATGGAATCATATCACACAGCCATAGGTCTGAACATCATTGTTGATTAACACTGCTGACTATCCCCGTCTATAATCTGAGAGAGGGGGGGGGGGGCTTTAAGAAAATAAGTAGCACATTGGCAGGATGTTGCTTATTCACAAAATATGTGCCTTCAGATTCAAACGAGCATAGCCATAGACTGCAGCAATAATAAACCCACATTTCTTAGTTTCACATATTGTCAGGTCATTGACTTACCACTTCAGTAGTCCTAGCCCCATTACTAATCCCTGATTCGCCATCACCGCCATCTGATACCTGTGGAGGCACCTGTAGATGAATAAATGGTATGGAAATTAATTGTTTGTTCCTGAATCTCAGGTGTGTGGAATATTGTTTCTAGCTTGTCATACAACTCTGTGAGAATTTGAAATCGCAACATTATGCCACCTCTTGAACAGAAAAAGTTGGGAGTACCATGCAAAGAATGTAACCGCTCTTCTTGAATATATTCTATACTTTCTTTAATGGTAGAAAGGTGTCTACTGACAAGTTAGAGCTATGAATAGTCCCGGCTGTCTTGTTGTAACAAAGGTTCAGTGTTATTTGCATACAACCTGAAGGTTATACACAGGAATTTTGATATACATGTAACTGTTAAACTTACCTCTGGGGAGAAGGACATGGACCCTTCACCACTGGCCCCATCAGCCCCTTTAGCCTCTCCTAACACGCTCTCTGCTTCCTGTAACAGAGAATTATTTACATTGTTGCAGTTTGACCCAGATGTGGTTATAAAATATTCTCAAGGGAAAGGTACAGGTCATATGTGAAATATGGATAACATGTAAGAATTCATGGTAACTGCTAAACTTACCAACTCTACCCTACATCCCAAATCAGAATCAACAATGTGTACAGCTTCTCTTGAAACATACCTTTTTTGATGCATCTGCGTTTTCTAGAGCAGTTGTCCCTCTATGTGCATCCTGCTATAATGGAACAACAATTGCATTAGAATGGGATTGTTGGTGTGATTGTGACTCATCTGACATGAAGCTTTAAGCAATCATCAATTGCTGCACTGAGAATCATAATTGAAGAAATTAGAAATTAATTCCTCCAACTACAGTGACACCAGTATTTCCCTAGGGGTTTATAATATGTAATCGATCCGGTGCATATCTGGTAAATTTGAACATTAATATGTTGTGTATACATCCTATCCACTTCTCCATTTGTATTACTGACTTGAATCATTAAAGGTACAGCAATAGAAACCAAAGATCTTTTATATACTATAATAATTAGAACTTATACAATTTTGTGCTTTTGGTTGAACATAAAACTAAGAGAAAAGGTTGCTCACCTCATCTCCAACAGAGGACAAGTCCAGAGCAATCCGGCTAATCACAGTACCTACATCACCAGTGACTGAATCATCTAAAACAAGCTTGAGGGGTGGTTGGCTCACATCAACTCGTTCAACAAAGATTACTCTTTCAAGCTTATCACCAGCACATATCTTCTGCCGTTTTAATTCAGCATCAGTTCTGCTATCCTCAAAGCTTCCATTGGAGGAGTCATCCCCTGAGCTTGCATCCTCTGAGATTGTATCCTCTTGATCAGAAGCTAATTCTGAACTAATCACAGTTCCTGGTGGCAGGGCTGCAGGGGCCTGCATTGCCTCTTTTCCTGTTGGTAGTTCGTCTTCAGCATCAGACTCCATATCAGGCTCATTCCCATTTTTCATCTTAGCCTTCTCCCTTTCACTGACCTGTCTCTCATGGATCACTTTCTCAGCACACTTCATCTTCATCTCTTTTAACCCTTCCTTCCACAGGCGATCTTCAGTGTCAACAGCAGATGAGCTCTCGTTCACGATTCCACCATTAGCAGATGGTCGCATCTTCCGCTTCCGTTTCCCTGTTACAATAGTTTTCTTCTCAGGTAAAGAGTCTGGCAATGTGTCAATAAGTTCCTGTTGCAGATGAGTAAGTGAGGCTTTGTCCCCTGATGCAAAGATCATCTTGATGCCATACAAACGCCATGTTTGGAAATCAGGTGCCTGTTTGTTTATGACAGCCCGTTTGATCTCTGTCTCAGTTTTATTTCCAGGAGGGAAATACATTGTCCACAATCCAGCATTCATAATACACCAGCATCCTGGATACACCCCAGTCAGGTAATGCATGTACTTATATGGATGAATACCTCTTTTCTCCCTCCAGCCAACCAAGACAAAATCTTCCAGGCCAACCCCTAAGGTTATCTCCTTACGGACATCAGGATCATAATCTTCTGCGTCCAGGGATGTAACCCTCTCGTCCTTCTTAACTCCCATTCTGAAATGTGCAAATTTCAGGAATTAACATGGTGCTGACTTACATATCTGGTGCAATCTAACAATCACTTCAACCAACCCAATGGAGGATGAAAAGCATTGTGGGAATTCATGATAACTGCACTTTATGACAAGTCACATGATCAACCTACACTGGATTAAGCCATGGTGTGTAGGACGCCAACAGCCACATATTTTCCTGGATTCTTCGGAACACCAAGGACCACTGCTTTCCTTTTGAGTTTGAACCTAGGTAAACTTTTAATAATTTGAATAGGGGTGTCATCATCTATAGTTGAGATGAAAAGGTCCTTTGAGCAACA
This sequence comes from Harmothoe impar, assembly GCA_947462335.1. NCBI lineage: Eukaryota > Metazoa > Annelida > Polychaeta > Phyllodocida > Polynoidae > Harmothoe > Harmothoe impar. Next base: position 8,151,997 of record OX381717.1, on the reverse strand, counting down.
CGGCTTTTCATAAAGGGGTTTAAGGTCTTTTTGCAAGTACATATCACAATTGAGTGTGCCATCTAGGTTTTCACTATGAATGTAAACTAAATTGTGTTCTATTGTGTAGAAGCAATTGTCATTCTTCTTGAACTGTCTTGTACCTATTGTCCCAATATATTTGTTATTATCACGTCGGACAACCTTGTCCATTCGATCGAGCTGCCGTGCTACACTAACACATGCATTCTTTGATGATGGCCTGACATAATTTTTAATAATCTGCAGGTGATTTTCAAAGCGGAACGCTCCAAGTTCATCTAATGATTTTCCTAAACGCAAGACATCATCTGCAATATGGCACATTGCGTGAACATTATAGATGGGAAATGCTGCACCATATAATGATATTGATCTGTCAACAAAGTACTGCAACCATATCTTTGCTTGGGGGATCAGCGGATCTCTAATAGATTTATCAGGAATGCAAAGTGCACGTATGGCTGCATGAAGGTAAATGAAGTGGTCATATATTGTTGGCTGAGTTACAAAGAATTCTTTGAGTACTATGGGTCCAGTATAGAATAAAAAGGTTCTGAGCTCTTTAGCCTTCCAGTAGCTGATGTCACTAGTGCCTCTCACTTCCTGCCTGGTGAAATCACTTGGCATACAGCGACCCAGATCTCTCAACATCTTGTCTAGTGACTCACGGACTGTCTTGGTTACTGGTTGGAATATTGCTATCATGATTGAAGGTGTGAGCCACCAAGTAAGAAGCCTTTTGGTGACACCCAGACACACACTGTGCATGAAATCTAGCACAAACATGGTTACACAAAGAACGTCATAGTTCATCAGAGGGGTGCTCCCCTTCTGATGAAGCTTTCTTTTATCAAGTGACCAGTACTTCATTTCATCAAAGGCTATATCTGTCCTTTCCTCTGCATTATGATACATGTCTCTGTGGTGGCAAATTGAATTCCCAGATCTTACACCTACCATAGTGCAGCGCTCACAACTAGAGTACCCTGAATGTGCTTTGATATTTTTGAGCCAGGCCCTAGCAGGAGCATCACAGACCCAAGCTAATGTTTTGACAGGTATATTTCTATATCCTCTTTCAGGGTTGCCAACTCTTAGGCCCTTACTCTCTAGATCCTTCAATTCATCAAGGAAAGGGGTAAGAAAATTCTCAAGTTCATGAGGCTTTCCATACCCTTCAAACACAGCCACTGTGATGGGAGGAAAGTCGTCAAACGCAACTAAAATAGGCCACATGCTACGCTTTGAACTGTTTGAAATAGGTATTCCATCCACATTAATCAGAAGGTCAATCTCTGTTATGGTACGTGCATGTGCTATATCTGAGCATAATCTTTTTCTAATGCCCTTTTCTAGCCCCAGGTATATGTACTTTCCATCATGCATCACTTCTGACCGGAGATCAAAATCAGTGCCTTCAATTTTATGAAATGATGGGAGTTTGGCATCAAAGCAGTCATTTAGCAGATCCACTACATTCTTCTTGGATTGCTCTGTCCAATTACCTTTTGTCCATATCTCTCGCAATCTTGCTTGTACATCCTGTTTGTTATTTTCTGTATCTATATTTGGCTCTTCATGCTCACCCAGATTTTCAATAGCAAAGTCAGCAAATGACAATGGTAGTGGCTGAGGCTCTGGCATTTCCTCTTCACTAAGAGAGATTTCATTCAAAATGACAGGTTCTTCTTGATTCTCACTAATGATTGATGGAGTGTCCATAGTCCTAGCGGAATGGACTCCATCACAAATTACACCCTGGTCATGTAGCTCACTACCAAGAGAAGCCTCATTCGTTTCATTGCTACATGTATATGACATGTCCTCTTCACTAAAAGAGTTTTCATTTAAAATGACAGGTTCTTCGTGATTCTTACTACTGATTGGTGGATTGTTGGTAGTCTCCACAGAATGGACATCATGTATCACATCCTGGTTATGTAGCTCAGTACTGAGAGAAGGTTCATCCATTTCATTTTTACGTATATCATTTTGGACAGGTTCCTCAGGCACATTGTTAGTCCCAAAATTAAAGGTAAACTCAAAATCAGCAAGCTCATCTAGGTCCTCTTCAGGAACCATAGCTAGTTGTTTAGACACGGGTATCTCCTCAGGAGCATCATCATCCTGATCTGCTTTCCTCTTACGTAGGTTGATCATGTAGCCATGTAGGTTCTTGGGACCCGACTTTTCTCTAGACTCGGATGCCATAATTTATCTAAAAGTACAAACAGATACGTTTGTCTAATTATTAGGTTTAAAAGGAGTATAAATGAACTGAATGTGGGCATGCAATTCCGCAAAGTTTTGGTATAGAGTAATATGTGTTTAAGTCGGCACTGTACCTAGAGTCCACCACTTTGCTCTATTCTAAGTACCAAGTTACAGCCAAATTGTCAATGATTACAAAGACATGATGTGCAAAGAAGGGGCCCTGTATACATCCTAAGGGTTTTCAAGATAAAAATCAACAGTATGCTGTAAAGTAGCCCTCTCCCCCCCCCCCCCGATTACTTTAATTTTGGGGTCCAAAAACTGTTGTAGATAAGATTTTGGGGTGGAGTTTGGTAATGTATGGGGAGCACAGCTGTTAATCCGAGGGTGGGACAAAAAAGGCCTTCCTCGCAAAGATCTTTGCTCGGTGACAAATGAAGAGTTTGGATGCAAAACGACATAAGCACCATTTTAAAAATAGGGACAAAAATCTGACTAAAATACAGATTAGGGATAGTAAAATAAATCCTCAAACTATTTTTCCAAAAATTAATCATTTTTCATCTAATTATGACCTTCTTAGTATACACTTTGTTACCAAAGTACAATAATTGACCGCAGGGTGTCCTTACAAAAAGCACTAAATGCTTCAATTATGGGATGGAGATATGTCGTTTTGCATCCAAACTCTTCAAATGTACAGCTGGTTTTTCACTTCTTAATGACAAGTCAATATCTTAAAATGGACAAGGGGCATGAGACTTCTCCCATCTGGGGCCCTACATGGGGACGTGGCAACCCCCAAAAAAAGGGCAAACCAAAAAGGTCAAGTAAAAAGGGGCCAAAAAGGGTTAAACCCTCTTAGTCACTCCTACTTTGAACCTGCTTGCTACGCCCCTGCTACACCTGCATGGTTGTGACTTTTCTACAAAGCATTCATTAATGTTGTTACGTAATCATAGTAAGCTGTAGTAAGATTGGTTGCTACCATTTGCAAAAACTGATAAAATTTCATATTCAAAGCACTGTATGATGGGTAAAATCTAATTAGATGGCCTTGCCTCATGGGTAGCTCACGGGTAGGGCAGGGCTTAAGGTCAGAGGTCTAGAAAAATGTTTCAGTCCACCACATATTTTCCGACACCCTATACACATAGCTATCTAAAAATCGTAGTGGTGACCAAACCCTCAATTTGGAATTCACGGTCACTTTCAATTATTTATAGTGAGGACCAATACATGATGAATGAGAGAGAGCCAGGCAAAATTAAGCACTAGAAAGGGTCAAATGAAGGATAGGCACCTGGCTGCCTGGACCTCTTGGCAATACAAACAGATTTTGATCTCTATTACCCTTTCTGTTGTCCGCCCATGGCCTATAAGTTTTAACCCCGCATTATGTTTCAAGAACTGAAATGGGACTAATTCTAATTGGGACCATGTCTTTGAGATACATAAAATTATTATGCCTTATCCCTTCAGACCCCAAAACGGCCGAAAACAGCTGTGCTTCATTTCCTCAAAATGGGCCGTAGCCGGCCGTAAAATTAGGCCCTGATTGAAGTACATACTAATGATGTTAAGATTCCCAAAACTTTTTTATTGTTATTCAGTATAAATTACTTGTAATACTAATGGTAAGTTTGACCATAAACGATACTCAGGAAAGGTTTAAAGGTAGGTGGAATAAAAAATGTGTCCCTCAAGGGACCTCAATTCTTTGGGACTAACAATTATGTATCTTACTGGAAAATGTGTATGTGGCCCCTAAAAGAGATATAATTGTTTCCCCAGAAACAGGAAATTTCAGCTCAACAGAAAATTCAAGCCTATATCAAACTGACAAGGACTACACATTATCTAAGAACTGCCATGAGTTATAAAAAGGACATTTTAAAAAGAACAGGTGATCAATGGCCAAATATATTCATAGGAAATCCTGAGGAAATGAGGAACTATATTATGTACTTGCCTGGGGTCTAAAGGGTTATAGTTTAAAACATACTAGACTCGGAAAAATGAAAGTATATTTATCTACAAATGTATATCATTTCTACAAATGTATATTATCTCAATGTAAAATAATGGAATCCATACTCACACGTTAGATTGTCTTGCACTGGTGCTGGTAGGTGTTCAGTCCTATTGCATGGACACTCCCGACCTGGGATAAAAAGATATGTAGATTTTATGAGAATTGTTGTTTATTTACATGTATCACACTTATGGGCACATAAATGTACAACCGTAGTTTGTAGGGCAACAGCTCCCTGACTCACATACAGTGCGTCCCCTCTCGCCATGATGCATGAATGTCTCCCAGGGAGCCATTTCACCGCATCCATTATAAAAAAGCAACATGCGGCACCCAAATGCGGCCCTCATACGGATTTTTTTGGGAATAATCATTTTTTCATTTCTGGACCATTGCCGTGTTGTGTCCGTATGTTTAAGGCAATTTTTTTTAATTTCCATATGTGCATGCGACATTCACCTGGCTCAATTGTAAAATTGTGCAAAAACCAGTCTACATTCCGGGAACCCCTAGCGAATTCCCTCTGTGACGTCATCAAATGAATAGACATACGATATTAGGCTGGGGATGGTATAAATAAGGTCCGCATGTTGGAGAAAAGATAGGGGAGGTCTGGAAGGGGACAGGGGAGGTCGGGGAGGGGACAGGGGAGGTCAGGGAGGGGACAGGGCAGGTCGGGGAGGGGACAGGGCAGGTCGGGGAGGGGATAGGGGAGGTCAGTTAAAGGACAGAGGAGGTCGGGGAAGGGACAGGGGAGGTCTGGGAGGGGACAGGGCAGGTCGGGGAGGGGACAGGGGAGGTCGGGGAGGGGATAGGGGAGGTCGGGGAGGGGACAGGGGAGGGGACAGGGGAGGTCGGGTTGGGGACAGGGGAGGTCGGGGAGGGGACAGGGGAGGTGGAGGAGGGGACAGGGGAGGTCGGGGCCTCCAGGAGGGCATTTCACCACATAATATGGACCCCCCCGTATGACTCATATGGGGGGTCCGTATGTGACATATGGCGTTTTTCCATTTCACCACATAATATGTGGAGATCCGTATTCAAATGTGGGGGGTCCGTATTCAAATGTGGCGTTTTTCCATTTCACCACATAATGTGGAGATATATATTTCCCCTTGAATGTGGCAGGTCTAGGGCCAGCATATAATTATTGAGAAAATGGAGGAAAAAGGGCCGTATGTAGGGCCGCATGTTGTAAAAGGGGTCTGCATGTTGTTTTTGGTCTAGAGGATAGGTCGGGGAAGGGACAGGAGAAGTAGGGGATTGGGACAGGAAAAGTTGGAGAAGGGACAGGAGAGGTCGGGGATGGGGACAGGAAAAGTTGTAGAAGGGACAGGAGAGGTCGGGGGAGGGACAGGGAAAGTGGGGAGGGCACTGGGAATGTTGGGGAAGAGACAGGGGAGGTCGGATCTGGGACAGGGAAGGTCGGGAAAGACACTGGGAATGTAGTAGAAGAGACAGGGGAGGTCGGGTAGGGGACAGGGAAAGTGGGGAGGGCACTGGGAATGTTGGGGAAGAGACAGGGGAGGTCGGATCTGGGACAGGGAAGGTCGGGGAAGACACTGGGAATGTAGTCGAAGAGAAAGTTCAGCCATAAAACCTATAACCTATAGGCAGAGTCTTAGCTCCGTAGGGCCATTATTTACCGAGTTACAGAAGAAAAGACATTTTTTTGGTATAATTTCTATGAAACTCAATATTTTATTTTTTATTTATTTTTATTATTAAGGTAGTAGTTGGACTTAACTTATCTATTCGTTAAAATAATTCTAGGGCCATTTTTTTTACATATATATATATACACTTTAAAAACAACCGTTGTAAGGTAGGTAACACAAGAGAGGTTTCTCCCCTGTGTGGATCCATGTTGGTATGTGTGTGTGAAGGACATGTACTTGTCCGTCCTCTGTCCATCCTATGGTCACCTGTCCATTCCCCTCACCTCCCCAGTCCATGCCCCGACCTCCCCAGTCCATACCCCGACCTCCCCAGTCCATACCCCGACCTCCCCAGTCCATACCCGACCTCCCCAGTCCATACCCCGGCCTTCCCAGTATATACCCCGACCTCCCCAGTCCATACCCCGACCTCCCCAGTCTATACCCCGGCCTTCCCAGTCTATACCCCGACCTCCCCTGTCCATACGCCGACCTCCCCAGTCTATACCCCAGCCTTCCCAGTCTATACCACGACCTCCCCTGTCCGTACCCCGACCTTTGGAACTTTTGGAAAAAAAGATTGACTGATATGAAAAGATAGATACATATCTCCTCTAGGTAGCTCCCCCATCACCACACGCCTGCCCCCCCCCCCCTCACGGGGGGTGCAGAGAGGTTCCCCCCTGAGGTCGGAAAGTTGCTGAAATTAAAGGGCTACGGTCGGAAAGTCGCTTTTTTAAACTATTTTTACTATAGCCAAATTTGTTCAAAAGTCGCCAGGTTGCTTAAATTAGTGCACCAGGTCGCCAGGTCACCTGGAAAACAGCCCAGGTCGCCAGGTCGCTTTTGACCCATCTGGAGCCACCTCACACACACACGCACTAAGCTCCCCCTCCCCCCCCCCGACCCACACTCTCTTTCAGGATCAACATGAAACCGGAATTTAGCCCTGAGGGACGATTAATTAAGTTTCAGTGCTGCAACGATGCATCATGCAGACCCTATGGCATTGGTACACTCCCAAAGGGGTAACATAATGCACTAATATATGTACCATGCATCACAGTGACAAATCAACACTTTTCACAGCGGTTCCCATGGTACAGGGGAGAGGGCAGGGGGGGGGGGGGGGTTATTGATAATATTGTATATGTATTGATATGTTAACAAAATGAAATTCTTTCTGAATAATGCCCCCGGGATACTGCTAATTAAAAGCTGTGTTTGTCTGCTCACTGGTGCGGCCCCATAAAACGAAGTGTGAAAACCGACACTCTAATTCCACATATTGGGATACTACAAAAATCTGTTGTAACAAATATTATTACTGGAGTCAATGGTCCCAGCACTTCATTATACATGTACATGAGGTTGCTACTATGGTTCATGCCCTGGACATCCGGCATAATGAGGCCGACCATGGAGGTAGCCTTGTGCCTGGGGGGGGACACCCCCAATCGTTTCTAAAGGCATCATACATAAACATCAACCTATGACCATAATAACCAGTGAAAAATACCAGAAAGTATACATTTTCCATGGAAAATGAGCACAAAAGCGTATCCTAATCAGGGATGACAGTGACAAATATACACTTATCACGGGTGACCATTAAACAAATACTCAAAATTAGATGTGATCATGAAATATGATAGTAAAAAGGGGCAAACCTTTTCCTTGTAAATGGTCTTCATATGTACCCTTTACTTACAAATTTACCTGAAAAGCCCTCTTTATCTATAGCCTGCACAGGCCCCAAAACTATAACCATTTCCTTTGAAGTCGGGTCCACACACAACATCTAAATGTGGGAGAGTAACCCCCCCCCCTCACCCACCCCCAGGCCTTGTACTAGAGGCGGGAGTAGTCGGACTTGATGACGTAACTGGTGCCGGGAAGCAGCACCCCCTGGGCCGTCCTCCCTCCTGCCCAACCCACAATCTGGCACCGCAAAATGGCGGCAGTTTTGAATGAACATAACGGTCATCTGCGAGTATATTTTGTCTGAAAGGGACAGTATTTCCTGTCTATTAATCTGGAGTAGCCTAACATCTTTGAATGGCAATACAATGAAGTGATATCAGATGATGCATGAATTTGATTTTAGATTACCGTTTAATAGAAACCACTCCCTTCAAATTAACTTGTCATTTCTGATTGAGTTGCTATTTACAAAAACGTCTAGCACTAAATGTAACAGTAATTACATCTGTGTGCCTTACCCCATACATTAAACTAAGAATCATGCTATATTAAGTATGGATAGCAAATATACTTACAGTGACTTGATGGTGACTTCGTGAGAGATGAGGCTGGATGCATCTGGAGTGACACAGGGGTGTGTGTGTGCCTGTCTTGTAAAAATCCGTTCAGTAAAAGTGTCTTGGACGCTGCTCTAGGGTACAAATGACCCCCTGTGGTGAGGTTGTGTTCCCCTCCAGCTAGCTAAACCTCCCCCCCCCCTCCCCCCCCCCCCCCCCACTCCTATCTAGTACACCCATTGGACCGGCCCGTTCATCCTGCCGAACCTCTCCCCCCACCCCACCCCTATGCCATTTTACCCCCACCACTACACTCCAGTGGACGCTCCTCCCACGGATTAGCAGAGGGGGCCGTGGAGATGCTTCCTGCAGTTAATCCCCCTCTCCAACACACACACACAAACACACAAAGACATTGCATGTTCTATCACCTACATAGCTTGCTAAAACACCAAAGTATTTTCTCTTTGTCTTATGAAAGTGTGTTTGCTATATCTAAGTATATGGTGGTAAACATCAGACATCTTTTTTAAGGGACATGTAAGAGTAAGTGCAGGTGGAAATCAAAGGTAACCCCTACAGCCCAAGAGCCCTTAATGCAACATGACGACATGGCCATTTCTTAGTTTCAATATGGTGACATCCCATAATCTTAAAATTGACATGGGGTATGGCCATCTAGGGGTGTAGATGTGGGGCTCCCCATGTTGTATGTCAAATTTAAGAAAAGCCAATGTTGAATGTCAATAAGGAAAAGCCCATGTCACGAGTGGCACTAAGATATTTTGTTGATATGACCATATACACATGCTTGTCTGAACGACAGCAATGTTCTTGACTTTCTCCATGTACCTTTTAAATTGTGCATAGACCCCTGCAGTTTAATCATTTAACCCCCTGTTTGTCGGCCTTCCTAAATCCTTGGGTCACACTAGGGATATGGGAAGGGGGGGGCTGGTTATGGGCCGAGGTCTACACGTAAAGGACTGGCTGAGACCGGGAGCAGAGGCGCCCTAACCCACCCGCCCCAACCCACCCCATCCTCCGCCTGCCGCAAATGTGAACGCCTGTTATATAGATGTTGTTACAGCTCAATATCACATGCTGATCTTAAGGAATATCAAAGTCGCATTTCACCTAGGTGTCCATATCGTTGTGTAGATTACAAGAAACTGCTGTGATTCACTGATTGATTTGAGGGGTCATGGGACAGGGGAATTTCTAAGATTTGACATAGGCCATGGCATGGAAAAGAATACTTGGAGGATCAATACAGATCCAAGCTTTAATATTTTGTGTGGCGAAATGTGTCAAGTGTACAGAACAGGAGAGATGAGGAGAGGGAGTCTCAGTGAGAGAAAGGGAGAGAGTAGCTACGTGAAGGGCGGGCGTCATCACACGTGAAAATCTGTTGCAGTGTCTGCACTTTCAAGCTGTAGGGCACAGGAGGCCGCCTCCAGTGAGTGTTTTTCCCGGGGCTGAGTGCCAGGCCTCCAGTCAGTGGAAAGGGCTACCCTCCCCCTCCCTCCCATAGGTGCGGGGGGAGTGTGTAAAAATGGAGGTGGGGGTTCCTTAAAGTATACCTAAAAGTTTGGAAAATCAAGTGACATTTGTATATTGTCTCCTGCAGATAACCAATATATATACGGATGTATATTCAAAGCCTCAGGTCACAAGTAATCATATTCGATATTTTGGAGGGGAGTTTCTCTCATTTTGTGAGAATGCCTTCCAATACACACAGTCCTAAGGCCAGCAGTAAAGGGTGTAAACACCAGATGGCGCCATATACACACAACATACAAAAGGCCTGTATGTAGGTAGTTTAACTGTAACATAATGTTGAATTTGAGAGCGTAATGCACAAAATGTAGCAGTCAGTTATATTTTATAACAGTAGTGGTCAGATTCGAGGTTGGGCCAAACTAAAAAAAAAGGTTGGTTTCTGGTAACATGGTCTGATAAAGCAGGCCTGGTCGGTCAGATTAAAAAAAAAAAAGAAGAGGGGGACCCGGCACTGTTTTGCTAGACCCGGTCGGGCTACCGCAAACAAACCTTTTTTTAAAATTTGGCCTTGGGTTGAGGTGTATAGTGGCTATACTTGGGTAGCAGTCCCTGCCTTGTCTCTTGGTCACGAGGAGAGGGCTTGTGGTGGGAGCAGAGCCGCTGATACTTACTTAGAAGTACAAATTTATCTTATCATCTCTTAATTACTAACATGTGATTTTAAGAATTGCTCATGTCCCATGTCACTATCTTTTCAAATCTCATGTCGCATGTAACTAGGCCTCATTTCACATGTCAATTTTAAGAAATGGCCATGTCGCTGTTCGAATTTAGCCATCCACCGCCATTTTTGACATCTTATCTTGGATTCTAACTAATATCTCTGTAGGGTGTGTATTTCGGAGCTCGGAGTAAGGGTCTGACTTAGGATATCGGAGACCAGATCTGGATCCATATACAATACAATTCAGCTATAATATCGGTACATGTATATCAGATAATTGATTTTTTTGACTCTATATCTTCCTGTCAGAAGGGGCATATTTCACGGTATTTACAAACAAATATACATGTAATGCAAAGCTATATGAGTAATATACGGCCATATTCTTGAATGATTTAAACCATTTGAATAATTTAGTTTGATGATGCCATATCCAGATACACTGGGCAGGTTATACCAGGTTATACTACATATACAGGGTAGTATGGCCTGTGCTGTGGTTAATCTCCACTCTCCAGTAGCTACTAGCTTATATAGGTTTGTGTATGCCAGTGTGCAGGGGGGGTGGGGGTGCTGTCTCGTTTTGCACTAAATTGCACCTCACTGCCGTGCTCAGAGGGGGATAGACCCCAAGAATAAGGGTGGACTTTTCAATCCATGACGTCCTATTCTGGACCATTGCTTAGACCTGTGTATGCATTACCTGTGTCGGAGTAAGTAAACATGCATCACCTAATACAGAATATGAAATACCTCAACAGCAGAGGAAAATGAGTGATGAAAAGCCATGTGACTCAGGAGTAGGATCCCACCAGCAGTGGCACATAATCACTCAATGAGTAATCACCACAGTTTGGAAATGAGTGATGAGTCGCCATGATGAGTGGGATCTCACCTAGATCTCATCTGCCGTGGCACATTATAACTCATTCTGTAATTACCATAGTTTGGAAATGAGTGATAAGTCACCATACTGAGTGAGTTCTCACCAGGAGTAGCCCATTGTCACTCAGTGTGTGATCACCGGAATTGGGAAATGAGTGATGAGTTGCCATACTGAGTGAGACTCACCAGGAGTGGCCCATTGTCACTCAGTGTATGATCAGCCGAGTTGGGAAATGAGTGATGAGTTGCCATGCTGAGTGGGATCTCACCAGGAGTGGCACATTGTCACTCAGTGTGTGATCACGGGAATTGGGAAATGAGTGATGAGTTGCCATGCTGAGTGGGATCTCACCAGGAGTGGCACATTGTCACTCAGTATGTGATCACGGGAATTGGGAAATGAGTGATGAGTTGCCATGCTGAGTGAGACTCACCAGGAGTGGCACATTGTCACTCAATGTGTGATCACGGGAATTGGGAAATGAGTGATGAGTTGCCATGCTGAGTGAGACTCACCAGGAGTGGCACATTGTCACTCAGTGTGTGATCACTCAGATATTGGTCACCAGGCATCACCAACCATGACGAGGGATCACCCCAGTTTGCTGGGTATGTTCCTGTCACAGCTCTGGCTTGTTCTTTTGCCTGTAGGTTCTCCAACAGCTAAGGGCAGAGAGTTTTTTGTTACTTCACAATAGAATTTCATTCTCAGCAATTCAGGTCTCAACAAGGTCATCGGTTAATTGATGAAAATTTGCAACAGGATATTGCGCTCATCAGTCCACTGTTTCTTTTTTGCAAATTCTTTCCTTCCTTGGTGTCTATCCTTACAATTCCTAAAATCATATCATGGTGCTTGGTCTGCTGCAACCATCTGCTGGAAAAACTGACGAACAGTTGGAACAAATGGTTGGACAGCTGAGTGTCTATGAACGTGAGAATAGGGCAGAGATAGCCACAGGAGAGGAGAGAGAAGTGGCTTCATGTTAAGTTAATCTCAGGGTAGCCGTGAGGTGGTGGCTGTGAGGGACTCTCAATGCTGTCTGCACCTGTCCTCATGCCTGCCAGCTACAGCACTCATACACACTCACCAACTACCGCCTACCCTGACCCTTAAAGCCTCAGCACCCCTATATATAGGGCTGAGTACCTGTCCCGGCTCCACTCCGACAGTAGCTGGAGGGGTACCGAGATCTGCGCCTCTCAGCAGCAGCATTGTGTGGGAAGCCGGTTTTGACAGCCATAATTCTATTGAGGTGAGGCAGCCTTAGTGACAGAAACCAGTAACATTGTGTGAGGCTATATGTAGGAAATTATGGTATAATGTGGTTTAAACCATGCCCCCATGCCATCACATGCTGCATGCTCCGTAGGTCACCATGGCAAAGGACATCCTTTGGCTGTATTAGTCCTTTTGTCCAAAACTCAACTTCTAGCCTCATTAACCATGCCTATGTCTTGCAGTGGTTAGAATTGACCTTTCTATGGTAAGAAAATCCTCTATTTCTGGGGATATTTTACTGCCGGGGAATGGTTACATCAATCAAACAAGCTTCTATCCATATGTTAGTAATGTCAAACACATACTTTTTGTGACTGGGAGGTCAGATGGTATAGCTAGGTGTTTTTTATGCCGAAGTGGTGGCGTGGTAGAGGTATATGATGTTTGCACTTAACCAGAAGGCAGAATGGTTGCCACCATCTTGGATTAAGGTGTCACAACACAAATCTATGCTATGTGATAACAATAATATTAATCAACCTTTGATAGATCATGAGGTTGATTATATTTATACCTACCCTCCTTAACATTGACCCAAGAAATTCAATGGTTCTATTGGTTTGTTTTTAATACAGCTGGTTGCCTACACTGATAAAATGAAGGGATCCAAACTTGTCAAAAGGTCGTCTTATAAGAAGAGTTTAGGGTCTTTAAAGTGACGGTCATAAAATAAACGAGTTAAAGGTTGTCTATTTGATGAACTGTCCGGTTTCCATCCCACAAGACAAGACTAGGGTCATCTAACTGACAATGTTAGCCCAGGCAGTGGCCCACTCCAAGTGACAAGTCTAAGGTCGTCAAATTCTCAACCCAGAATAGTTAACCCTTTATTGGCTGCAAACTGCTTTAAATGTGCTTGAATCCCTTTGTCAGCATGATGCATGAATGTAGCCCTGGTGAGTCTATTCGCCAAGCCTGCATTCATGCACCTTTGGAAATGAATCAACAGTTGGGCGAGTATACTTGCCAAGGCTGAATTCATGTATTATGATCACATAGAGCATAGCACCTTAAAGCACTATGCACCCCTTAGAGGGTTAACCTGTGCAATATAACCTCTACTTCACTGCAGGTGGAGCTAACTGGGTTCTGCCTAGGCATAATTGTTGTTCATGTCTGTCTATATTTTTGAGGTTTATAATAGCTAATTCATACAAACATAGAGGTATGTAGGTTAGGGGAATTCCTGCCATATCCCCAAGTCTATATTGAGAGTATTTCTACCCTTCAGTTACAGACTGCTAACACATATGTGGATGTCATACCAATGGGAGTTTCCTTGCAGCTATTGTACCATAGAAATAACCACAAAAGAGGTGTATGTGCCGTACACATACTTGTTTTGTCTCAATTATATCAAAACATTGATTCCTTTACCTTTTCTAGCATCCCCAATAGATAAATCTCAGGATTGTCCATAACATGAATGTGTGTTCCCATAAATATGATTAAAATCAACATAGAAATTATGCAATTCATTCCCCAACTTTATACAGAATGCATGTTATACTGATGCCACCTACAGGGAAAATCCTGAATCAGACCCTGGTTGACGAGTCTAGGGCTGGCATGAGTCAGGTTTTGGGCTGGCACATACCAAGTGCATCTTCTATCTGACAACTACAGCTAGAGGATCCACTCTCTTGTCACTTAGAAGAGTCTGCAGACGAGTTTACTTTTTGAGTGTAGCAACAGCTGTTCCAATTGTTTATGTGCCTAGCAACACCAATTTCGATGGTCCTGAGGTCGATCATACTCATACCTACCCCCCTAATATAGACCCAATGATTTCAATGGTTCTATTGGTTTGTTGTTAATACAGCTTGTTGCCTAGCAAGAAGCTATTCCAATTGTTTATCTGCCTAACAACACCCATCTCCATGGTCCTGAGATTGATTATAATCATACCTACCCCCCAGGAATTGGACCCACGGAATTCAATGGTTCTATTGGTTTTGTTGCTTATACAGCTTGGTGCCTAGCAACAGCTATTACAATTGTTTATCTGCCTAGCAACACCCATTTCCATTGTCCTGAGGTTGATTATAATCATTCCTACCCCCATGAACTGGACCCAAGGAATCCAATGTTTCTATTGGTTTGTTGCTAATACAGCTGGTAGCCTAGCAACAGCTACTTGACAAAGTTCTGATCTCACACTTCATCACACTGACTTCATGCAGTGCCTTAGGCATTTTTTTACGCGGCAACAACCGCAATTCTTGTTTAGAAATGGTTGTGATTTACAAAAAAAGAGACATTTTCTTGTGGGGGCAAGGCACTGTGCATATGCTGGCCATGTGGATAGTCTAGGGCAAAAGGTAGGTAGGAACTAATGCCTTATAGCTGTGGCTCTGGTCCATATCAGGTTCATAAAAGAATGTATACTGGGGCAGACTGCAGATAATACAGATAAGAAGAATACTACATTATTGTATTCTACATACAAACTGAAAAGATTTCTCTACAATACACAATAACTGAATGCCTTGTTGACAAGGCTCTTTATGCTTATGTGCACCATGGTAATTTATTGACTCTAACCAATCAGAGCGGAGGGATTTAGGCTATGACCTCACTTCCTGCATCTAGCAAGGATCACTCTCCTAGCAGAGTTTGGCTTGGTTGCCTTATAAGGAGGACATATATGGAGGTTCATGTAGGCCCAATTGTCAAAGTGGGGGATGTGGTGGGGCTTGTTGTATTCTATGCACGGGCACATCTGGAGAGAAAATCCTATCTGTGTATACATCCTTTATGTATGCTTTATATATATATATTCTCTTTAGACCTTTAGCTCTTTAAGGATAGTATAATGTATTAATGCATCATACTCTTTGTCTTTATATGATACAATACTTAGATATAGCTCTGGTGACTTACTCACCAGAGCTCATTCAAGCATCAGGCTGACCCACTAGGGTTTAGACACTGCCCGAGGGTTTCTGCATGATGCATCAATACAGCACTGGACAGTTACTCACCAGGGCAGCATCGGTGCATCATGATGACAATGGTTGCCCTTCAGAGACATACTGTCCTCAAAGGTTTAAGGATGATCTGATAGTTTGTAAAAAGACTGCAGCTAGTATAGATAAGGAGAATACTGCATCTAATATCTAACACGCATGCTACATATATGGTCACTTTAGTCATTTAACCCTTTAAGGGAGGTATAATGTATAAATGCATCATACCCATTGTGTTCATAAT
The DNA here is from genome assembly GCA_947462335.1 of Harmothoe impar. Lineage (NCBI taxonomy): Eukaryota > Metazoa > Annelida > Polychaeta > Phyllodocida > Polynoidae > Harmothoe > Harmothoe impar. The sequence continues at coordinate 8,136,198 of OX381717.1, read as the reverse complement.
GCTTGAATGTTGGCAAGTAACTCACCAGAGCTAGTTTTAAGCATCATGCCGACCCTGTGGGGTTTAGACTCTCCCCAGAGGTCTTCATGATGCATCGATGCAGCCCTGGTGAATGTTCGCATTCATAATTTTCGGATAATTTATGATTTTTGCTTAGGTGGCCTTCCCTATCTGACCATGTAAACGATGGTCTATGGCTGTCTCTCTGGTCCATATCAGGCTCATCTTCCTAAAAGGATTTCCTGCAGGAGGCAGAGACAAATATAGATAAAAGGGACACCACCAATATCTATATATAGCCAATGGTTGAAGCGGCTAAGCAATCGAGAAGAGGATGCTGAATAGGCTAAGGAGATAAAAGTGAGCCAGAGAGAACCAGAGAAAGGCAGGGAAGGCAAGAAGGTTATATTCCATGATCCTGACCTTGAGTCTAGAGCTTGAGAGATCAAGTAGGTTCAAAACGTATCATTAATGCACATACTTTACATATTTATAAGTGATTTTAAAGGGTCGAAGCGGCATGATCACAGTGTCCCATTTACATTTCTAGCATTGTTCTAGTTTTCTATGTAATTAAGGGTGGGTGTGAATATTGCCCCCTTAACAAGGATTTCTGATAGTTTAAAGGGTCATTTCACATTTGAGCTGAAAACAGGGGGCCCATACAACCATGAGTTGAGCTGTCAACCCGGTTGTTTTGTTTCCTTATGGCAGATATGAAAATCACTCCCTTCTGATGACTGCAATTCATTTGACAGTTATTCTCCCAGATGTCCATGCTTATGGGACAGAATTCCCTGACAAACAACATACAAACATTCAAATTACCCTATATATGTAATTTTTTCCACCCCTTTTTAGCAGTGGTAGTTGTATTCTGGCATGACTTCTATATAAAAGTATAACAACAGCTCCCTCTAGGAGGACCGCAGCACTGTAACACTAGGGTTTGTATGCAAGTCTTTAATCAGCATGAACAATGCCGTGCCTTCTATGTGTACCGGGGCTGGTACCCCATTAGCACATGATCTTCTTTTTCCAAGAACAAATTTTCAGCTGAAAACACCTTCTATTAAAAGCCCTAAGACATGTCTTTCGTCTCCAGAGACATATTCATTTCTCTTATAACAAGGATTTATCACATCTGGAATTGTAATCAGAACCCGGAGACAAACAAATCCTGTCATATGACCAATATCTTTGACCACAAATTACAATGAAGACTGAGCCATACCTTCTTCTAAGAGACTACAGTTAGGGTTGGGGTTAGGGTTAGGGTTAGGGTCATGATTGTTTTGTTGACGATGCCTTCTTAAAAGAGGAGGCTAGTGTCTCTAGAGACCAGAGGCATGTCTCTGGTCTTCTAAAACAAGGATTTTTCACCTCAAAATTGCTTCTTATAAAAGGAGATCATGTGCTAATAGCCAGGCTGCATTCACACCGCCGTAATTGCCTCTTTTCATTGCAGCAAATGAGGTGGAGGCTTCACTGAACACAGTTTGAACGAAACCAAAGCAGCTTGAAATAATGTAGATCAAGTAGAAAGAGGTCATACTTATAGCACCCTTTCTACAATGTGACTTACTTGAAATATGAATATTTTCTCAAAATTGTAAAAGGAAATTCTAGGGCTTGCTTTGCTAGGTTAGGTAGGGTACCCTGAATCACATCTATATTTTTTATATGGCCCAAATAAGGAGGGATGTAATGTAAGAAATGTGCTGACATTACTGAAACAGGTGCCTAATTTCTAGGAGACCATCAAACCTAAATCTAAGCTGTACGTCTCACATCCAAATTGCCACAGCCTCCCCTGCAGCCTCAGGCAACTTGGAGGATAAAGACCTTAAAGCCCCAGCACCCCCATATATAGGGCTGAGTACCTGTCTCGGCTCTACTGCGGCTGCCGCTGGAGGGGTACCGACATCTTCACCTTTAAAGGGCTAGGAGGCCTCAATGGCAGTCTTATTCTGCTGGTGGTGTTCTGGAGATGATGGACAGGTCTAAGGTGTGTGTCATTGTTGTTAGCATCACCCACATGCCCCATTGTACAGCCTTACAGTGCCATGTGCGTCCCATCCTATTATCTGTTATCACTCCTTTCTGCATTATCAGTCTATAGTGCTGGCATGATGACACAGCCCAAGTGTGTAACTCTTAATTACTGCTTCATATGTCACGTCAATCCAATGGGATTAATACACTCTTGAAGGTCCATCCTCACCATCCTAACCTATTGGGAGGCGTCTGCATACCCAATAGGCACTGAGGTATTCATAAATAGGTTATAATAGAAATAACATTGATTGAGAGGCAGGTAGATGATAGGGTGACAAATGAAGTGATTGGACAAGGGAAAGCTTTTAACATTCAAGTGCTGCATAGTGCTTGAGTGCTTCACTTCGTATGCTACATAAATGCTGTACACGAGACTTTACTCACAACTGCTGTATTCTTATGCTGCTTAAATCATTACAGCTGCATTAATCCAAGGTAAACACTCTCTCACACACAGCTCCTATTGTTGCAATAAAAATCCAATCTGTTCTTCACATGCAGGGAATTGTGTTATTTACCTAGGTTTCCATGGCAACTGCTCATTTATTGCACACATAGTGTATCTGAGCTTTCATTTTTCGTATTTGTGGACGTATATTATCATATTGCTATGTCAGGGGACATAATACACAAGTTATCACAATGGATTCCTAGAAATGGGTCAATAGAAAGGTTTAGAGTGGATCTAGAAAGGAGCCGTCCCAATAAAACAGGATAGGTTCTCAGGCATTCTCTAAGTTTTGGTTTGTGCCATGCCCCAAAGCCATCACAGATTGCAAGTACACCCTCAGAAAAGTGAGAGTCATTGTCGCTAAAACTACCCTCACCTGAGAGTCAGGCAGTGCATGACCCTCAAGTGAGGGTAGTTTTAGCGACAATGACTCTCACTTTTCTGTGTGTGTAGATGCTCCATGGTCACCATGGCAAACAAAACCCCTTTCCTGTCAGCCTACTATTGGTCCTATTGACCCAAACCCAACTTCTGGTCTAATTAGCAGGCCCCGTTCCCTGTAGTGAGAAATAGACAGAGGTTCACAATCATCCATTACTAACGAAACTTAGTGAATGAGCATCAGTTTCTCCAAAGCCGTGTGAAAAAGGCCATTCTAGTACTTGAGCATGGTAGCCTTCTCCTCAATATGAAAAATTTGACCTTTCTATGGTGAGAACAAGGCCCTATGCATATGTTAGCAATGTAAAACACATGTTTATCATGCCAATGTGTGAGAGAATGGTGACTAGGAAGTCAGATTGTCTGGTAAAGAGGTGTGTTTAGACATGGTTGTGATTTCTGTTAAAAATTGGCATATTATCTGGTGTGGGCGAGGCGCTGTGCATATGCTGGCCATGTGGACAGTGTAGGGCAAAAGGTAGGCAGGAACTGATGCTTTATGGTTGTGTCTCTGGTCCATATCAGGTCCATCCATTCTCCTGAAAGGATTTATCCTGGGGTAGAGTGGAGCTTATATAGATAAGGAGAATACCACATTATTGTATATTATGCATGGGCACATCTGGAGAGAAAGTTCAATCTGTGTATCTGATATGCATGCTTCATGTATGTTTTCTTTAGACTTTAACTGTTTAAGGAAGGTATAATGTATTGATGTGTCATGCCCTTGGTTGCTATGATACATGCATGCAGCATTGGTTTGTAACTGTGCAGTGCTTTATCCAAGGATCTTTCTGACCCTACAGGGTGTAGACACCCTTGAAAGGTATGCATGATGCACCAATACAGCCCTGGCGAGTTTTTCTTTGTGACATACTGTTCTTGACTGGTTGGAAATGGCATTTATAAACTGCAAGTATAGGGTATTAAAACATTATCTCTGAATGAATGTCTGCATTCAATTTTTTCTGATAATGTATGCTTTTTGCTAAGGTGGCCTTGCATATCTAACCATGTAAACAATGGTTTATGGCTTTCTCTCTGGTCCATATCAGGTTATTCTTCCTAAAAGGATTCGCTGAGGGAGGCAGAGACAAATTAAGATAAGTGGACACAAATATATATAAAGAGCTCGTAGAGATAAATTTATTATACCAATAATAAGTTCATCAATAAACACAACCAACAACAACAAAATGATTTTGGGATGACAGAAATAAACTTTTTATTTCTAAACAAACGGTCACTACAGTTTCGGCCTGATGGGCCTCCTTCAGGTGATATATAAAGAGCCCAATGATCTTAGCAGCTAAAGCTATCGAACAAATAACTCTGAATGTATGTAAAGATAAGGAGATAAAAGAGAGAGAAATATATATAGAAAGCCAGAGAGAGGTAAAGATCCTTGAGAGGATATAGAAAAAGCTGACCTTCAAATTGTGTTAGAATTCAAGTTAATACACTATGCATGATAGAAAATAGCAGAGGGCAAGTAAATAGACATACTTGATATACCTTTAAGGTATCATTCTGTGCTTATCCCATGTAAAGACTAATGTCCCTAAAAGATGACCTTTGACATCATGATGCACCAATTCATCCCTGGCAAATAACTCACCAGTGCTGCATAAATGCATCATGCCAACCCTTTGGGAGTGTCTCAACCTCATAAAAAGTCGGCATGATACTCAAATGCAGTCTTGGCAGGTTACTCACCAGGGCTGCATTCATGCATCATGATGAGCAAAGGCTTGATGTATTAAGATATATCATGCCATCCTTAAAGGGTTAAAGGGAAAGGATGATGGTTATGAGGAGCATGGCTGTGTCTCAGGTTTCGTAGGTGCACAGGCCATCAGTGCCCTGGTGCAGGCTATATATGTGCTGAGAACATACCCAACACAGGCAGTGCAGGGTATATGTCACATGCAATATAGGCATTGGAGCAATATTGGAACTTCAACATAGTGGTAGATATGATGTTATAAAAGTGACTTACTGCATAAGTGTTACAAGACTTATTGTCCAAGGCACCAGCCGCAGATGATTACTATTGCCCAATGCTTATACATTCATATAGGGGCTTTAGAACTGTATGATGTAGCTGTGGGAAACTCTGGAAATGTCCTGTAAAATTTAAGAATAATAGAGGAGCAATTCAGCAGTTCAAAGTTTCAGCCTGATGCTGGCTTTGTCTCAACAAGTACTCACAGGTTAAAGTCAAGCATTTTAGTGAGGGTCAAACTATATTGGACCTTCATTTAGAACCTTCACTCACCAAAAATGGCTCAAGAGTACAGCAATGCTGCACCCTCTTTCCGTAGTAGTGGTGGACCTTAAGAGGATGAAGGAGAGGCTCCTTTAATTCCAGCACTGTTTGACTATGTGAAGAGGGTCCAGTAATGCCATAATCTTTGAGCCATTTTGGCTTTGTCAAGGCTCTAAATGAAAGTCTAGCAAGCATAGCCTGAACCTCACTAAGGTGTGTGACCATGGTTATCCAATGTCTCCCTTACACAACTCTCATGTCTGCAATAAAACTCTAATCCACTATAAAACTATAACACTCAGAATAGAATTAACACTTAGGCAGACTTTTTTCTTGAGCAATGTCTATTTTCTTCAGTTGTCTGAATCTGAGTAGGGACTAATGGCAAATTTTAATAGAGTAAATACTTACTGCCAAGACAATAAGAGTAAATAGCAGTGAACCCTTAAGGGCTAACAAAACATAGGATGCAGTCATACATTAGAAAAATATAGGAGATAAGCTCTAGTCAATTGACTATAAATTTTACAAAATATAGTCAGCATGATTAAAAGGCATCATTGTCACTAATGACTATACATTCGAGCCAGGAAAGGATATAGGTCATGTAATCTCTTTCTACATAAAATCTGTTTCTACATGAACTACGCTATTTTATGCTGCTTAGGTTTTGTTCAAACTCTGTTCAGTGAAGCCTCCACCTCATTCGCTACCATGAAAAGATGCAATTACAACAGTGTCAATACAGCTGTGGTTCATTTAGAAAGGCACACGGTTGTTTATGCTGATTATTCCTTTAAGGGTGGCATGATGCCTTAATGCATCATGCCCATGGTCGTCATGATGCATGAATGAAGCCCCTGTGAGTATCTGGCCAGTGCTGCAATCAAGCATCATACCGACCCTACAGGGTTAAGAGATTCCTGAAGGGTCAGCATTATGCATGAATGCAGCACCGGTGAGTTACTCGCCAGGGAAGCATTGGGGCATCATGACAACAAATGCCATCTTTAAGCGACATCCATTCTTGAAGGGTTAAAGACCTGCATGGGATCCCTACTAGTGTTACAGTGCTGGTCCTCCTAGAGAAAGCTATTGTCATACTTCCATATACAAGGCATGCTAGCACTGTCATAAAAGTAGGACTGCCTAAAAAACTGTTCAACAATTTTTTTATGTAGGATAATTAACATGTGTTGATACATGTAGTATGTTGACAAAAACTGTCCCACTAGCATGAAATGTTAGGAGAACAGCTGTCAAATATATACCATAATTTAAATGTGAAAGAAATGGTTTTGTTGACTGAAGTGCAGTAATCAGAAAAGAAATTGGTTTCATATTTTTGCATGAGGAAATGATACAACAGAGCCTGTCACATCTGACAGCTCAATCGGGATCTTTTCATATGAGTAGTATAGTATGTATCGGAACGGGACTATAGTTAAGTACTGTTTATTACTCAATCGATATGCAGCCAATCAGAGGCCTCCATTTGGTCACGTGACCCGTTGCCATGGTAACGTGACCTACTTAGGGCTCTCAGCCAATCAGAAGCCAGCATTCTGGGTGACCTACTGACCTACTTAGAAGCTCTCAGCCAATCAGAGGCCGGCATTCTGGTAACCATGGTAACGTGACCTAATTACGTCACGTGACCTACTTCGGCTCAGCCAATCAGAAGCCGGCATTCTGGTAACTAGGGTAACGTGACCTACTTAGGGTTTGTTTGTAAACAACACCACGTGGCTCTCTTGTTTGTAAACAACACCACGTGACACGTGACTGTTTGTAAACAAACAAACGGAAAAAAAAAAAAAAAAAAAGTTATGTAGCTTGTATTATAGAAATAAGAACACAACAAGATAATTTCTTTTCTTTTCATTTTATTCTTTATTTTCATTTCAATCAGAAAAAACACACAAGTTTATGCTTTTTTAGCTTGCTTCTTCGATTTGCAGCAACTCAACAGGCCGCAAAGTCTCACGCCGCCGTCACTCGCACCACCACACCCCGGACGAGTTCTCTCCAATAGACATTGCACGACTTTGGATAAATCCAACACCATTTCGGCAAGGCAGAGAATCTTTGCTTCCATGAAACGGCCGCCATCGCAACAACCCGTCACAACAGCATCATCGATAGCTTCTGACTCACGACCCGGTCGCTCAGCTTTGGGATTCTGCTCATGCGCATGACGCACTTCTTGGGGTTTCTTGTTCGACATGCTTCAATTAGGAAATGAACGCAATGAGGTCCACAGGTGACAGCAGAAGTGTCTTGTAGTTGAATGCGGTTTCTTTGCCACTTGAACGGAGCAGAGCGTTCCACGAAGGACAAGAACTCCGCACTCAGCGGCGGTAAGCCGAAAGAATCAAAGTAGTACACTTCACCCGTGCTCGACACGTAAAACGCCACCCAATGCTGACCTGGTAAATGTTGCGGATCTGTGTTGCTCACGAAACAAGTGTCTTTGATAGGGTGCTTCGGAATAGTGTCACAAGAGAAAACGCCCAGGAAACGATGTTTTGTGTGAACGTTTTCCTGCAACACTCTGCTTATTTCAAGCGTGTTCATACGATACGCCAAGTACCGCGGTCTTGTCTTCAGTTCATGTGGTAGTCGGTGATGGGGTGTCGATCTCGGGTCAGCTCGACGACGTTGTCGTACACCAAGTAGAGCAGCACGGTTGTTGTCGCTACTAGCGCCGAGCGGAAACTGACTTCCACCCTCAGCTGACCCGCTCTTATAAGGTTCACGCGACACCCGTCGTGCGATCTGTCTGGGGTTAAGTCGAGGGGGAACACCGTGTAACCGTTCAGGAATTGATCGTATGAAATACCGCAGGAGCGCGCGCCTTCGTACATCCCCGTTTCCGTGTGTAGCGCCAAGTACTCTCTCACGGCCGCTTTGGTCTTAAAGTCGGGCACATACGCGTCGTTCGGCACTTTCTGATCGTTCACTATCACTTGAAGCGAGCTGATGTCGTAATGCTTCATCTCGAACGGGTTCTTGGTGAAGCTACCGTTGAAGGCGTCGTGGTCCAGGAAGCAAATCATCATCGACTTGGGAAGCTGGCCTGTGTTGGAGTGCGTGTAGCTGTGATCTCTGTTACCTTGAGGGATGGCGTACGTCGTCACTTCCACTCTGTTCACCGGGTAGTCGAAGGGTCCGTGTTCTATCACCGCTCTCTCGTGCGTTTCCGCTACAGCGTCCGCCACCAACACGCGTCGCACGTAGAGCTTTGCTTTGTAGATCTTCAAGCTGTAGCCTGCGTCAGCGGCGCACATCAGATAGAAAGAGGGCGCCGCCTGTTTCAGAGTGAGATTGATTTCCGTCTCTCCAACGATGAGCTTCGGTTGATGAGCCAGGTCAAAGTGCAGTCGCGCCATCAGCGAAAAGCGCTTGTTGGAGATTAGCTTCTTGCGCGCTTTGTACCCCGCATTCGCGTCAGTCAACGTGTCAAACTGACCGGGCGTATCTTCATGCCACCCCTGGGCGCTCATGACGCCGTCCTTCACGTCTTTGTTGTAGTTGAGTAACCCTTCCAAGTAAGCTCGGTAAGGGTAGGTCTCGGTGTTGCCAGACACTTTGAAACCGCCGATGGAGACTTGCACGTCTTTGAAGAGCGAGTGAGCCAAGTTGTTCACCGGAGCTACTGCGTCGGTGTCATCGATCGCCGTTCCGTTCGCTTTCAGCACTTGACATTCCAGATGAAGGTAATTCTCGTTGAGGTCTGTGTACTCTTGCGACTTGTTGATGGTGAAATTTATGTTACCTCCATCCTCTAAAGAGTTTTTTGTTTCTATCCCCAGGAAAGACGACTTTAAGATAGTAGTCTGAGTCGGCGCTACGGTGTGCAGGTCGAGCTCAGAGAGCGCGCACTCGTTACTGCTCTCGTGTACGTAAGCCATTGTGTTCTCTCTTCACGCGGCCGACAGACTGACGCCGACCGCCTCCAGTCTTTTTATTTATACCTGAACGCCTAGGCGCTTACCGGTCGAATACATCCCCTCTACGTCTCTTGCAAGAGCCACCGCCCGTCTGAGGGGAATGCCCACGACGACGTTTCGACCCTTTCTTAGACGCGACAGGCGTCTTTCCTCCCGAGAACGCCGTACTCGCCAGTCTCTTCAGAGCGCCTGCGCCTCGGTCTTTCACGCTGCTCTTTAAAGTCCGACCCGCCAGCACATCTTTAGCTACGCCCACACCGGCGCGGAGCAGCGTTTTTCCCACCGACTTCAATAGCGGGGTAGCCGAGCGCATCAGACCTAACAGAGCGCCGCCCAAACCGTGCCCGCTCTGGAAAGAGCGCCCGCTGTACACGGTCACGCCGTTGCCCAGCTGCGCGTTGTAGTAATCGCTGTACCCTCTGCCGAAGTCGGTGCGCCTGGGTGGAAAGTACGGAACGCGTTGACGCATCATTTTCTTCTCTTTCAGCGCTCAATAGGTCTCAGATGAAGTGTCGCGGTCACCTCGCCTCTACCGAATGGGATGGAATGACCGGATCGGTCTCTTAAATAGATGCCGACCTCGGTAAACCTCTTGGATTTCAAGGGGAAATAATCCAAATGGGGAAAACTGATAGCTTGCACGCCACCTCGACGCTTTCCGCCTCTGTCCACCGCCACGCAGCGCAACAGCGGCACTTGCATGTCGCCCACACGTCTCTCCTGGATCATGTCGGTGTATATGTACACAGAGTGCACGTCCCCGTAAACATCCATCGAGTAGGCGCCGGTAGTCGGCGACGCGAAACACGTCTTCTCTCCGAAGCCTAGAACGCATGCGAGATGCTGACTCAGCAGGACAGCACAGTGTCTCGGCGGTTTGATGGTGACGCGTTTCGTCTTGGCGTCGTACGATAAGATCCGCATCGGTTTGAGCAAGAAGCTGTCGCCCTCTAGTCTGTCATCTCGCAACGTCTCACTCAAGCGCTCGATTAGGGTGTGGTTGCTTCCGGTGAAAATAGGAGGTATCTCGAATATGTTTGGCATGAAACTGCGCACTCCCATGTCCTTCTCCATCTTTTCGATCATCTGTCTTGCTTGATGGCTGATCGTCTTCTTCTTCACCGCCGGGGACAAGAACTGCTTGTATACGGCATTCGTCTGTCTCAAGTCGACCTCTCTCTTGAACCTTTTTGTTTCCGGTTTCAATTGCTGCTCTTCCGACGTGTCTGATATCTCTTCCACCGTTACATAGCTCGCTTCCTTCCAGTTCAGCGGGAATTTTGAGCTGAACGTTAGCTTGCTCAGACCGTTCGCGTTTTTCATTCTCTTCCAGTCTACCTGTGGTTTTTTTCCTTCGGAGAAATTAGTTTCTTTTAAAACCTGGATCGCCTCCTCTAGCGAACCTTTGGTGCGCAGAGGAACAACGATGATCAAGTCGTCGTCGTGCACGTTAGTCCATTCTGTAGGGAGGATGATCTCAGTCAGAGCCGCTTCGTACGCTTCGGGCAGAAGGAGCGGCGAGTCGAAGTGAGTTCGGAAAGACGTCAAGCTGTTGTCAGGATAATACTCCATAGAGCTGTTGCTAGGTAGAGTGATGTTCATTTTGTTACGTTATTTTTTTGACGGGGATCCACTCGTTGAACTTGTCGTCGTAACCTAACCAACGTACGAAAGCTAACTCTTTACCGTCGACGGTCTTGCGGCGCAACACCTCGTCTATCAGGTAGTTCTTGTCGTAACGACTCTTGTACACCTTCTGAACCTCTTCCGGGTAGAAGACGCCTTTTATCTCCTCGCCCTTGTCGTCTTTCAGCTCGAACCCTCTGCTTCCCAACGTGTTAGCAACGTCCACCACTTCCTCGCGCCAGTTTCCCTCGTACCCTTTGTCGAAGGCGCCTTTGGTTCTCAACATCCTCACTCTGTCACCCGGAGCGATGACGTCGACGGCGGACGTCTTTGTTTTTTTCTTCTTTTTCCATATTTCGTCGATTTGTTTGTTAGTTGGGAGATCTTGTCGGTAGAAAACTGTTTCGCTGTTTTCCGAGCTGACTTGAGCCGGCGCCATTTTCAACGTCTTGTGGTGAGTGCGATTGTAAGAAGACACTACATGGTGCAGCACGTCTACGTAGCGATACGTGCGCTTGTGTGTGAAATAACGCCACAGCTTCTCCTTCAGACTGCGGTTCAAGCGCTCCACTAGACTAGCTTTGATGTCGTCGTTCTCGCCAGTGAAGAACTCTATGCCCTCGCTCTTCAAGTGATCTTGAAAGATCTTGTTCAAAAACTCTTTCCCCTTGTCTGTCTGAACAGTGCGCGGTCGTCTCTCGCCAGGGCCTGTCATCTCTCGGAAGGCCTCGGTGACATCAGCGCCGCTCTTGGATTTAATGGGAACGGCCCACGCGTACCTAGAGAAAACGTCGATCGCCGTCACCACGTACCGGAAGCGGTCGTTGTGAGACGCCAAAGCTTGCATGTCCATCAGATCTATCTGCCACTGCTGATCGATTGCGCCGGTTATAGTCTTGTTCCTTGCGAATTTTCTCCGAATGGGTTTATGTTTAGTGTAGGCGTCCAGCGACACTAAAGCATCTCGGATGACGGCCGGGTTCAGGTGGCGAAAATGCTGTTTCTGGAGTTTAGTCACGCTAGTGAAACTGGAGGGCGCTTTGACGTCGGTATATCTAGCTACTACGCGCTTCTTTTCTTTTTCCTTCTTGGTCAGTCTCTTCACTGGTTTGCCCATCGCGGGTCTCTTGAGGGCGTGAAAGACGAGCTCGCCGCTAGGCGGTTGCGCGCTTTCCTTTTCTTACTACGCGGCGCGCTCCTATAGGAAGTCGGAGTTTGGAAAAGTTCACGGTCGTCCTCCTCGTCGTCAGAGGATTGATCGTCCACCACCTGCAGAGAAGAGTCTGCTGCTGCTACTGCTGCTGCTGCTTCTCCTTCTTCCGATTCGAAGCTCGGTCGTTTCCGACCTCTGTCAGCAAGCCGTGTGTCCAAACTTTGGCCAGGTCCGCTCGCTTTATACAGATGGTTTCCGATCAAGGCGTCTGTGGTGGGAACCGCTTCGCGCAGCGCTTTCGTGAACGGCGAGTAGCCCGCCGGTCTGGGCGCCGTCTTCCTGAACCTGGCGGCGTCGTTCAGTAAGTCCACTATGTTGATGCGATGCTCAGGTGGTATTCTCCGACCCGACATCTCGCGCACCGCCCCGTCCTCGTTCCACTTGATCACTCCGGATTTCTCCAATTGTTTGTACAGCTCCACGGTCCGGCGGCGACTCCTCTTGGGAACTTGGTTCGCCAACCGCTCGAGTAGGGACGCGCTGGCCTCTTCAGCAGACTGACGGAGGTGAGCCGGGGGCGAAGAAGAGTAGGACGAAGAGATGTTGCTGTTGTGGGGATTCGCGAGAAAAAATTGCAATCTATTCAACAACCTTCGGTATTTCAACATTTTCTCGCGCGATTCCAAAGTGGGGTCGTTCAACACTAAATCCAAGTCCCTGTAGATAAACTGTAGCACCTGGTGCAAGGCCGCGTCGGGATGAAGGGACTGCTCTGCCTGCTTGTGGTAATAGGCCATGTCGGCGGGTAGGCGGGCGGCGGTGGCAGGAGCGGAACTCTCGTTCTTTTCAGTGCGCTCATCAGGAAGAGGAGGAAGGTTTGGAGCAGTAGAAGTACTAGCAGCAGCGACTGCAGTAGTAGCAGCGCTAGTAGTAGCAGCAGCAGCGGGCACATGATGAAGTAGACCTGCTCGTGATGATTTGTAGAGCGTCTCAGGATCCACGAGCGCTAAACGTTTGTAGTGTTGTTGCTGCTCTGAGTCCGTCATGGGGACGCCGGTGGCAATGACGCTGGTGGTGGCGGTAGTGGTGGTGCTGTCGGCGAGTAGGTGTCGAATGACGTGTCTCATATACGGAGAATGCTCTTTATAAGCGGTAAGGCCATCCCTATGAGAGCCGGAATGAGGAAACCTCCCTCTTGTACCAAGACGCGTCTCTTTTTTTTGATGGGCGTAGATTTTTTGCCGACCTCCCTCAACACGTCAGCCGATTCTCGAAGCTTGTCCAGTTGTTTGTCGCTGAGCGGGATGTTCCCTACCAGTAAATTGTGACAGATCTCACTCAACGCTGCGATCAGCTCGTCGCTTCCAGAGTCTATTAGATGCGAGCAGTCCTTTGGCGAGCACTTAGCTAAGTGCTTGAGAGTACCAAAGTGTCTTTCGAGTAGATGAGAAGACATTTTTTTTTTTTTTTTTTTTTTGCTACTGCTTTCTGTTGTTCTTTTTTTTGTCTAGCGGTACGAACACTAGCTGAGAGTGTATGGCCGTCAAAGAGGAGCGTATTCTCAGATCGTCAGGTGTTGACTGCTTGAAGTCCAGGAGGAGGTATGAGTGAGGTCGCTTGAGTTCATGGGTAAATATACTAGAGAGGGCCGCCGCGTTGGACGGAAACACCTGGCGAGACAGACTAGCTATTTGCCCCATGTCGCGCGGGTTCTTGAAAACGATCATGTAGTGAGCGTTCAGACTCATAGTTCGAAAGTCGGGTGATTTCTGGAAGAGGTTCTGAGTGATGTATATGACGCTCACGTTCCAGTGATGCGAGTATTTAGTAAAGATGTCGGCTACCACTTGCTGATTGGAACTGCTCATCAGATCGTCCAATATCAGTAGAGTGTGGGGTCGTACAGCGTCTTCTGCTACTTCCACGTCTCCCGCTATAGACTCTTTGCTAGGAAGACCTTCTCTGAATTCCACACCGTACCGATTTGCCATTTTTTCAAACAGAGGTTGCCACTCGCCGTAATGGTAAAAAGTCTTTTCCACCGGCGGCGTGACCAAATTGTTCACGTCGCTCAGAAATTGATCCACCAAGCGCGATTTTCCACAACCCGACGGACCGCTAATGATACAACTAAAGGGTCCTTGTAGTCGAGCGTCGAAATGAATTTCTGTGAAGAGTTTGCTTTTACTACTGGACATTTTTCAGGACGCGTCAGAGAGCGGTTGTGTGTGTGACTGTCTGCTGTGTTTCTCACTCGAACGGTCGGTGGTGAATGGTTGTGGAGAAAAGTCCGCCGACCTTTTTATTGATTCCGGCCGGTGTCACAGTAGCGGTGGCAGAAGTGTCTTTTTTTTCTTTTTTATTTTTTGCGATAAAATTCTATTTTCACTCAATAGTCATAAATGTTTTGTATCAGACTCCAGAGGAGTCTGATACAAATATTTATTTTTTAAAAAAAAGAAGAGAGAGAGGAGGAGGAGGAGGAGGAGGAGGAGGAGGAGGAAGAGGAGGAGGAGGAGGAGAAAAGCGCAGATTAATTTTTTTTTAGGCAAAGCTCGTCGCTTTGCCGCTTTCTTTTCTATTTCTGTGTTGTGACAGGATCGTCTCGAAAAAGCAATAAGGCGTGTGATCGCGGCGGTGACAAACACATATCGGTGCGTATGGTATGAAATAGTGCGTCCCTATCTTCTTCCATTCGGCTGCGTTGCAATAAGCGGGATAACAAGTGACGACGTCGAAACTTTTAGTTACCGTGTTCACGTCGGCCACAACGCGCGCCCACCGAGTGGGAGCTGCAGTCACTCCCAAGAATCCGATCGGTTTGCGGAATCGTTTCATAGCGCTTATTCTCACTATATAAGAAGAGGCGGGGTGAGGAGAGTGGCGGCGCTCTTTCTGTTCATGAAACGCCCAACGAGTGGGGGCGCTGAGAGCGGATATTATGCAACGGTAGAGTAAATACGGTTCTGAGAAGACGGCTCTCGGCCATGCCGCTACGTTTTCCTTTTCCGCTCTTGTATAACGACGCTTTGCGGCTTTGCTTTTCTCGAGAATTTTGTACGCTTCCAAAGAAGCGTGAACCTCAACTACGTGACGCTCTCTCTTTTGAGATAAAAAAATAGCCGGGCAGTTGAGGAGGAGGGCGCTTTGTTCGCGCGACCGTCTTTTAGAAACTCGCGCCCTCTGCAGTGCCATATTTCTTTCCTCCGAAACAAAAAAAAGACTGAGTGAAAATAAAAAAGCTCAAAGAAAAAAAATAAGCAATAAGCAGACTCAGCTCGAAATTCCCTGCCGGCGTGATGACGGTGTCTGCAGGCGGTGGCGGCGGTCGGCTGGCGATGGGCGGTGGCGGTGTCGGCGGCGATGGTAGTAGAAGGGCGTGTGGAAAGAGAGAGAGACGCATCTCAGGCTTTTATAGGCGCGGCGAGTCTGACATTTTCAGCTGTCGCATGCTGACCTGCTGCTATCATAAGAGAAACAAAAGCCCTAATCACACTTTTCAGCTGGATCCTTCCACCCCGCCAGACATGGATCCCAGATGGGAAGGCGGTTTAAAATTAAATCCGTGTACCGACTGTCATACAATAGGGTAATTAGTTGAACGCATGTTACCTGTATAAAGGATTAACGGGTCATGGGCTCAGCGTGTGTATAGAAAAAACAACTACAGGTAGCGTGAACAAAGCGACCCCCTCCCTTTCTGTCACTCTGTCTGTGACTAGAGGGTGCGCGTGTGGTAAGCGGCTTATATCTAAAGAAAAAAACAAATCACCCTCGCCTGTCATCAGCAGACAGCCGGCCGGCGGCTGGAAAATGCGATTAGAGGGATGATGAGCCACGTAGTAAGCGACTTAAGGCTGATCTAAAGACCTGCCGTGAAGGGGCAGCTGGCCGGTGGCTTGAAAAAAAAGCGGGGCGTAAGGGTATATAAGGGGAGTGAAACCCCATTCAGCATCGTCATCATCGTTCACGCTACTACTACTACTACTACTACTACTACTACTACTACTACTACTACCACCACCAGCACCGCGCCTCAATTTGCAGATCCTCGTGATGGAAAGTTGCTACCGTGACATGAAGCGGAATGACGAAGCGGCGCGCGAATGTGAAGCTGATGCTGTAGCCTCTGCTACTGCTGCTGCTAGTGCTGCTCAGCGTGCTTCTGCTGCATTTACTGCGGCTGTTAGTGACGCGGGTCGTGATGACGTTGTTGTTGTTGCCGCTGCGGCTGTGACTGCTGCTGTTGCTGCCGCCGATGCAGCTACTCATGCCACCGATGCCGACGCTGCTGCTGCTGATGCTGTTGCGGCTGCCGATGACGCCGCTGATAACGCTACTAGTGCCCGCTCTGCCGCCCTTGCTACTGTCGCTGCTGCTGTTGTTGCTAATGCTCACGCTACTGCTGCTGCCGCTGCTGCTACTGCTGCTACCGCTGCTGCCGAGGCTGCTGCCGCTGCTGCCGATGCTGCTGCCGATGCTGCCGATGCTGCTGCCGATGCTGATGTTAGCAGTCGCGTCGACAAAGAATCGTCATTTGTCACTCTTAAAGCCGCTCCAGTGGAACGCGCGACGGGTAGTAGGGCTACCAACGCGACGGCCGGATGGTGCAAATGGTGTCGTCGCTTCTGCTCGTGCGCTTGCTTTTCTTCCGGTCCTACCTGCTGCTGCTACGGTATGATAGTGTTATAGTGTTTGAATGAAAACGCGCGTAGTTACACATAGACGCTGTTACAGATGTGCTTTTTTATTCGAAAATATAATTTTAACATAAGATGGAACTTGTTGTGTTTTTTTCTATATATACGTTGTTTGTTTACAAACAGTCACGTGTCACGTGGTGTTGTTTACAAACAAGAGAGCCACGTGGTGTTGTTTACAAACAAACCCTAAGTAGGTCACGTTACCCTAGTTACCAGAATGCCGGCTTCTGATTGGCTGAGCCTAAGTAGGTCACGTGACGTAAGTAGGTCACGTTACCATAGTTACCAGAATGCCAGCCTCTCATTGGCTGAGAGCTTCTAAGTAGGTCAGTAGGTCACCCAGAATGCTGGCTTCTGATTGGCTGAGAGCCCTAAGTAGGTCACGTTACCATGGCAACGGGTCACGTGACCAAATGGAGGCCTCTGATTGGCTGCATGTCGATTGAGTAATAAACAGTACTTAACTATAGTCCCGTTCCGATACATACTATACTACTCTAACTATATTTGAAGCAACGATATTTCATACTGTCAATACTTCATACTTATTATGAAGGTCATCAATTCATCCAATTTTGTTACAACTGCTATCGTGATAATACTGGGTGATCTTCTCCAGCTCTATGTATCCATGAGTCTAATTATATACAAATGTACATGGACATTACGATATAATATATGTGGCAGTCTCCACCATCCCCCGTTTGCCTCACTCACCAGAATAGCCCCCCCCCATATCACGCCCTCTAATCTACCTTTATCCCAAACCCTGCTCTTACAAGCAGGTATTCCATGCCTTATGCAACTATACTAACCAGATGCAAGATTTAAAATGCTTAAACCCAAACCCATGTCATTAATGTTTCATCTTACACCAGCATAGTATATAATTGCATTTTATGTATACGTTGCTATCTAAAATCTCAGGTATCAATCATATTACTTTATATCGTATTCTATGATTCTCCTATGAAGGATTATGTCAGCTATTTTTAGAACCTTGGCTCTTGTATCTGGTGCAAAAACTCGCTCATTTAGTGGAAAAGATACTTGACCAACCGACCTGGCATGACGAAAGACATGCGAATGAGTGTGTAAATGAACAGAATAAATTAGGCTTTTTATCGATTGGCATTTCAAGGACTGTGGGCCCTATGTGAGGCCCGGTGATGTAATTTGATATATATGATCATATACATATTTTTACTATGAGGGGCATACTCAGGATTCTTAATTCAGAGGGTCCCAATCAGGGCTTGGCTGGGGGGGGGGGGGGGAGGGGGCAACGGGGACACCTTTTGAATTATGCTGAAGATACTTGTCTGAAGTTTGGTCTAGAGTGGACAACCCTTTTCAAGTTCCTGGGTCTGGCCCTGCAATTC